>JAANYP010006800.1:0-154874 GCA_020465985.1 Centrapalus pauciflorus | reverse complement strand
CAGGGTTCAGTTGTAAAAGAAGCAACCCAAGCTGCCTCTCCTATTTTGGGAGAAGGTTCAGCTCATTTGGAGCCTGCTTCACTCCAGCCCGAGTCACCCTTGAGTCAGCCTAGACCCTCTGGTTCCTCCCAACAGGAACCAGTTGTACAAATGGAGATACCCACATCAACTATCCCAGCCTCCCAACAGGCTGAGGATATTGAAAGACAGGAGCCCTCTCCACTCCACACTGAGTCCACACTGTCCCCCACTCATATCTCCTTACACCCTGAGTCTGCACGAGGTGCCCACGCTGCTGATATAGACCAATCAGCAGCTCAGCCTCAAACTTCTGTTCCCCATGATTCAGCTGTTCAACACCAATCAGCTGCTGAGGGACCAACAACACAAGCTGATGAACCTCAGGGATCATACCATCCCTCTGGTGAGGCTGATCCCTCAATGCAAATTCCATCAGCAGGTTTCACCACTGCTGATGTTGAAATGCATATCCCATCTCCCCATGATGAGGTGCCTTTAGACCAAGGCACTGCAGAGGGAACCACCACTGGTCTTCATGAGGGTGCTGCAACACAAGCAGCATCTGAGAGGCCCCAAACATCATCTCCTTCTCCTAATGATGCAGCTACAGCCGCTGCTGAAGGACCCCTTGATCCCTCTAACCTGGGCCACCTTACTTTTGCCCAGGCTATGGAACTATTGTCCAAAGTTTCTCTTCCTTCTCCCTCTCATCCTCAAACACCATCCTCATCATCATCTTCTCCATCTACTCACTCCAAACAGTCCACCCATACACCACCATCTCCCAAAGACCTGCCTTTGAAGGATCAGCTTTCATTGCTGACCAACAAAGTTGGTTCTTTGGAACATACCATGCACTCCCTACCATCCATAATCTCAGACTCTGTGTCTGAGCAGCTCAAAGGATTCTTTGATACGTTTAACGAATCCTTCCCAGTTACTCCACAAGCTGACCACTCTCCACAGCTGCTTGCACTCACTGCACAGCTGCAAAATGTAACCAACTCTCTTTCCTCTATCCTCTCCTCACAACAGGACTCTGTGTCCTCTATGACAGCTATTTCTCAACAGCTGTCCTCTCTCCTCACTTCCTGTAATACTCCCATTCCTTCCACATTGGCCAGCCTGAACACTCTTATAGGTTCTCTATCAAATTCTGTGTCATCAAACCTTGCTGATGTGCAAGATTCTCTTGAACTTCATCTTGCACAGCTCCAAAGTTTGTTGTTCACAGCTTTTGATAGAGACAACATTGTTAAGCTGACCACTTTTGCTGATTCCCATTCTTCTTCTCTTCAAAACTGTCTTTCCCAGCTTGGTGAGGTGAAGGACAACTTGGCTTACTTAGTGAACAGCCTTGTTGGTCCTAAACCTCCCAAACCTGCTGGCAAGCCTGCTGACTTTGTGTCTTCAGGCAGACCAGGGGTTGAAGTCGCTGCCTCATCTCCTTCAAAGGGGGAGAAATCATCTGCCTCGAAGACTAAGTCTAAGGGGGAGAAGATTCCTTCTCCTAAGGAGATACCAGTGTCTGCAACCCAAACTGATCAACCAGCAGAAACAGGTGCAGCTGAAGGTGCTTCCCAAGCTGCTATGCCTACTCAGGATGGCTCTCCAAACCCTGCTCAGTCTAAGGGGGAGGAAGTCATTCCTGAGGACAGGCCTAGCAGCAAAAGGAGGCACCTTATTCTTTCAGAGGAAAAAGAAGAAGAAGAAGAAGAAGAAAGTATTCCTGAAGCTGCTGTCCCTAAAGCAACAGCTAAAGGAAAAGAAAAGGCAGCGGTGGATCCTATTGAGCAGAAACAGGCAGAAACTCAGTTTCACAAAGCCAGAGCCAAAGAGATGGGCCTCCCTATGCACAAATACTTTGAGTTTAGGGAAGAACAACTTAAGGCGCTGGAAGAGTTAAGAAAAGAAGAACAATCTGCCAAAGCTGCTAAGTCTCTTGCCCTCCAAGAAGCAAAGAAAATAAAAATGTCTACCTTGGAGGTGCAAAAGAAAATAATGGAAGCTGCCAAGCAATCAGCAGGAGAAAAAGGGAAGGAAGTGGAAAAAGGTACTCAGGTCTCAGTGACCACATCAACAGTACCTTCTGCCAGAGCCAAATTCCATTTTGACAACTTGGCCAAAAAGAAATTTCATGATGTTGCTACTAGAAGGCTGGCCAAGGAAGGAATTGTCAAAGCTGTTCCCATATCAAGAAAAGGCACTCAGTGGAAACTTCAGATCACAATGATGGGTGCAACAGGCCCTGAATTGGAATCGTATGATCACGCTGATGTGGCTCAAATGGGTTACAGGGAATGGGTGGAACTGGGAGTTGCCCTGAGCCAGTCTAAGTCAGAAACGGCTAAGACTATCAGGGCATACATAAAGAAGCTGATGGAGAGAGTGAGTGAGTTGGGCCTGATCCCTAAAGAAGTCAAAGAGGGTGTCTCTGTGACATCCCCTAAAATCAAGGCCAGAAGGAAAAAGAGAGATTCAGAGCTGGAAGAACTCCTTATGATGATTGAACAAGGAGATTATGCTGTGGAAATTAAAGGAGTTGACCACAGCCTGCCTGAAGGAGTTGAATTTGAAGATGGCAAGATGATTGAAGAGCCTGCGTTAGGGGCATTTTTTGTAGATCCCCTATCTCAGAAGAAATGTTTTCAAAGAGCTTCAGACCTACACAAAGTTGGTCTTAAGCAGCTTGCAGCCTTCAGAATTGCCACCTCCTTCAGTCAGTCCAGCCAATGGAGAGCAGCTGTCTGGGAAGAGCTGAAAGGATTTTATGACAGAGGTGAGCTCCAAAGTTCTAACTTTATGTTTCTTACAGCTGAACTTGAAGAACATGAAGAAACAAGGGAAGAACTTTTAAAAAGATTCAAAGAAGGGATGCCACCCCCTGTCGAATGAAGTCCACCTGCCATCTGGGTAGGTGACGAATGGAAGCTGTCCATTAGTTGGACAGGCTTGCCATTATCTGCTCCCGTCTCAAACAGTCCAAATCTTGTACATAAGTTGTACACTCTGTACATTAGTTGTACACAATTACATTAGTTGTAATTTTTATTTTTTACATTAGTTGTAAAATACATTAGCACATTAGTTGTACTTTTGTAAGAACATATGTTGTTCAAGTATAGTCAAGAATCAGTGTATATATAAACTGATCTTTTACTTTACTGTAATGTTGTAATTTTATTTCAGCAAATGTACTGTAAAAATATATAGTGATTTTTGACAAAACCAGCTTGGACTGGTTATTGCAAATAGGGGGAGATTGTTAGGCACAAAAAGGCCTCAGTCAAACCTGCTCTACATCTGAGGGGGAGATTTTATATTCAAACCTGTTGATGCATTTGAAGGTTGTATTTAAGGCCTTTTATATGCCTTATTGAAACCTGAAAATGATTTGCAATATCAGTCTAAAGCTGTTCTATACGTTGCATGTGTTGCAACCAAGACAGTTTGTCCAAGCTGATCAGTCTGCTGATCAGGCTGGACATAAACTGTCTACTCTGCTCTACACTGTTGAGCAGCTTGGGCATTTTTAAAGTGTTCTGTTCTTTGTGAACAGAACCTGTTCTTTGTGAACAGGCTAAACATTTTATGGAATTTGTTTCCAAGTCATCATGTATTGTTTTTAACTACCAGATCAGTTTACACAGTTGAAGACAAAGTGGAAAGCAGAACCGCTCAGCCTGCCCAAGCTGTTCTGTTACATGAAGACAAACGGATATTTGAAAAAGGGTGACAGACCTTTTTCTTATATCAAAATAGGCCTTTACAAGGAAGAAAGACGCAAAGTTGACATTCCTAAAATGGTTAAAGGCAATGCAACAGTAGAAAGTAAAAGACAAAAGTTCTGCACAAGAGAAGGCAAGTCTGCTTTTCAGAAAAGTGCAGAAAAGTTATATTGTCTTTTCAAACAAGACTTCTCCTTTTTCATTCTGCCCAATGAAGATGTTTCTCTTAGATCCTCTAAGTGAGTATAAAAGGAAGCTTCTAAGGTCAGAAAGAATGTGAAGAAAGCTAAGTGCTTAAATCAAGAGTGAACGTGCAAGTGTGATATTCATGCATGCAAATCTTCTGTAAACAAGCTTCTGTGTGTCTAAGCTGTTTACCAAAGCTGTTCCTTAAAGTCTTGTAAAATACAGTGAGTGCATCTTAGTGAGTGTGTTCATTGTAATCTAGTTTGAGTGTGTCTTAGACTAGAAACCATACTGTTGTATTCTGTCATCTCAGCTTGAACAATTCCGCAGTCAAGCTTGTTTGTAATTAACATTTGTTGATAATACATACAAACATTGAGAAAAAAAGAGTGTGTAGTTTTTAAATACTGTATTCACCCCCCCTCTACAGTTTATTACTATATACTTTGGGAACCTTTCGGGACCTACAGTAATTAACGGTTCATGATTTGAGGGCATGATGAAACCACACGTGTGTAGTGTAATACATAAAAGAAATATAGCATGTATTATGTCCATATAAAAATTGTAGTATGTATTTTCACCCCAAAACATAACGTAAAAATAGGGGCTATGAGTACTCACCGCAAAATGATGGCAAAAACGAGCGTAAAAATGTAGAGTGTGTTGTTGACTTGTGGTGAAACTTGATGTATTTTAACCGAGTCCTAAATGATATGAGGGACTTAATAATTCTCATATATGATAATATGCATGTATGTTGGTTTTTATGTTTTAAATCACCCAACTTAACAAGTTCATAAATAAAACTCACTTAAAAGTTCAAGTATATATATATATATATATATATATATATATATATATATATATATATATATATATATATATATATATATATATATATATATATATAAGGGATATTTGTACAGAAAACACTCAAGTTGGATCATTTTTGTGATTAAAACCTCCAACTATTTTTCATTGCACAAAAAACCCCCGACTAACAAAATCCCACGTAATTGACATATTACTGGTTGTAAACAATTGAAAGTCATTGTCGACAAATTATTAGTGACCACCAGAATTTCACCGAAAAAAATAAGGGGAAATTGCGCAAAAAACCTCTAAGTTGGACCATTTTTGCGATTAAAACCCCCAATCATTTTTCATTGCACAAAAAACCTCCAACTGGTTAAAACTTTGTAAATTTGGGCTTTTTTCAAAAAATCTGACTTGCAACCGGTTTAGCCGGTTGCAACTTGATGACGTGTAAAACTTTTAAATAGAGTTTTGCGTAAAAAACCTCCAACTTGTTTAGTTTTTTCAATTAAAACCCCAAATCATTTTTAATTTGATAAAAAACCTCCAAGCAACAAATATAATTAAAATTGAGACTTCACTGATTGCATTTTGATGACATAGATATTTATTAAACTTTTATTTTTCAAACAAAGAATTCGTTTCCCAATGTAACCTCCACCCTCTAGGCTAGCGAACTTCACTGCTCTGGCTGATCATATTAAGATGCTAAAATGGAATATAAATAAATGAAATTGAATATAAAGCTGAACCTAAAAATGCAACTCGTGAATACAAAATGAAATCGATTCCATCGGCACAATTGAAGTTAAAATTCAAGATTAAACGGCAAAAGTTAATCGAACATACATACATAAAATAAACAGCACTGAACATAAAGAGGAGGTAGAGTAATCGGAGTTGCTGGATGTAGAGAAAAAGAGAAAAGGTAAATATTATTTTTGGTTAGAGGTGAGAAAAATATAGTTAAGGGTTTTAATCGAAAAAGTCACCAATTTCGGGGTTTTTTATGCAAAAATTCAGTTTAAGAATTATACATGTAGTGCCACGTAGGCGCCACGTAAGTCGGGTTTGCCATGTGGACGCCACGTGTGTGCCATGTAAGCATAGCAACCTATTATAACCGGTCAAGTCCTAATTTCAAAAGATTTTACCGGTTCGAGGTTTTTTGTGCAACAAAAGTTGGTTAGGGGTTTTAATCACAAAAATGGTCCAACTTTAAGATTTTTTACGCAATTATCCCTAAATCTTAACAAATGATGCATTTCCTTCGCATTAATTGTTTAGCCATTGATCTTAATACGTATCATAAAATTAGTTCAAAAAACAATATAACGATTTTATTTCGTTTAGTTATCATAATTGTTATTATTCTAATTTGGTTTGGTTGTAATTGTTGCAATAGTTATAATTATTTCGATCCATGTATCGTTATTGTTGTTATTATTATTATTGATGTTATATATATATATATATATATATATATATATATACATATATTCAGGTTCAAATAAGTACATCTCGAAATCAAGTGCACCCGAAGGTACCGACCTTAAAAAAAATTTTAAATTTTTTTTTTCACATAACCATGTTTAATTTAATGTTATACACATGATATATGAATTTCACATAGATTCACACTTTCTGGGTCCTTAAAAATTATGTGAATGCTCAATGCATATTTATGTGAATGGTCATTTCACATCATGTGAATGGTGTGAATGATCATTCACATGATCTTTTTTTACCATTCACAAGATTTATGATGTTACTCCTTTTGAAAAAAAAGTCTTATAATGTTGTATTATACATGTCTATTCAAAAAAAATATGTGTGAATGATCATTCACATTAGGGTACGCTGGGTACGCTGGAATCTCATAGGTACGCTGATGAACCTGATTCTATATATATATATATATATATATATATATATATATATATATATATATATATATATATATATATATATATATATATATATATATAAACATTTGAAGAAACAAACTTTAAAACAAACCAGTTATTTATAAACTAGAGTTTTAATGAAACTTATTGTTGTTGGTGATTATATATATTATGAAAAACTTATATTAACATAAATATAAGAAGTAATGAAACTTATTTTTAAAAAGCAGGCGTCCATTGGAGTATTGCGACCGTCAATCGACGATTCTGACGAATTCCTATATATTAACGATTTCAAAGTCTTGATCGATGGACACTGTAAGTCTTCGTTCTCACATCACATAGTCTTGAGACGGCCAGGTCTTCGAAGTCTTGATCGGTCATCCTCAATTGCTTATTATAAGTGTTTTTTGAGGTAGTTTGTTGATTCTAGTCATTTGGGAATCTTTTTCATGATGTTCTGAATGTGATTGTGCTGCCATTGTTTTTTTGTTTTTGGGACTGGCTGTGTGCTTTTAGGTGAAAGATAACTTATTTGGAATGCTAAATGTGATGGTTGGAGTGAAGAAGAAACGGTATATATATGATTTAATTAGAGAGGCTGGATTCACATCGAGTTCATTGATTTGTGATAGTAGTTGTGATGCTAACACTCCAAAATCTCGTAATTTCCTTAAGGATACTATATTTAAGGCTGTACTTAATTTGTCTTAAAGCCCATTTATGGTTTTCCTAACTTAATGTGAATTCAGAAAGACAACTTAGTTTAGTAATATCAAGTAGCAAAATATGAAGTGTGTTTGGTTAAGGGATAACTGCGCAAAAAACATCAAACTTGTCTGTTTTTTGTGATTTTAACCCCAAACTATTTTTTGTTGTATAGAAAACTTAGAACTAACTAAGAATCAGCAAATCAATGTTTTATCAATGGGTAACCGGTTGAAACCGGTTAGTAACTCCACGTGGACCGGTAAATTAGATACGTGGAATAAATTTTAATTATTGAAACTGGTTGTCAAGTATTACACGTTGTTTAAACCCCCGTTGATGATGTAATCCCGTTTAAAAATTACAAATAAAAATTATCAACAGGGTTTAAATGATGTGTAGTACTTCGGAACCGGTTTCAACAATTAAAATTTATGCTACGTAGGTTATTTATCGGTCCACGTACGATTAATAACCGGTTTGAACCGGTATCCCATTGATAAAACCTTAATTTACCGATTTTTAGTTAGTTCGGGGTTCTCTATGCAACGAAATATGGTTTGAGGTTTTAATTACAAAAACCTGACAAGTTGATGGTTTTTTACGCAATTATCCCTTTGGTTAATTCCTGTAACTCAACTTGAAAAGATAACTATGTGAAATTGATTATAAGTTCTGTGGTAGGTTATTAATTTGGGTTTCTTGTTGATTACAAGTAATGTGATGAGCATCATTATCTTGTACCATATCCACTTGCATCATTTCGCATTTGGCAGTAGTGGGATCAGGAAATCTACAGAGGTGGTGTGAAATGTATAGATAGATTAAATTTTAAGGTTGGTGGTGAAAAGTATCTAATTGATGATTTTATCAAAAATTGTTAAACGCCTCTACTAACTACAAATTTTGGAGGGAGGGAAACTGCACCGGCTCTACTAGCTACAAATTCATGGACAAGTTGTAACATTTTTTTAATAAAAAATCGACGTAGGATAAGACGCCTGGCTTGACTAAATTTTAAACCCCTAAAAATTAGTGTGTTATTTAGATGGGGCATTTTGTTATTGTTTCGCCCTGGGCATTAAAAACTTCAGGACCGGCATTGAGTATGAAAATGTGTAGAAGAGTTGTTCTTGAACTAGTTGCACCAAAGAAACTCTTGAAAAGCTTGAATTTTTTTGAAGAATAAAGATAGAAAACAACTTTAGTTGTGTGTGTGTGGCTATGACCGATTTTTAGAGAGAAAATGAGAGGTTTTGCTCTTGCAAAAGTGTGAGAATGAATGAAGGATGAAGTCTCTATTTATAGAGGAAGATTGGTCTTGAAAAGATGCAAGATTTGAAGGGTGAGTGCAAATCTTCAATTGAAATGAAATGAAGATGTGAATGAGATATGATTTTAATGGTGTATGGATGTTTTAATGAAAAAAAGAAGTCAAAAGCTAGTTGTACTAGCAAGTAGCCAGATTTGATGTTGTATTTATGATGTATTTTTTTTTTGTATAAAAGTATTTAGAATGTATTCTTGTATTTTTTTTTTATGTAATTTTATAAATACTTATGAATGCACTAGTTTAATGAATTGTTTTAGTCTTGCATAATTAAAGTTATGTAAGTTTGTTAATGCATGATTAGTGTCACTAATTTTAATTTAATTATGCACTTAGTTGAATTAATCCATCATATCGTAAATTGACCGGATTAATTAATTTGTCGTTTCATCGAATTTCGTCGATGAAATTGTTTCTAATTGTAATGAAATTCCTTAAGAATTTTGTTAATCACATTTATTAATTACTAATGACTACTGATTAAGTTATAATGCTAACCTGATTTTGTGCCGTTGTTACAAGCACACATGTGAAAAGAACTCGAGTACTCACCTGACAATCTGATCAACTCAACTGACTCCTTTGATCACAATCTTTACCTGGTTCAATGTCTGCTCGTCCCTGTAAAATATAATGAATCCCAGAATATTAATTCAAACCCAACCGATATATCATATCGATCTCGTATATTGACCTTGTAACTGAAACAAATCCCGCAAGTAACCCCAATTAGGCCCCAAAGCCCAAAACTGAAATTTAACCCCACCAAGGCGGATCGCGACTGAGGTCAAATCCATCGCGGCCGCGCTCCCTACTTTGGCCTGAGCTCGACCACCTGCACGCCACAAACCCATCACGACCGTGCTCAGGGGGTCGCGACCGCGCTCCTAGGCGAGTAAGTCTCCTTTGTTCGTGTTCAGGTTCTGTCCAAGGGCAATTTACCCCCAAAAACCCAATTTCTAGCTTGTAACTACTCACAAAACACACATATTACTACTCCCTACAAGCCCATAAGCCAATTCCCGATTTCAACAACATATAGTGAATTAGCTTACCACTTTGATGATTTCTTACGTTGTTCAACTCCAAGCTCAACGTAGATGATGACAACGAATTCTTTCAATTGAAATCAAATTATGTGAATACTCCCCACTGCTCCAGTCACACACACACACACACACCCCTTTAGTCTTTCTTGTGGCAAGGAAAGAGAGCACACTTCAAACGAACTTATATATACATAAACTTCTATTTTTAGCAAGTATGACACTCAATTATCCGACACCCAGTATCGTATTTTTAATATTAATGCCAATTAACTCCATTTAATCCCATGATCTCATAAATATAATTTATCCACTAAATTTATAACCCGGAGCCACATTTACTCAATCCTGACACGTATCAGTCCACTAATTGAGATATTATTGGACCAACGCAACATTAATAATAATTTAATCATCCAATAATAAAAATCCACGTATCAGGTCTGAGAATGAAATGTTACATGAATAAGAAATTATTGTCATCATCTAAAGTTTTAATTTCAAAAAATCGATTGAATAAATCTATATTAATAAAATTAGCTTTCTAAGTAGATATATCGATAAGATAATTTAGAATGATTTGATTAATTTTAGATTGATAATATTTGGTTTAAATAAAATTGTTTGTTGATAAAAATAAAAAATTATATTTATCTTTTATTTATATAAATAAGAGTTTATTGTAAAAAAAACCAATATGTTTTCAATTTTTGCGTTTTCGTCCCTCCATGTTATTTTTTTCATAAAAATTCTCAAGTTAATTTAGTCTTTTTGGTGTAGTTAAATATGAACATTAAAACCCGATTTTTCAGTTTTTAGACTCTAAGTCAATTCGGCATTAAAATCGTCCCCCACACAAAAATGTCTAGGTAAATCTTCATCGAACACATTAACCTTAGTTTTAAAATGTCTAATTACATCTTCATTGAACCTTGTAGGAAAAATAAAAGAAAAGAAAAGTACTCTCACTGACAGTTCTCACGTCCAAATAAAAATAGGTAAACCACGTCAACATGTTCAAAGTTTAATCCCAAAAATTCCACAATTACACATTAACCTGTCTGGAATTTGAACAAGCCTAATGGACCCCTGAATAATTCATTCTTAAATGTTGTACATAATTATTTTACATGTTATATTATTATAATCACCCTGTGCAGCAATGTGGAGGAATTAGTAGTCTCGAGTTGCGGAGTTTTGGAATGTGGATTTTAACGAGTAATCAGGGATACGAAGGAAGTGTAGACGAGAGATCTACTCAAGATAATTTTAGGACAAAAAAACACATGAAAACTTTAGTCTACTGATCATTAAAGTTTGCAAAAAACAAAAGATGTATGATGTCTATTATATCCCAACATCATTAAAACAACTAAGCAAGGGTTTTATATCTTTTTACTACAAGACAGTCAATAGCTTGACTGCACCAGAAACTAATTTGAGAGTGCACTGGAAACTACATATAAGATGGAAACTATTGAAATATAGTTTCTGCAGAAACAAGTAGAATGACATTACTTTGACCTTCTTGGTGTCTCTGCCAAGATGAAGCTAGGAAACTCATCATAATCCTTCATGTTATAGGCAATCCTTGGAGAGTTCGGACTTCCACAAATTGGGGATAGCAGTCCACTATGCAGAAGCTTGGTTTTCTCGGATTGAAGAGGTCGATCTTGTATTATCGGCTCGGATAGCTCCTCCATCTCAAAGAAAATGTTGAGATTTTCTTCCTGGAAATAAAGAAGCTTTTCACTGTGAACAACACATATTAAAAAAGATGAAAATGGTGGATGGAATCACATCAGCAAGCTCACCTTTGATTTCCTTGTGAGTGGATTGCATGCCACAGGTGGACAAGAGACATCTATGATTGAATATTGACAGAAATGTGTTAATTATTACATGCAACTAAATGAGTAAAAAGATAAGAAGAAAAGTGAACTGAATATGTTACCTTCATCTAGACCAATGATCTTCAAAAACTGATCCAAATCTAATCCTTTTTTCTGTGATTTGATACACTCCTCATGATCGTGAAGGAAGCATTCTTCTGCAATTGAGAAGGGAATGTTTTCATCTTCAGCAACAGCTATTGATTTCTTTTCCGGACCCATTTTCTTTGAGCCCTGCTGCTGATTAAATGGTTTCACCGAGTTGGTAAGATCACCAAGTGCTTTCCTGCCACTAACTTGAACTTTTTCCAGTGGCTTGGTCACAAATTGTGATCTTCCCCCAGCAGGAACCTGAGCCTTCTTGGAAACACCAAGATCTTCACCGATTGGAATCACATGTTTCATATTGTGTTTTCTTGATGCCTGGAGTGCAGATGGTTTCCCCGAATTTGATATATCATTATGCGCTTTCCTTCCTCCAAGTAAACCCCGGCTCCTTTTAACAGTAGACGCATTGGCCTCAAGTCCTAAAAGAAATAACGGTTAACAAGAGACTCTGATCAAGAAATGTAAAGTCCAAGAGAGGGCTAAGAGTGGTAACATACCATCAAAGTAAACACTGAAATTCTGGTCTTGGCTCAGACGACTAGCTTGCATTGCCATTTTTTTTGCAATATGTTTGATTCTCTGTTGCAGACAAGGTCAATAGCAGAATTCAGGTAATGATGGAGAAAACACGGATTGTAATACAGGGGGATCGATTAGCAACAAAAAAAAAAAAAAAAAAAAAAAAAAACGAATTCCTTAGCCAAACAAGTTAGTGTCAACAAGAAGAAATAGCAGACGATTAGTCTAGATTCGGTTTCTATATTACCGGCATAATCATAAATCCTTTTGGAGAAAATCAGGGAGACAAACTAGAACAAATAATAAGGTAGTAAATTGTGCAGGTTTGGTAAATGGGTGAAAAAGGGGCTAGGTTCGGACTTCGGAACATGTTGTGCGACCCTTCCTGCCTTTTTTTTTTTTCAATTTATAATAGCTAATATGCTAAACATATTTATAAAGACTGTCGTTAATTAATATTAATAAAAAGTTACAGTTTCTATTGTCAATTCTACCAAAAAACTAACCCCTTACAACTTACATACAAGATTTGCACCTTTAAAACGAACTACAGTTACCTCTAAATTGATTAACAAGTAGCCTCCAAATCCATTAGTAAGCAGGAAGAAAAATACGAAAAGAAAGTCCATCAACACTTTGATGGAAGAAAAAAACAGGGCAACCCAAACCCTAAAACTACAGTCCAAATTCACTAAAAACAGAAAAGTCTGTATTAATACAAGTAAATGAATTATGGGTATTAACCATCAAATGAAACAACAATCATAATAGACGGGTAGCAAAACAACATATATTCAAAAATAGTAGAAGGTTGTTGCATTTAAAAATTTAGAAGAAAAAAAAAATCATTAATAATCACACTATTACCTGATCAACGATTTATATATAACCTAGAAAACCTCAGAAAAATAAAAAATCCTTAATAATTAGAATGTAACTGAAAAATTATCGATCTTTTACCCTAGAAAATGGTATACAAACCCTAGGAAATCGTATTTAAACCCTAGAAAACTCTTAGTAATTAGAGTCTTACCTGAGTATCGGTTTAGCGAGTTCAGATCTATTCAATGGGGGAACGAAGACCTTGAATTGAAGCTTTGAGGATTAATGTAATCGGCTCTGAGGATTCTGATTTGAACGAAGACGTTGAATCGTTTGAGGAACGGAAGATTTGAGAGAGAAACTGAGGAATGGAGGGTGGGATTTGACCGTTGGACCAAGAAATGTTGATAATATAGCTTTTTCTCTAACGGCTAACCCGCTTCGACCCGCCCTGTTTGACCCGCTGAGGGTTTTTCCAACCCGAATACCCGATCGATACAAATCCAAATAAAACCAGTTTAATACACATGAATACGAACAGCATAACCGGGGTGACAAATTTACTCCATAAAAAACCTCCTCCAGGCTATTTTCTCCTCCAAACCCCTCTTGGCCCAGGGTCGGTCCTATCATCTTTTTAAGGCCCGAGGCATATACTTAAAAGACCCTCAAAGTTACAATTAAATAATATTTATTTTGTTGCACCATTGTCAATGTCATGTCTTTAAAAACTTCACAATCTGTCATTATGTAATGGTTTCACGGTGCTTCTTTGAATTTTTCCTCAATCCAAAAAATCGTAAAAAAATTTAATAGTAACATAGTATGATTATAAATTGGGTAAAAATTGCATACAATATTAAATTATATTTTTATTAGTAAATTGAAAAAAAGAAGTTTAAATTTTAAATGATTCATAATATAAATAGTAACATATGTGTCAAAAATAAATATATCTCAAGAAATAAATACACATCTCATCAGTATTTTTAATAATTGTATAATAAATGACATAAACCACGTGATAAACAAAGATAAAAAAAATCAAACTCATTGAAAAACAAAAGTATGAATATTGAATTTGATGGATTGTATATTGATATAAAACAAATAGACGATATTTGTAGATGAAAATCCAAGTGACAGTGATGAGGTATAATAAAATAGAAAAACTACACATAATGGGAATCGAACCCATGTCATTAAAGTTCAAATGTGAGATAACTAATATATTTCCTTTCTTTCAGTTATTCTTTTGCCCATTTCCTAGTATATTAATAACAAAACGGATTTTTCCAATGTATAAACTAAAAATTCCAATGGCTTTGGCTACTATAACCTTCGCAACCACGATTTTCTATTTTTTAGGCATTTCACTTTGAAATACGAAATTGTACTATACTAGGTTTTAAAAAAATAGCAATGATAATAGTGGATTCCATCGCTTCTATGGTTACTTCTGAAACGGTGAGGTCTTCTCTATACACCTGAGCCTTTACTTCATTTAATCAATGTTATTGCTAACTTGTATAGTTCACATTCTTCGGCTCTTGTGAAGACCATCCCTTACGGGGCAGTCGCCAGAGTCTAGGTCCCACATTTTGCAACACGATATCAATCATAACTAAGATAGAGTAATTATGTTGCGGAATTATAAATTACAAGTACAAACATATCAGGATTAAGTTTATTACAGATTACAGTTTTCAAATTAAACTTATAAAGGGTACTATCTAATCTAATACATTACATCATACAATCATATCAAGTCTACCCAAAACCACCACAATTGTCATCTTCCAATCAGTACCGAAAAGTTTGTTGAGTAGTGATCTGTGAAAGCTTCAAAACTTGGATCTTGAATGACCTAAGAACTAGGTCCAACAGACTTCCCTTTATCTTTTCCTGTAAAAATGTAAAGTAGCAACTGTAAGCAATGCTTAGTGAGATTATAGATTTTCAGATTTCACACATTATCAAGCGGATCATGGGTCTAGTGTGATATATCTTGACTGCCGCTACAGCCACTCATGATTGAGACATAGTATTCATAGAGTCGGATGATGTTCAAGCCACGCTCACGCTTAAATCGTGGGGATCAGCCACATACTGGGCTAGCTACCAGTAAATCAACATGGTGGAACATCGGAGGGTCATTACCAAGTTCAATAGAACTGGTGAAATAGCATGGTCTAGAACAATAGATCGAAAAGGCTAATCAAGTTGAATCAATATGTCAAATGTCTGAGCAATAATGAAAGCTTAAGTCATCAAAGTCATGATAACAATAAATCTCATAGCAGTATCTGAAATGAACTGTAATGCAATGTCATGTGAAATGATAATCAAATAGCTATCATGATACACTGGGCATCACCGAACCATAGTGAGCACAGGTCTCAATTCAGCTGATCATATATGAATGTCAAGTAATCTATCATCAACAATATGTCTCAACCGAAAATCTCGCATGAAATGCTGAATATCTATAACTCGCAGTTTGGGGTCTGTATCAAGCAGATGTAAAATCCACCACCTGAGTTATCCCAGGATTTATCTTTAAATCTTTTGTCAATTTGATCTCTGTCAATTTCTTTCAAATCAAAGACCCGCTTTCAATCTCTTTAATTCTTTAAATCAATGTTCAGATATTAACTGAATCTGTCCAGAATTTATCATGTCAAATCATTAGCTTTTTAAAATCATTATTTTATCTGATTCTGATAACTGATAACTCATTAATCATTTGGTTCTTTCTCTTTGATTTTTTTTTTAATTCTCAAAAATTCTATATATATATAAGAATATATATATATATATATATATATATATATATATATATATATATATATATAATCATGTTGCTTTATTCATAATCTTTCATCATAAATATCATTTATTTGTAATTTGATTAAAATATCAAAATAATCATTCGGATCCGGATCCCCAAATTCGGACCATCCGGATTGATCATCCGGATTCGGATCTATCCGAAATGGGTCAACCGGATTTGGACCGGCTAAGCCATCCGAATTTACATCCGAAATAGGCATAAGAATTCGGACCAATTAGCCATCCGGATTGGGACCGAAATCATGTCAAACCGAATTGGGTTATATCCGAAACATATTATCCGAATTAAGTATCCGAAATAGTACCATCCGAATTGGGCATTTCATCCGAATTCGGTTGGAACCGAATTCGGACTCAAGACTTAGAAATTTTCCCAGATTTGTTCTTGGTGTTCTTACTTTATTCATACGGATTTTCTACCAAACATTCACAAAAATCAATATTTATTAACATTCAATGTAATCTAATGTTGTATTATCATTATTGGGTTGTTTTTAAACAATTTTCTCTATCATGAACACTTTAATCCATCCAAAATCGTCCAAATTCAACATTTTTCTCAAGAACACATTTTTTTACACAAAAACTCTGATTTTGAACTTATTTGGACGAATTAATCCATGATTTTTGTTTCTATGAGTTCTATATACTTAGATTCATGATTATATATAAACTTTTATACATGCAATATAATAATTCCATATTTTAATTCCTAAGTTTCGGTTTTTAGAAAAACCGATCCAAAATTTATAAAACTTCGAAATTAAACTAAAGATTACCTTGAATGTTGTCAATTGATGGTGTTTGATGATCTTTATAACCTTCACTTGTCTTTAATTCATCAATTAATTGCAAAAATTATGAATCTTTGATGAAGATGATGAAGAAGCCGTGGCTTCTTTTAGAGAGAGAGAGAGTTTTCAATTTCTTTAATTGTGTATTTAATGGTATTTAACCCATTTATTTGGTTTATATATTTAATTAGTTATATTTGCAATTTAACCCACTATACTTTTGTATTTTTCATCTCTTTTATATTAATCATCTTTAATATTCATAAGATAAATATAATTTAAAAATAATCTTAAACTTAATTAAATTGCATAACGAATAATGTAAATAAAATTTACATTATTTGGATCAAATACCAAAATTAAGATTCAGATAAAAACTGGGTTGTTACAGAATGGGCTCCACCACGCACAAACTTCGTCCCCGAAGTTAGCTTTGTTCGAACAGACTTGGATAAGTTGCTTTCATGACATCTCTGGATTCCCAAGACTGATGCGAACCTTTGTGGTGTTTCCACTGGACGAGCACCATCTGTATCTCTTTATTCCGAAGCTTTTTGGTCTTCGAGTCCAGAATACATTCTGGCTCTTCAACCACGCGAAGCTTTTCATCAATTTGCAGATTAACATGTGGTATCTGCACTTCTCTTTCATCCGCTATGCTCTTTCTCAAATGACTAACATGGAATACAAGATGTATTCCTGCTAAGTCAGATGGCAATTCAAGACGATAAGATTGATTTCCTATCTTTTCAACGATCTTGAACGGACCAATGAATCTCGGAGCTAGCTTGTTTCTCTTTATGAATCTTACCACATTCTTCATTGGAGACACTTTCAGCATCACCCAATCATTAACTGCAAAACTAATCGATCGATGCCGATTGTCATAGTATGACTTCTGCCTGCTTTGAGCTTCAAGTATATTCCTTCTGACAAGTTGAATCTTCTCATGAGTCAACTGTAGAAGGGCAGGACCCGCTATAGGCGATTCACCTGTTTCGCGCCAACAGGTGGGAGTTCTGCACTTTCGTCCGTATAGAGCTTCAAAATGAGTCATCTTGATCGTTGAATGATAACTGTTATTATATGAGAATTCGACCAGAGGCAAGTGGTCATCGCAATAACCACCCAGATCAAGAACGCATGCACGAAGCATATCTTCGAGAGTAAGGATAGTGCGTTCACTTTGGCCATCTGCATTAGGGTGATAAGCTGTACTCATAGAGATTTGAGTACCCATCCCGTCTTGCAGCGCTTTCCAAAATCTTGAAGTGAAACGGCTATCACGATCAGAGACGATAGATTTCGGCACACCGTGTCGAGAAATAATTTCAGTGATGTACACCTGTGCCAATCTATCAAGAGAGTATGTCTCTTTCATCGGTATGAAATGAGCTGGCTTTGTTAATCGATCCACGACTACCCAGATGGAGTCGTGCTGTCTCTTGGTCTTAGGCAACTTGGTGATAAAATCCATGGTTATATGCTCCCACTTCCACTCAGGAACTGACAGTGGTTGCATATCCCCGAAGGGTTTCTGGTGTTTAGCCTTAACCATTTGACATACTCTACAGCTTTCAACATATTGTCCGATGTCTTTCTTCATTCCTGGCCACCAATAATCAGCTTTCAGAATAAAATACATCTTTGAGCTGCCAGGATGAACAGATAATTTGGACTGATGAGCTTCTGATAGAAGAGTGTTGCGAATAGAACAATATTTAGGAATCCATGTTCGGTTTCCCTTGAGACATTGAAGTCCCAAATGATTCATAGATAAGAATTGTAACTGCCCTTTGAGATTTTCAGAACAGAGATTCTCTTTTTTCAGCGCTTCGGCTTGAGCAGATTTGATATCTTCGATAAGATCAGAAGAGAATACAATAGGAGTCAGAGCATAGCAACACTTTTCAGGAAAAATTTTTCTACTCAAAGCATCCACGACCACGTTGGCTTTGCCGGGATGATACAGGATCTCGCAATCATAGTCCTTGATAAGCTCCAAGGACCGTCGTTGTTTTATGTTCAGATCCTTTTGAGTAAATAGATGCTTGAGACATTTATGGTCAGTGTATAACTGACACTTAGTCCCATAAAGATAATGCCGCCAGATTTTTAGTGCAAAGGTAATGGCAGCCAACTCAAGATCATGAGTTGGTGCACTTTTCTCGTAATCTTTCAATTGCCTTGAAGCGTAGGCAATGATTTTTCCCCTTTGCATGAGGACACATCCTAAGCCAGTACCAGATGCGTCGCTGTAAACGACAAAGTCATCATTGCCTTCTGGTAAGGCTAGGATCGGCGCTTGAATAAGTTTCTGTTTTAGAGTTTCGAATGCCTCTTGCTATTTATCCGCCCATACGAAAGGTGTATTCTTTCGTGTTAGCATCGTGAGTGGCACAGCAATCTTCGAGAAGTCCTTAATGAATCGCCGGTAGTAACCAGCCAATCCGAGGAAACTTCTGATTTCGGAGGCATTGCGAGGTGTTTGCCATTTCTGAACAGCCTCGACTTTAGAAGGATCGACTGAGATACCTTCGCCAGATACAACATGGCCAAGGAATTAGATCTATAAAAACAATCAAAGTAAAATTTTAAGTTTCGTTTGAAATAAAGAACGCTTTAAGAAACTCAAGACAATGTAAGGTTATACCTGTCTGAGATTCACATTTTGAAAATTTTGCGTAGAGTCTTTCCTTTCTCAATAACTCTAGCAGTTGTCGCAGATGATTAACATGATCAGCCTCCGTTTTGGAGTAAATTAGAATATCGTCTATGAATACGATAACTGACTTATCCAGCATTGGTCTGCACACGCGATTCATGAGATCCATGAACGCCGCTGGTGCATTTGTTAAACCGAAAGGCATTACGAGAAATTCGTGATGACCGTATCTTGTTCGGAAGGCTGTCTTTGGAATATCCTCATCTTTAACTTTCAATTGATGATACCCAGAACGAAGATCGATTTTGGAGAAGTAGCTGGCTCCTTGTAGCTGATCAAATAGATCATCAATCCTGGGCAGAGGATATTTATTCTTGATAATGACTTTGTTCAACTCACGATAATCGATGCACATACGGAGAGTTCCGTCTTTCTTTTTAACAAACAGGATAGGTGCACCCCACGGAGATGAACTAGGTCGGATAAAACCTTTCTCTAACAGATCTTGGAATTGCTTAGACATTTCCTGCATTTCTGCAGGTGCAAGTCTGTAGGGAGCTTTGGGGATGGGAGCCGCACCAGGAACTAAGTCAATGACGAACTCAACTTGACGTTCCGGTGGCACTCCAAAAATATCATCCGGGAATACGTCTGGGAACTCACAGACGACAGGAATATCAGATATGGATTTCTTATTGGCTTCAGAGACATTTTCAGATGAGACAAAACACAAGTAGGATTCATGACCCTTAGATAGATATTTATACGCTTTTTCTACGGATATGAAACAATGAGCACCTTTTCGCTTCTCGCCTTTGATTTCTAACACTCGGCCGTCTGAAGACTTGATCCTGATGATTCGACGGTTGCAGATGATCGTAGCCTCATTGTTCATTAGCCAGTCCATGCCGATGATGACATCAAATTCTTTCAATGGAATCGGAATATGATCGAGATTGAATACAATGTTATCAACGAGTAGAGTGCAGTTACGGTATATGGAATCAGCCATAACGTAATTGTTATTGGCTGTCTCTATATCAATCACAACAGGAAGCTTGGATGGTGATTTAGATAGTCTTCGTGCAAAAGTAGTCGATATAAAGGAACGACTAGAACCGGAATCAAATAATACACGAGCAGGGATTGAATTAAGCATGAACGTACCGGTAACCACGTCAGGGGTTTCCTTTGCTTCCTCGGCTGTTATCTGAAATGCTCGAGTCCTTGCAATCGGAGTTGCAGCTGAGCTTTTTCATTGTAGATCCTCCAGCTGATGATTGTGACTGACCTCGTTGCCCACTACGACACTGATACATGAAGTGTCCTCGTTTTTCACATTTCGCACACCCAAGTCCTCGCTGGGGACACTCTTCACTGCTATGGCCAATTCTGCCGCATGCAAAGCATGTGACGTCATCCGGATTACACAATCCCATATGTGATATTCTGCATCTCTTGCAGAATCGTGGTTCGTTCGTTAAAGAATAAGCTTGAACTCTCTGAGGCGAGCTGTACCGCTGAGATTGCTGGGGTTGCTGGGACTGAGACTTGTTTGGCTTAAAGAATCGACCGAATCTTTGCTTCTTTGGAGGAGGAAGGACATGTCGGGTTAGTTGATGGAGCATAGAGTTGATCGCCGTACTCTAGATATCCTCTCTCAATCTGCCTCGCTGCTTCAACCATTTCAGGATAAGACTTATATTTTATCGCACTCATCGGATGCCGATATCTCGGGTTAAGTCCTCCACAAAATCTATTCATTTTCCTTTCTTCAGTAGCTACTTGATACGAGGAGTAGCCACAAAGTCGCAAGAATTCATGTTCGTACTCGTCAACAGATTTAGTTCCTTGGGTCAGCTGCATTAGTTAAACATGTCTAAGAACTGATTCCACTCTAAAGTCTGTATTACCTCTTCTCCATATATGCTTCTCTGGGTTTTCCACCAGGCACGGGCAGCACCAACAAACAATGCTGAAGCATAACTCACTTTCTTGGATTCTAAACAGTCAGAGATTCTAAAGATCTCTTCAGTATGGCTGATCCAATCCATCGCCTGAATTAGATTAACTGTACCCTCAAAGTTCAGGGCACCACTAGCTTTGAAATCTTTGAACTTACAGCCTTTTGGCTGTGCAATTTGGGTTTCAGGGTTCGAGTTATCAGAATCAGATTCATCATCCTGGACTTGTTTTTCTTTTCTCTTATTCTTTTTATCATCACGTCTCTTAGCTTCGGCCTCATCGCTGGCCTGAAACTGTTCTTGCATAATCTTATTTTGTTGTTCAGAGTGTTGGGCTAATAGTTGTTGCATCATTTCAAACATTTGTTGGGGAGTCATGTTGTTTGGAATGTCACCTGATCCTAACATCTTTACTGAAAATTAAAATCATTTAACTATCAGTTTATAGACTTAGATCTATGTACCCTTTTTCTCATCCTAACAGTCTGTACATCCTATCTCAGTTCAAACCACCTAAATGATTGATATATATGTATTGCTTCAGTTTGAGACCAAGTATTACTCACGTAATACTTGATTCACTCAAACTATGGGCTCTGATACCATCCTGTGAAGACCATCCCTTACGGGGCAGTCATCAGAGTCTAGGTCCCACATTTTGCAACACGATATCAATCATAACTAAGATAGAGTAATTATGTTGCGGAATTATAAATTACAAGTACAAACATATCAGGATTAAGTTTATTACAGATAACAGTTTTCAAATTAAACTTATAAAGGGTACTATCTAATCTAATACATTACATCATACAATCATATCAAGTCTACCCAAAACCCCCACAATTGTCATATTCCAATCAGTACCGAAAAGTTTGTTGAGTAGTGATCTGTGAAAGCTTCAAAACTTGGATCTTGAATGACCTAAGAACTAGGTCCAACTCTTTTCCTGTAAAAATGTAAAGTAGCAACTGTAAGCAATGCTTAGTGAGATTATAGATTTTCAGATTTCACACATTATCAAGCGGATCATGGGTCTAGCGTGATATATCTTGACTGCCGCTACAACCACTCATGATTGAGACATAGTATTCATAGAGTCGGATGATGTTCAAGCCACGCTCACGCTTAAATCGTGGGGATCAGCCACATACTGGGCTAGCTACCAGTAAATCAACATGGCGGAACATCGGAGGGTCATTACCAAGTTCAATAGAACTGGTGAAAGACCATGGTCTAGAACAATAGACCGACAAGGCTAATCAAGCTGAATCAATATGTCAAATGTCTGAGCAATAACGAAAGCTTAAGTCATCAAAGTCATGATAGCAATAAATCTCATAGCAGTATCTGAAATGAACTGTAATGCAATGTCATGTGAAATGATAATCGAATAGCTATCATGATACACTGGGCATCACCGAACCATAGTAAGCACAGGTCTCAATTCAGCTGATCATATATGAATGTCAAGTAATCTATCATCAACAATATGTCTCAACCGGAAATCTCGCATGAAATGCTGAATATCTATAACTCACAGTTTGGGGTCTTTATCAAGCAGATGTAAAATCCACCACCTGAGTTATCCCAGGATTTATCTTTAAATCTTTTGTCAATCTGATCTCTGTCAATTTCTTTCAAATCAAAGACCCGCTTTCAATCTCTTTAATTCTTTAAATCAATGTTCAGATATTAATTGAACCTGTCCAGAATTTATCATGTCAAATCATTAGCTTTTTAAAATCATTATTTTATCTGATTCTGATAACTGATAACTCATTAATCATTTGCTTCTTTCTCTTTGATTCTTTTAAATTCTCAAAAATTCTATATATATATATATATATATATATATATATATATATATATATATATATATATATGTATAGATAATCATGTTGCTTTATTCATAATCTTTCATCATTAATATCATTTATTTGTAGTTTGATTAAAATATCAAAATAATCATTCGGATCCGGATCCCCAAATTCGGACCATCCGGATTCGGATCTATCCGAAATGGGTCAACCGGATTCGGACCGGCTAAGCCATCTGAATTTACATCCGAAATAGGCATCAGAATTCGGACCAATTAGTCATCCGAATTGGGACCGAAATCATGTCAAACCGAATTAGGTTATATCCGAAACATATATCCGAATTAAGTATCCGAAATAGTACCATCCGAATTGGGCATTTCATCCGAATTCGGTTGGAACCGAATTCGGACTCAAGACTTAGAAATTTTCCCAGATTTGTTCTTGGTGTTCTTACTTTATTCATACGGATTTTCTACCAAACATTCACAAAAAGCAATATTTATTAACATGCAATGTAATCTAATGTTGTATTATCATTATTGGGTTGTTTTTAAACAAATTTCTCTATCATGAACACTTTAATCCATCCAAAATCGTCCAAATTCAACATTTTTCTCAAGAACACATTTTTTTACACAAAAACTCAGATTTTGAACTTTTTGTACAAATTAATCCATGATTTTTGTTTCTATGAGTTCTATATACTTAGATTCATGATTATATATAAAATTTTTATACATGCAATACAATAATTCCATATTTTAATTCCTAAGTTTCGGTTTTTAGAAAAACCGAACCAAAATTCATAAAACTTCGAAATTAAACTAAAGATTACCTTGAATGTTGTCAATTGATGGTGTTTGATGATCTTTATAACCTTCACTTGTCTTTAATTCATCAATTAATTGCAAAAATTATGAATCTTTGATGAAGAGGATGAAGAAGCCGTGGCTTCTTTTAGAGAGAGAGAGAGTTTTCAATTTCTTTAATTGTGTATTTAATGGTATTTAACCCATTTATTTGGTTTATATATTTAATCAGTTATATTTGCAATTTAACCCACTATACTTTTGTATTTTTCTTCTCTTTTATTTTAATCATCTTTAATATTTCATAAGATAGATATAATTTAAAAATAATCTTAAACTTAATTAAATTACATAACGAATAATGTAAATAAAATTTACATTATTTGGATCAAATACCAAAATTAAGATTCAGATATGTCACACCCTGCTACCTTGGTTGGCAGCGAGACGTGACGAGTGCGGAAGCGTAACCATAATTATAACGAACGACCACTATATGGACGTTTTCGAAATATTACGACATTAAAATTTAAAAATGTATTAATGTTTTACAAAATGAAAGGAATGAAGTTCGCGTAATACAGAGATTCTGATACATAATTAATGCGTCAAAAAATAATGCAGTCAAATCTCCGTTAGTTTTCGAAATATGCATGCGACTCCATGAAATGCGGAAGCTTGAAAGTTGGTGTATCCGAAGGCACACTTGCCTTAATTACCTGAAAATACATACTAAAATACGTCAACAAAAATTGTTGGTGAGTTCATAGGTTTACGCGAAAAGACCAGTTGTATGGACATTATCAGATGAGTTGAATTTATAAAATCATAAATTCCATGAGATGTATTACATAAACCATCATGTCACCGAAGCTTAATTAGAATGAGTTTGCCCCGAGCAGTATTCCCATACGTAATACCGTGTGTTGAATATATATGCACCCGCAGTTAGCTAAACCACTAACCCGAGTGGGGGACATGACTCCCAATAGATCTATCCACAATATATTCGCGCTTGCAAACAAATGCAACTAACGATTTCATGATATAAGGGCGGAAATCACATATGTAATACATAATAGAATCGAGAAGTTTTTGTGTCCATATAAAAACGAAGCATGTATTTCATCCCAAAACATAATAATGGAAAAATGGGACTATGAAGACTCACCGGAATTGCGATGGCAAAATATGCGCAAAAAATGCAATGTGCGTTGTTTGATGGGTGATGAAACCGGAGGTGTTTAACCGAGTCCTAAATGATAATAAGGACTTAATATCACTAATATATGATAATAGGTATATTTATAGATTTTTATGTCTTAAATCACCCAACATTACAAGTTTATAAATAAGATTTGCTTAAAACGTCAAGTTTATATATATATAATTTTCCAGCTTTTTCGGAGGTTTTTCGGCCTACTTTGAGGCTGTTTTTGACCAAGCTCCAAAATGTTTTAGACTTTGGTTTTCTAGGACATTAAACTACTATATACAAAGGATTTTTAGAATCAAGAACGGCCATTTTTCGAGTTGTTTAGGTTGGTGAAAAAGCTTGTTAAAAACGCTATGTTGGCCATTTTTGAGCTGTCAATCTTTCGGTTTCCCAAATAATTTCTGGAGGTCTTAAACTTCAAAATAAATTATGAAAAATTACAGATCTATAGTTAAGACATAGACCTAACTTTTGAGACAAGAATCAACTCATTTCGTTGAGTTATGAATTAGTTATGATTTTTCAAAGTCGATATAAATTTTCTGCCGAAAATCCGTAGTTTATAAACTTAAAACAACTTATGATCCTTGTTGTTTATTCAAAGACTACTTGTATAAAAGTTATAAAAGTTATATAACACATATATAACACATGTTTTCATAATATTAACATGTTTATAATGTGTTCATATATTCATATGCACATTTAAAGAAACAACATAAAAATAAAAACTAGAAACTTATAAACTTGAGTTTTTATGTAACTTGTTGTTGTTGGTGATTATATATATTATGCAAGACTTATATAAACATAAATGTATGATGAAATAAGTTAGTATTTACTTACTTTGAAGTATTTGGATTATGATTTTGAGTAGAAATTGAAATTCTTGCAAGATATGCACCAAAACCCTTGAAGAACACCAAGAACACTTGAAGAAAATATGAAGAACAAAGTTGCAAGTTCTTGGCCTTGCACTAGGCCCTTTGGCCGATTTTTCTAGAGAGAATGAGAGGGTGTTTATGCTTTGAAGGTGTGAATGAAATGAGGAAATGAGTCCTCTATTTATAGAAGAGTTTTAGTCTTGCAAATGATGATGATAAAGGTGGTGTCTAATACTTTACCAACATGTTGGAAAAGTAGAAAAAGTGAATAATTCTTTTCAATATTTTTATAAAAAGTCAAAGGGACACAAAAGTGTGTTCCCTTGTGTTGTTGGCTGATTTCTAAGTATTAAAATGATGTATTTTGTTTTTTTTTTTTTGTATAAAAGTATTTAGAAATGTATTCTTGTATTTCCCTTTTCTTGTAATTTCAAAAATACTTATGGATGCATTGTTTTAATGAATTGTTTTAGTCTTGCATAATTAATGTTAAGTAATTGTATTAGTGTATGATTAGTGTCACTAATCATAATTTAATTATATACTTAGTTGAATTAATCCCTCATATCGTAATTCGATCGGATTAATTGATTTCCCGATTCATCGCACCGATGAATTTGATTCGAATTGAGTTGAATTTCTTCATGAACCTTGTTAATCACTTTGGTTAATTTCTAATGACCACCTATTAGGTTATAATTGGCCATTAAATACTAATTAAGTCGTTGTTGCTAACCTGGTTCAATGCCGGATGTTACAGTCTCCCCCTGTTAAGGGAATTTCGTCCCGAAATTTTATCCTGTTTCCTCAGGGGTATTGTTACTTAAGAGTAGATGAGAGTATCTTTGCTTAAACTAGCCTTTGCATGCCTAAGTGAAATGTGGTCCATGTCTAGAATTTCCATCTGACCTTGAGGATGGGTATACAACTGTGCTTTAATCCTTTGACCTTACGGTCCATGATTTCAACCGGCTATTTGATGAAACGAAGTTTATCATTTAGTTAGATCTCTCCCAAGGGGTAACAAGTGTCTCCTCTAACAACCACTTCTTCTTATTTGATACATGGAAGGTATTGTGCATGCTGCTAAGCTCTGGTGGTAACTCTAAACGATAAGCTACGAGTCCAATTTCCTTTAAGACTTTGCATTGCCAATTTATCGATGGTTTTGTTTTTCCTTATTTTCCTAATCGTATCACGCCCTTCCATGGCGAGACTTTCATCAGTACTCGTCCTCCTAATTAGAACTCAAGGGATTTTCTATTTTCATCTGCATAACTTTCTTACAATCGCGGGCAACTTTTAGTCAGTTTCGTATCTGTACTATCCTTTCCGGTGGTTTCGTGAATGATCTTAGGGCCAGTGATTTGGCTATTTCCTACTTCTTCCCAACAAATCGGCGATCGACACTTTCGCCCATAGAGGGCCTCAAACGGAGCAGCTTTAATACTCGAGTGATAGCTATTTGTAGTACGATAATTCCACTAAGGCAAATGAGTATCCATTACACAGGTTCTTAATGTATGTTCTAGGGTTTGGATTGTTCTATTATTCTAACCATCGGTCTGAGGGTGATAAGTGGTACTCATGTCCAAGTTTGTACCCAAAGCTTGCTGTAATAATTGCCTAGATGTAGATCTACTATTTGTATCTGAAATGATTATAAGAGGCACTCCGTGTCCGGAGACGACTTCCCTGAGGTACGTTTGGACTAGCTTATTCATTCTGTTGTTCTCCTTGATTGGTAGGAACGCGCGGATTTTGTCAGGTGGTCGACTATTACCCAAATGGTTTCTGATGTTTTATCTTAACTTTGGAGCATGTTACGAATTTTTCTGACAGATGTGGCAATGTCATTCTTCATGATAGGTCACCCGTATAGCTCCTTATGGTCATGATACATTTTATCGGATCCGGGGTGAACGACATATCTTAATTTGTGTCCTTCATCCATAGCCAGCTTTCTTATTCCACCAAACAGAGTAATCAGATTCTATCGATTTTTATTAGCCCTTATCCTAAACTATTTATCCAATTGTACTCTTAACGGCTTAGCTCACTAGTTTTCCTCAGGTGATAAAGAATTTTCACGGTTGCAATTACTTATTAGTTCCATCCAACGGTACTACTTCGTATTCGACTCTTTCTGGTTCAAGATGTGTTGGAGGCTCTTATGGTCTGTGAATACAATACACTTTATACCGTACAACTAATGTCTCCAAAAGACTACTGCTTCAAGATCCAGATCATGCGTTGTGTAAATCACCTAGTGAACCTTAAGTTTTCATAAAGCATAAGCTATGACGCTATCTTTCTATATCATCCCATTGTGTGAAGCGTCACAGTAATCTACAAATTTCTTGCTTCTCTTGGATAAAATAAGCGCACTGCGCAGTTTGTGCTTTAATAACTGATATGATGTCTCCTGATCCTTGCCCCAATCATACTTAATGTCTTTTCGGGTCAGTTCTGTTAGAGCTCCGGTGATCTTTGAGAAATTTTTTTTTTTTTGATAATTGCCTATAATAAGTGGTAAGCCTTAAGGACTGTCGTATCTCTATGGGGTTTTAAAAGTTGACCAATTCCTGATAGCCTCGATCTTTGCGGGGTTGACATGGATCCTTTTACTATTGATCACGTGATCGAGAAATTTCACCTATCTTAGCCAAAAGTCAAACATAGAAAGCTTGGCATATAGTTGTTCTTTCTTCAACAACTCTAGAATCAGTCTTAAATGTTTGCTCGTGCTCCTCCTTGTTTCGTGAGTAACTTAAGAAGTCAATCAAGAATACAATCACGAATTTGTCTAGATAAGGTTTGCACACCCGATGAGGTCCATGAGTATCGTTGGGGCAATGGTTAATCCAAATGGCATTAATAGAAATTTATGATGACCGAAACGGAATCTGAAGGCTGTCTTTGGAATATCTTTCTTGCGAACTCTAATGTAATACATAATAGAATCGAGAAGTTTTTGTGTCCATATAAAAACGAAACATGTATTTCATCCCAAAACATAATAATGTGAAAAATGGGACTATGAAGACTCACCGGAATTGCGATGGCAAAATATGCGCAAAAAATGCAATGTGCGTTGTTTGATGGGTGATGAAACCGGAGGTGTTTAACCGAGTCCTAAATGATAATAAGGACTTAATATCACTAATATATGATAATAGGTATATTTATAGATTTTTATGTCTTAAATCACCCAACATTACAAGTTTATAAATAAGATTTGCTTAAAACGTCAAGTTTATATATATATAATTTTCCAGCTTTTTCGGAGGTTTTTCGGCCTACTTTGAGGCTGTTTTTGACCAAGCTCCAAAATGTTTTAGACTTTGGTTTTCTAGGAAATTAAACTACTATATACAAAGGATTTTTAGAATCAAGAACGGCCATTTTTCGAGTTGTTTAGGTTGGTGAAAAAGCTTGTTAAAAACGCTATGTTGGCCATTTTTGAGCTGTCAATCTTTCGGTTTCCCAAATAATTTCTGGAGGTCTTAAACTTCAAAATAAATTATGAAAAATTACAGATCTATAGTTAAGACATAGATCTAACGTTTGAGACAAGAATCAACTCATTTCGTTGAGTTATGAATTAGTTATGATTTTTCAAAGTCGATATAAATTTTCTGCCGAAAATCCGTAGTTTATAAACTTAAAACAACTTATGATTCTTGTTGTTTATTCAAAGACTACTTTTATAAAAGTTATAAAAGTTATATAACACATATATAACACATGTTTTCATAATATTAACATGTTTATAATGTGTTCATATATTCATATGCACATTTTAAGAAACAACATAAAAATAAAAACTAGAAACTTATAAACTTGAGTTTTTATGTAACTTGTTGTTGTTGGTGATTATATATATTATGCAAGACTTATATAAACATAAATGTATGATGAAATAAGTTAGTATTTACTTACTTTGAAGTATTTGGATTATGATTTTGAGTAGAAATTGAAATTCTTGCAAGATATGCACCAAAACCCTTGAAGAACACCAAGAACACTTGAAGAAAATATGAAGAACAAAGTTGCAAGTTCTTGGCCTTGCACTAGGCCCTTTGGCCGATTTTTCTAGAGAGAATGAGAGGGTGTTTATGCTTTGAAGGTGTGAATGAAATGAGGAAATGAGTCCTCTATTTATAGAAGAGTTTTAGTCTTGCAAATGATGATGATAAAGGTGGTGTCTAATACTTTACCAACATGTTGGAAAAGTAGAAAAAGTGAATAATTCTTTTCAATATTTTTATAAAAAGTCAAAGGGACACAAAAGTGTGTTCCCTTGTGTTGTTGGCTGATTTCTAAGTATTAAAATGATGTATTTTGTTTTTTTTTTTTTGTATAAAAGTATTTAGAAATGTATTCTTGTATTTCCCTTTTCTTGTAATTTCAAAAATACTTATGGATGCATTGTTTTAATGAATTGTTTTAGTCTTGCATAATTAATGTTAAGTAATTGTATTAGTGTATGATTAGTGTCACTAATCATAATTTAATTATATACTTAGTTGAATTAATCCCTCATATCGTAATTCGATCGGATTAATTGATTTCCCGATTCATCGCACCGATGAATTTGATTCGAATTGAGTTGAATTTCTTCATGAACCTTGTTAATCACTTTGGTTAATTTCTAATGACCACCTATTAGGTTATAATTGGCCATTAAATACTAATTAAGTCGTTGTTGCTAACCTGGTTCAATGCCGGATGTTACAAGATAAAAACTGGGTTGTTACAGCTCTACCCATGAATTATCCAGTAATAGGTCTTTCACAATGAGCTCTACATCTCTTTCCATGTCTTCGGATACAACCCATAGGGGTTTGCCCGTTCTTTGTACATAAACCCTTGCCAGGGTTTGACGTAGTTTCAGCAGTTCTCCCACTTCCAGGATGAATTCTCCCGTTGCTACTTCAGAAAAAGAACCAGCAGGTTGATGGATCATTACCCTAATGATATAAGATAATAAAAAGTTTTCTATTTTCTATTTCGCATGATGAGGGGAAGATAAAAGAAAGATAAAAGAATAACAAGAAAAAAATATAGAATCGAATAACCGTACGAGCATTATGCATTGCATACGGCTCTAGAATAAAATTGACCCTTACCGTCCAGGATCGATCAGACCCCGATCGATAAATGATCAACTTACCACCCTTCCTTTCGGAGGAATTCAAAAATACTGTGATGGCTTCGTTGCTTTATATATTTATTATATTTTTTTGTCTGTGATTTGTCTGTGATTCAGCAATCCCAAGGTTGCTTTTTTATTTGATCAAATAAATGAAGGAAAAAAGAATCTTGCTTTTTTTTCGCTCTATAAATATTGTTAAGAGACATCTGGTGTGAAAAAAAGTTTATGACGCTGAACTGGACTTCCGATAATAAAATCGGAAATACCTTTTTCTCATATTACTCTCTCGATACATAATCTAATGTTTTGAAAACAAAATTTCGTATATCGAATTCAAAGTGTCATGCTGTTATTACTTAATATTCATAGTTCATATGGCGAAGGCATAGTTTTCTTTTTTCTCTCAAATAAAAGCCTCATTGGCGCCAAACGTGAGGGAATGCTAGACGTTTGGTAATTTCTCCTCCGACCAGGATAAAAGATCCCATTGAAGCGGCTGATCCCATGCATATTGTATGCACATCTGGTTGCACAAATTGCATAGTATCATAAAGAGCCACCCCCGGTATTACCCATCCGCCAGGAGAGTTTATAAACAAATACAGATCTTGGGTATCATTCTCGATACTCAGATATATCATAAGACCAATAAGTTGATTCGAGATCTCGCTATCAACCTCTTGACCTAAAAAAAGTAATCTTTCTCGATAAAGTCGGTTGATTAGGGTCAAATTGTATCCCTTCGGAATCGTACAGGCGCCGTTTGACGCATACGGATCAAAAAAAAAAAAAAAGAAGAATCAATGTGTAGATTCCAATACTTTTTCTTTTTTCATAGCAAGTTCCTTCTAACTCTCTAACTTATAATAAAAGGATTTTTTTGATTTTTCACTAAACACGAGTTTGTCTTCCTTTCCTTATCCTTATAACGTATAATATCAAAAAAGGATTCATTAAACTTATCCAATTAACTTCTCATTGATGGATTGTTTCATCGCGATTCAATCCAAATCACGATGTGATTTTCTTGTTCTTAATCTTAAATGGGCCTCTTTAATCTTTTTAGGTTTATGCTCTACTCCGGGTAAAGATCCGCCCGATTTTGATTTGCACATATAGTACAAATGCTCCCATTACCACTTCTTTTTGGTATGCCTTCTTTTTTTTTTTTCAATTCACGCATTCCGTAAAATAGTTGACGGCTTCATGCATATTACTCGATTGATTAACATAAGAGTTTGAAATAACTTCTACTTACAAATACAAAAAAGATTTCTTTAAAAAAAGGAATCCTTTATGATATAAAATAGATATATTACTACTTGGTTTTTTTTAAACGGAGCCTGGATACTTCAATGTAGTAGTCCACCTAAGCCAACCATAAATTCTTCTAATTGATAATAGTAATTTGAATCCCCCCCAAAAATGGATCTAATTGCACTTCACGCTCCAAATTTTTGATGATTCAATTCATCTTTCGTGGGCGAAACAGAGGATATCTCGATTGGGGAGAAAACGGGGAAATCCCATATGACCCAATATATCTGACAAGTCGCACTATATGTCAACCCAAGATGCATCTTCCTCCCCAGGACTTCGAAAAGGTACTTTTGGAACACCAATAGGCATTAAATGAAAGAAAAAAGAACTAAGTACTATATTTTACTTTGATGTGGAAACGTAACAAAGCCTTTATTATCTTTAGAATATTGTACTTTATCCTAATCATATTTTATCATATTTTAGTTTAGTCATAAATTAGAAAAATTTATAAAGAAAGTCAGAAAAAATAAGGGAAAATTATTACGAATAGTGTCCTCTAATGATGAACAAGTATGGGCACATTCGCTCATATAAAATGGCATTAACCTCACCATTGCGTATTGGTACTTATCGAGTATAGAATAAATCTGCTTCTCTTTGTTCATACGAACAAAAATTGTTCCATTATTACCAACAGAATAGAACATATATGAACCCTTGCGTTAAAATAATCCACTAAAGAGGGGGTCCATAACATAGTCATAGTATAGTGTTTTCTAATGCAATAAAGTTACGTAGTGTCTTTTTTCTTTCATAAAGGGGTATTTCCATGGGTTTGCCTTGGTATCGTGTTCATACCGTTGTATTGAATGATCTCGGACGGTTGCTTTCTGTCCATATGATGCATACAGCTTTGGTTGCTAGTTGGGCCGGTTTGATGGCCCTATATGAATTAGCAGTTTTTGATCCTTCTGACCCTGTTCTTGATCCAATGTGGAGACAGGGTATGTTCGTTATACCCTTCATGACTCGTTTAGGAATAACCAATTCATGGGGTGGTTAGAGTATCACGGGACTGCTGGTCTATATTAACACACTAAATTTGTGGGCCCTGGGCGGTGGCCCATGTGGACCAGGCCCAAGGCCGGCCCTGCTCAGACCACGCCGCCGCCGCCTTTCCTTCCCTTCTCAGACGACACCAGCGGCGGCTCTTCAATTCTCAGGCGCTTTACCATTACCAAACAAACAAAAGAGGCCATGTATCTTCTTCGTTTGCTCCCGACTCCCTTCTGCTACTCTCGCGATGCCCATGACTCGGATTCTGCATCTAAGGTTTGCAATTTAGTTGGTTGTTTATTATTATTAATTATTTTTTTAATAAAAATTAGGATGCTTTTTTTAATAAACATTTTTAAAGAAGGAAACAAACTTTTCTCCGGGAAGAAAGGAGCCACTGATTCATGTCTCCAAATTAGACAACACAGCATTTGGGTAAGAAGTAAAGTTGCAATCTTGAATAAAAAAAATGATATTTTACTCATCATATTCTTGCACTAAGTAGGATTTGTTCTAAGATGGAACTTTTAAAAGGTCTCATATGACAAAGAATGTACATATGTTGGTCCGGGTATTATTATGTTGTTACTTGGTAAAATATTTAAACTAGTTTATAAAAAAAACTGTTGATTTGTTGCATCTTTTGTAGGTAGGAGGGGTTAATAGAAAAAAACTGTTGATTGGCATGCGTTGTTACCAATTTGAGCCGGATGATTTGCATCAAACAAAACCATTTAGGGTGCGTTTGGTACAGATAATGGAAATGCAGAGAAATGACAACAGAGAATGGAATTGCTGAGAAATGGAATTGGTCTGGAGAAAAAAAATTGATTCACCTGGTAGAATAGAGAATTCAGCAGAGATTTGTAACAGAGAATCATTTCTCTTGTTTGGTACAACAGAGGATTCATCAGAGAGATTTATAATTAAATATTTTATTATTTACAATCATAATTATTTTGTAACAATTTTTAATTCAAACCCAAAATAATATTTTGTATAATTAAACATGTTATTAAACAAAAAATGACCAACATATTTTGTATAACATTTTTATCTTTATCATAGATTCACCCACAATATCCGTGAATTTAACCAAGACCTCTTTCATCTCCTTGCATGACTCACGGTATATTTCATCTCCATCCGTGCTTTTGCCTCTTTTACATTTGCTCGTAACACTACTTGTTGGTCCTTCAGATCGACGAGCTTCTTGAACGGCTTCTTCAACGAAATCAATGTCATCAATGTCAATGGGTGAACTTCTTTGCGTCTCCGGAGCAACATCTTGCTCTCCAAGATCAATTGCTTTGCTACCGGTGGCTCTATCTTTACCAAATATGACAGACAGCTTCTCATAAAACGAAAATGGTTTGCCTTTAAAATTTGCGGCACCTTTGTGAGACTATGTGATAAATAAAATGCCATTAAAACATGTTTTTATAAACAAATATTATTTTATAAATTTAAAAAATTTATACCTTAACGTATTCATCCCAAACGCTATCTTCCGCGACAACACAACTTTTGTCTTCATCCCAACCAAATCCACTTGTATGAACCATGTCATGCACAATGCTAAAACGAGTCTTCCAGGTCTTCATCCTTGACTTTATGTGTGGTTCTGCTTTGATACCGGAATTGGGAAGACTAACATCTAGCAGTTGTTGAATGCCATTCAGATATCCCGGTTTGAACCCGTTATTAGTCCCGCCATACTTTCCAGATGCATGTAACTCCATCAACGCATCGATCAACTTTGCATCTTCATCGTTTGTCCAAGTATGTTTGGTCCTTCCGGTCATCTTTACTGTCGTTGAATCCGTCATGCCTACATAGATTTAAACAATTAGCAACCATCAAAAGAACATTTATAAATAAAAGTAATAAAAAAAAATTCACGACATTAACTAACAACCATCAAAAACATTTTATAAAATCATAAAAAGGAGCATTATAAATAAACACTACTAATCATAAACATACAAATGAAACATACAAATAAGTACCAATTATCATTACCAATCAAAAACATACAAATGAAGTCTCAACCGTACAAATAACATTGTTAAACATTACTAAAATAAACTAATTACTAGCACGCCTAGCATTCCAATAGTTAAACATTTGAACGACGCCAACGAAGTGTACACATCATCCACCAACGAAGCACAACATACATGACATTAAATGCACTTAAAGCAACTATACTAGCCACTTGTCTATTGCGATTAATTCGTTGTCTCAACGGTGATCTTGTCATCTACAAATCATATACAAATCTTACTTAAAAACTCAAATATAGGAAACAACTATAACTTTAAACTCATATATAAAAAGTATAAATCATATACAATAACTAACACTTTACACTCAAATATGGATTTTGTTATGTACATAAAAAGTATAAATCATAACTAACACTTTACACTCAAATATCAATTAACTAAAATTTGTATCCTATGTGTGTGTATATGAGCAGCAAAATAAAATGCTTAACACATAAATAAATTACTTTTTATAAACAATTTACTAAAAAATACCTTTGGAAGAAACAACTGGTAAATAAATGAGCAGCTAAAACATAACTCCAACAAGATTCCATGTGTGTGCTTGTGTATATGAAATATATAATATCTGTGGAAGAAACAATTGGGAAATTTTAATTGCCATCAACCAAGAACAAGGCCTACTTTCCTTTTTTGCAATGTATACAACAATAACTTTTTAAAACTAGCCACCAACTCCGTAAAGCACAAAAGTTGACAAATAATTACGAGATATGTGATGCTTATTTGAAAATTAGTATGGACTATGAAACATATCCAAGACCTTGCGACAAAGCTCAGTTCACATAAACATGTTTAGAAAACACCAACCTACCCTTTCTAGATACTTTTTGAACCATCTTAATATATTTAAACAATATCATTTTAAGTAATCCACAAAAGGAGGCAGCCCAATTGGAGGAAGTAGGGGTTATGAAAGGAAGTAATTTCTGTTGCAATTTGAAACAGAGCAAACACATCAATTGCACACTTTTATCAATTAACCAAAATGCTTACATAACCAAAACAAGTGAGCATATACAAGTGTGTGCGTGTGTGCTGTATGTATGTCGATAATGTGTGTGTGTGTCTATGACAGCAACAAACTGTGTGCACCGCCGTGGAAGAAGAGAGTGTGTGCGCCACCGTGGCTTGCGGTGTCCTCTCGACAGGAACGACGAGTGTGTGCGCCGCCGTGGAAGAGTGTGTGTGTGTGCTTCGACCGTACTTATGCCTTGCGATGGAGGTTCCAACAGTGGAGAAGAGCAGCACCGAGGAGGAAGAAGAAGGCGCCGCCGTGGAAGGGACCGTCGTGGAAGAGGGGAGCGGCTAGGGCAAAGAGAGAAAATCAGAATGAGGGAAGAAGCAAGTTTGGGGGGGGGGGGAGGAGTGCAGTCCAACTCTCCGCTTTTTTTTAGATAATTCTCCATAGAGTTAAAATTTCAATTCCCCCCATTTCCTCACATGTAGGAGGGAAACAAAAGTAGGGAAATGGAAATGGTTTAATTTTCATTTTTCATTTCTCAAGCCTAAACAAACAAGGGAATTGTTTCCAATTTTTTTTCTCAGCCCCCAACTCTCTGTACCAAACACCCCCTTAGTTTACTCCTTCCCGGTAGCACAGAGTCTATGTGTTAAAGCATCGGCATTAAGCATATTAAAAAGGATAAAAGGCGCAAATGCTCTTGGCAAAAACTCAAATCTGGTATGTATCTTGCGAAGAATTATTGCGAAGAACTATCTCAGTTTAAATGACCAGGTATATGTTTTCATCTAAGTTAACTCAAATACTTCCGATTAATTTTTGTTTTGGCAAAGGTTTAAGAGTATGTGTGATCTAAGTAACTCACTATTTTGGCAATAAGTGATTTAAAACTTGGAAAAAGATTTTATAAATTGTTAAGTTTTTGTCTATTTTTGCTTGTTTTTGTGAAATATATATCCTTTTGTCTTCTCCTTTTTTTCATTCCATTTATAAAAAGTTTACTTGCTAACATAACAAGTTTAAAGTACAATGGTTAACCGTTGTTAACTTTGTTGCGACACCAACTTCATTATGTATTCTCCATTTTTGCTCGTACAATGTTTTGTTTTGCAATGAACTTGATGAAAGTTCTAGTTTCAAAATCTAATCGGACTCAAGGGGGTGCCCGAGGCTTAAAGTCCAGGGCTGTTGAAGGTAAAACAAAAGGGGGTGACCTCGAAACTCTGAATCTCGGTACACATAAACATTTGGAAATTCGAAGACTTGTATAATTGATTAAATGACTGTTAATGGATTATAATTAAATAGAATTAGCTATGAAATCTATTACAAAACACATGAATGCTATCAAAATATCAAACTAAGACACAAATCAAATAAATGTCCAAACGTAAGCAATTATTTTTTTAATGATTCATCAAATAGTGTTTAAATTTAGTAAAGAAAACCTCAATTTTAGTTAAAAAAAAATGTCCAAGATTTTTCGGGTTTAAACCCAAAAACCCAAACCGTTTTTGAAACACTAAAAACAAAAATATCCGCGGTTCAGTGTAAACCAAAAAACCGAAACCGGAAAAAATCGAAACAAAACGGTTCCTCCATTCCAGAAACCCGAAATTTCGGTTCCGACCAAACACCAAACCGCCTCATGCTCACCCCACTATATGTATATATATGTATGTATGCATTTATGTATGTTGTAATAAGGGTTATATATATAAAAACTCAATTCATTTTTGTGTCTTCCATTTTACTATGTGAACTTATCTCCATATAAAAACAATAACCTATAAAAGGACGAGTATCATAAAGAGAGCAATGATTGTAGATGTTGGTGGATCTTGTTGTGTTTTTAGACATAATTCATAAGAAGTAATGTAACATGTGCCATTTCAAGTAATACTCTGCAGAGCCGGTTCTGAGCATTTTAGTGCATTGGGTAAGATAGAAGAATAATGTCTTTTTAAAAGTTCTAAAAATACAATATACATTTTACTTAAGGGTCAAGGTCGCATAATATCAACGTACTTTTCCAAATGTATCGATATGATACATGAACCTTTTTTTAGTTATCCATAGAATACATTTACTTTAGTTTTTTACCTCAATATGACACATTTATACATAGAGCGCGGTAGAAACACCTCAACCTGATTTTATTTGTATAAAAGCTCGGGATCTATATAGAAATATATCATATAGGAATGGAAAACTAAATTAGATGTACCATATAGGTAAGAATTGAAGTTTATGTATTATATCAATACATTGGAAAAGTATGTTGGTATCGTATGACCTTAATTCTTTATTAAAAGTGTTTGATCTCTTTCTTACGTTGTGTGATTTGAAAATCAGGCAAGATTCATCTGATTGAAAAGTATAACAAATTTCTCGTTGACTTTCTTCTAGCACACTCTGGGTATTTTGACGCTAATATTTTTTTTGTCAATTGTTACATTTTATTATCTCATTGTTCTCACGTCTAATATTATAATTTTTGTCATTGATAATGAAGATATGGAGTATGGACATTAAACAATAAAACGGAGTTTAATATATTACTTATCAAAAAGTTTATTTGCTAACATATTAAGTTTAAAGTACAATGGTTAACCCTTGTTAACTTGGTTGTGAAAACACCGACTTCATTATGTATTCTCCAAATTTGCAAGTTCAATGTTTTGTTTTGCCATTAACTTGACAAGTATGATAGTTCAAGTTTCAAAATCTAATTGACGTTTTTAAAATTTTTTAGGTTGAAATTGTGAAAATATGTCAAAATCTAGGCATAGGTCCAGGGGGCTTTTACCAGCCTGATTACCAAAATGGAGCGAAACTTCGATTACACATGATGTGTCTTGGTCGAAATTGGGATCCACAAACATTGTATAACCAACGTTACAGAAGCAACGGTTCTGAAGCACCACAATTCCTGATAAACTCGTATCATTGGTTGAAAAAGTACTTCAAGATTCTCGTGCCCATGTATGCCTAAAAGATGTACTTCCTTTTGAGATGTCCCCGGATATTTGTATTGCCAACTTTTATATAACCGCTGGCCGACTTGGTCTCCATCAGGTTAGTTTTTACTTGTGGCATATCTACCCTTACTTCAACAAAAATAAGATCCGACAGAAGTTCCTTACTTCAACAAAAATAAGAGTGTCAAGGAACTTTTGCTTCAACAAAAATCAGGATGAATGATGGTAGAGTTAACTATCACATTAAAGCTCGTAAGGTTTCTTGATTTGGAATGAAAATTGATAGGGCTAGAATCGGGTAAAAGAGTTAAATTTAATAGAATCCGACAGAAGCTATTCAATAACTAAATCAGGATGCCAATGTTGTCATAGATCACTCGATTCATTTTTGTATGGATTCATTTATTATTTTAATCTATATTAATAATCTGTAACTATAAGCCATCCAATTTTATTTTTCCATGACCGTGAAACCTACTCCTTGTAATCTCATAGAGATCAGTAAGTAACCAATCTTGTCGGCTTAGCGGCCTTGCCACCTCAGCCTGAGTACATCATCCCCACCCCCGCGGTCTTGCAAAATTGGACCCTTACTCGGCCCCGTGCCCCTGTCTTAATGGCTTTAAGCTTTTTTTCTTTTTTTGTTTTTTCTTCATTCAACGGTAATATTGGTTTTTTTTTTCATTCAATGGTAATATTAGCGTTAGCGTTTATATATATATATATATATATATATATATATATATATATATATATATATATATATATATATATATGTGTGTGTGTGTGTGTGTGTGTATATATATATATCTACTACTAATAAAGCATTTAGCTAAACACAAATCATCATGCATAAAGTACAACTTAGCAAAGCAACTTCTTGAATTTTAAGACTTACAAATAATCAAAGCATGATGCACAAGTATCTATCGCAAAACAATTGAAAACGGATTTTGTTTCGTAAATTTTAAATTCTTGGAACCTGACATTTCTTGGAAAGACCATTGACTCTCCTTCCCCACGCCTCATTCCCCACGCCTCATTCCCCACGCTTATCTGTTGCAGAACCCACACTCTCTTTAATAACGATTGTTGTTTTTGGTTCCCTCCAACAACCACCGCCTTCCAACAGCAGGCCTCCTGCAGCCACCACCTCCCTTCAACAGCCACCGCCTCCACCCTCTGCCACCCTGCCGCCTGCCTTCAAATAGCAGGCCGACCATCCCAACACCACCCCAACAGCCGATCGCCGCCCCCCTCCATCGCCACTCACCAACACCCCACCATCCACCTATCGCCGCGCAACAATCCCAATCGCCGCCATCTTCTTCTGCCACCAGCTCTTCACGCCGATCCCTCCGATTAATCCCCATACTTTGGCCTGCATTACAACGATAAATCCAAACGTAAAAATTGGTATATACTATGAAAGGGTTCCAAGTTGAGTGTTACTTACATGGGAACAAACCTCTGTGAAGGTTCATGGACAAAATTCTACCAGGGTCATAAGAACACTACGGTGCTAGGCGTGGCTCTAACCGGACAGACCAAGGATACAACTGGTCTGATGAAGCCAGTGTAGGCACAATAACAGAGGAGAACCATTCCACTAGTTCTCAGGGTCTAAGGTCCAGATAAACTTACTAATCTGTAATTGTTGTTGTGATTTATGATAAATAAAATACTGATTACAAGGGTTTATATAAGAGATACATTTACACTCTAATCCCTCTAATATATGGACAACGGCGTAGCTAAGTTTAGACTTAGGGGGGCCATGGCCCACCCTTAATTTTTCTTACAACATTATATTTATTAGTTTTATCATATAAGAATTTTATTGTTTTCTTAAACAAAGAAAAAGCTACTAGTAAATGCAAAAAATACATACATACATACATATATATCATATTCACTTTTTATAATATAAGAACTTATATAGCTAGGATATGACCAGAATTAAATATTGATTTTTTTTTATTTTTTATGATTTACCAACACATATTATTGAATTATGAATAAATTATTAGATTGTTGATTACCTGTTAATTCATATCTCAAATGTTAATTTGTTTGATTTAAAGACAACTGATAGACTTTAATTCATTATCAAATTTTTAATTTTAGAATTGTAATTTTTAAACTATTATTAATACGAATGTATATACTTATAAAGTCTTAAATCATTTTTACATAGTTGGTTAATTAAAAAGATAACAATTGAGACTTGTGTTTAAATATTAGTTTGATTGATTTCTAAATTTGTATATATACTAAAATATCTTTATGAATTTTTTGTTTGTATCTGAAAATTCGTTTGCCCACCCCAGCAAAAAAATCCTGGCTACGCCACTGTATATGAAAACCCTCTAATATAAGGAAATACTAATATATGGAAACCATCTAATATAAGGAAATACATAGTACTTTAATATTCCCCCGCAAGCTAAGGTCGGGGAACGACCTGTAGCTTGGATCGTAAGAACATAAAACGCTGCGAAAGAAGTGGCTTGGTGAAGATATCTGCAATATGATCATCGGTAGTTATGAACTGGACCGAAAGTTGCCTATCTGCAACCTTTTCTCGAACAAAGTGAAAGTCGACCTCTACGTGCTTAGTTCGGGCACGGGGTTGGCAGAAAGATAGGTAGCGCCAAGATTACCACACCATAGCGTAGGGATCTTCTTAAGAGGGACTTGAAGTTCGCGCAACAGTGTTTCAAGCCAAGTTAGCTCGACGAATGTATTATCTAGAGCCTTGTATTCTGATTCTGTTGATGACCGAGAGACAGTCTTCTGTTCCTGTGCAGACCAGGATACTAGGTTTAAACCTAGGTTAGATAGCATACCTTCCGGTGGATCGACGGTCATCTGGGTAACCAGCCCAATCAACATCTGAAAACCCTGTAATAGTGTTATAGGCAGAATCAGTGTAGGCATGAAAGAGAGTGCTAGAGTCACGCCGAAGCCGTAATCCGAAGGTAGAGGTGCCTTGCAGATAGCGAAGAATCCGTTTAACAGCCGACCAGTGATTTTTTTGTAGGGTAGTGCATAAACTGAGCGACTTTGTTGACGGCAAAGGTAATGTCCAGAGAGTCAAGGTGACATACTGTAGAGCACCCACAATCTGACGATACTTGACCGGGTCGGAAAATGTAGCACTGTCACCAAGAGCGAGATTAGCAGTCGTAGTCATGGGAAAAGGGACCGGTTTGGACTGCGAAAGGTCGGCGCGTTGGAGAAGCTCAAGAGTGTACTTCTGCTGAGAAAGTAGCATATCTGTATCCATGTTGGTGACTTCAATACCGAGAAAGTAGGATAGGGATCCCAGATCCTGAATGGGAAAGGATTGTCTGAGACTGTGAACCACTGTATCAATTGTCTGCTGGTTGTTACCTGTCATCAACATAGATGGGCATGTATAGTAGAGTGTTGTGGAGAGAATAAATAAATAAGGATGGATCCGTTTTGGAGCCCTGAAAACCAAGCGAGCGAAGGACCGTAGATAGGCGATGAAACCAGGCGCATGGAGCCTGCTTTAAGCCATACAAGGACTTGTGAAGGAGGCACACGTGATCTGGTTTGGTCTGGTCAATGAAGCCCGGAGGTTGTTCCAAGTTGACAGTCTCTGTAAGGGTTCCATGGAGAAACACATTCTGAACATCGAGCTGCCGGTGAGACCATCCTTGGGTAACGGCAAGGGAGAGAACAACGTGGATAGTGGTGGCCTTGACGACCGGGCTGAATGTATCCTGATAGTCAATGTCGGGTTACTGCCGAAAACCTTTGGAGACCAGGCGAGCCTTGTAGCATTGGATCTTACCAGTTTGGTCCTTCTTTAGCCGGTAGACCCACTTACAGTCAACAACATTAGAGTTCGGACGGGGAACTAGCGACCACGTACCATTTTGCATTAGGGCCGAGTACTCTTCAGACATAGCGTGACGCCACCGAGGATCTGTGTTAGCAAAGGAAAAAAGGTGGGGTTCGATGTCAGTGTGGGTTTTGTGAAAGGAGGAGGCGTTATAGGGTTTGTTTTCTTGGGGTTGGGACGTAAGTTGGCTGGACGAGTACGGGTAGTGGGAGGGGCAATAGTAGGAGTGGGTGGTTGGGTAGATTTGGGACGACGGTGATATGTGTGAATAAGGAGAGGTGACGATAGATGTGGCGCAAGAGGTGGGTATGTAGGTGTAGGGATAGGAGAGGTAGGCGGGTCGGAAGGTGAAGCTAGGTTAGTGGGCGTGGTAGTGGGAGGGGTGAGTAGAGATGGTGTGGATTAGGGTAGGTAGAAGTGTATGGGTCAGGAGGAGGTGTGGGAGAGGGAGTGGTTGAGGTTTGGTGAAAGGGAAACGACTGCTCATTAAAGCGAACATGGCGGGCTATGTAAAGGCGATCGGACTGTGTGTCCAAACAACGGTAGTCATGATGGGTTGGACTGTAGCCAAGAAAGACACAAGGAGTAGAACGGAATTCCATTTTGTGATTGTTGTATGGACGTCGATGAGGGAAGCACTGACACCTAAGGACTCGAAGGAAAGAGAAATCTGGTGGATGTTTGAACAAGAGTTCAAATGGGGAGACATTGGAGTTGGTCCTAGATGGCATGCGGTTGATGAGATATACAACGGTTTTAAAGGCGAAGTGCCAAAAACATTAAGGGACATTGGATGCGGCGAGTAAAGGGAGACCAGTTTCGACAACATGACGGTGACGGCGTTCAACAAGACCGTTTTGTTCACTCGTGTGGGGACATGAAAGGCGGTGAAGGATGCCGAGTGAGGAGAAGAATTTGGAAAGATTCCAGAATTCCCCTCCCCAATCAGTTTGGATGGTTTTGAGTTTGGTTTGAAATTGGCGTTCAACCATGACAAGAAAACTTTTAAAGATAGCATACACATCAGACTTAAGTTTTAAATGAAAAATCCACATGAAGCAAGAATAATGATCAACACATAATAGGAAATAAGTGTGGCCATCAAACGAAGTAACAGGAGCAGGTCCCCAAACATTACAAAATACTAAATCCAGAATATGAGAACTTTTATAAGTAGATGGTAACAAATGAAGTTTAGATGACTTGCCTACGAAACAAGAATCACACGAAAAACTACTAGAATTTTTATTAAGTAAAGGTAAACTATACGTAGAAACCATTGAATTAAAAAGTTGTGGATGAGGGTGTCCGAGGCGGTGATGCCAAATTGTGGAAGAAGTACGAGTAGTGGAGAACCAAACTTTGAGAATCGATTGACTTCGAGGAAGGGTAAAGGAGTATAGACCGCCATTACTTAGACCCGTGAGGAGGATAGTGTGTGTAGACTTGTCCTTCACGACAAATAAAGAAGAGTGAAATTCAAAAAACACGTTATTGTCAAGACAAAATTGTTGAACAGAAAGAAGGTTTTGTTTAATTTCAGGCACATGGAGAATGTTTTTAAAGGAGAAAGTTTTGTCGGGTGAATAAAGGTTTGTGGAACCAATATGGAGAATGGGTAAGCCCTTACCGTTGCCAACATGTAGATTATTGGTACCGTAGTAAGCCTCACAGTGATCGAAACTAGAGAGGTCTGGTGTAACGTGATGATTAGAACCAATTCCACACATGTTGCATGTACCAAGTACTGTATTCTGAGTAGAAGCCCAGCTGAACTGTTCGCGAGTACCGCCTTGATTCCGATTGTAGTGATTTCTGCAGCCACGATGGGAGTCACGGCCACGACCCCGAGAGTTACCTGATCGAGTGTTGTAGTGGACTTGTGCAGGCTGAGCAGTAAGCGGTTGAACCTGAAGGTCAAGCTGAGATAAAGCCTGCTGGAGAGCGTGAAGCTAATCGGGAGTCGGAGTGGCGGCGGGAGTCGCGGGAGGGCGAGTCTTAACAGTGGCGAGGAAAGCCTGAGTTGGGGAAACATCTGGTGTAGACTTCTTGATCATGTAGTCGTGATCAGAAAGTAAACCGTGAAGTTCTGAAAAAGCAACAGGGAGCTGGCGGCCGATGAGGGTAGACTTCAAACCGTTGTATTCTTTTCGAAGACCTGAGATAACCAACATGACTAAGTCCTTTTCTTTTGGGGGTTCGTGTAACATCCCATTTTCGAGATAATTGCGTTGAATTATTTTAGTGGATGTTTAAATAATTAATATCGTGTTGGGCCAATGAGATTCCGAGTAGTGGATTAAACGTGTCGGGTTTGTGGGTTACGTGTCTCCGGGATATAATATTAGTGGATTAATTATATATTTGAGTTCGTGGAGTTAATTGGGTTAAGTGGACATTAATTGTGAAAAAGTGATATCGGGTCCGGATTTATCGGGTTCGGGACTTACCTAAAAAGGAAATGGATATATATGGATTGAGAGCTTATCATCTTTTCATTTCTTCTCTTATCCAAAACCTAGAAATAGAAAGTATGTGAAGTGTGTGTACGTGAAAGAGCTCTGGAGCAGCAACCTTGGATTCAAGAGTTAGATTGAGGTGCTGAATTCATCATCTTCTTCATCATCTTGTGTTATTGAGTTTCCAAAGGTAAGTGGTTATGAATTTGAGTAGTTAAATCTTGAGATGTGTTTGTATTGTTGGGGGAATTGATTTTAGTAGTATAAGGGTCGAGTTGATACGAATTTATATGCTCCTTGTTGCTGGAATTGAGAAAAGAGGGTTGAAACCCTCTAGTGCAGCCATGGAAATCGATGTGCAGAGGAGGATGCAGGCGGTTAGTCGCGGTGCAACGTGCAGGGGGCCGCGGCGCGACGCGCAATGGAGCAGAGGCGCGGCGCGACTGCAGGGGGGCGCAGCGCGTAAAACAGTCTGCCAGAGAATCTTGGTCTAGTTTCATAAGAGAGTTTTGAGTCGTTATTTGGTCGAGTCCCTTCGAGATATTACTGAATTGAATTATTTGGGATTTTGGGTCTCGATAGGGATCCCGTAAAAGAGTTTCGGGGATCGGTTATCCGTTTAAGATATTGAGTCGGATTTCGTTGGGTTTCCGGGGTATCGTTGGTTTGCTTTTGAGTCTAAATCGGGTTTTCGTCGGGGCTTCGGGTTTTGTTTGAGATTAAAGTCGGGATCTGTATGAGATGTTAGGCTATATTGTGTTGGGTTTCGGGATATGTCGAAGTTGTTTTCGGGTTGGGTTTTGTCTAAGCTTTGGGATTTCGGTTGTAATTATTATTGGATCTGGTTATGTTAAAGTGTCGTGTCCGGATCTGTTTTCTGGTTATATTGAGAATCTTGTTAACGGTTGGGATCCGTGTAATTTCAGGGACGAGTCAGCGAGCCGAGCCGAGTCAGAGATTTCGGGATTAGTGGATCGACCAGGTGAGTACCCGAGTCTTTTCCAAATGAGCGCTCCATTTTTCTGAGTTGTACCGTGTTATTTGTGTATATTGTGCTATACTGTGTATGAGACAGGGACGTGGACGTCAGGTATGATTCTGTTCTTACATATGTGATATATGTGCATGAGATGAGATCCGGGGTCCGTGATGAGTTCCATACGGACGGTGATTCGCGATGTGAGATCGCGTGGGTTGACTGTCCCTAACAGTCCTTGGAGCGTGTATACACGGCAGGGCCTGTAGCCGGTTCGCGCCCGTGCTACAGGGTTGTGGCTAACCACCGGTGCGCACGGTCGTTAGCTGGGGAGGAGTCCCCTTCAGTGATATTGTGTGCAGGGCTTCGGATCTCATGCTGAGTGTTCATACCTGCTTTATACTGCTGATTGTCAGGGACAGAGATTGAGCTGTGTTGTGTGTATGTGCTACGTGTATGCATGTTACGTGTTTACTATGCAGAGTCTAACCCTCGAGTACTCACGAGCTTTCGAGCTTACGTATTCGAGTCTACCATGTTCAGGGTATCAGTGGCAGGATTAGTAGCTGTGCTTGTAGATCTGGGAGCAGGGATTATCTGGAAGGCTTTGTGCTAGTTTCGTGTAGTGATCTGTACAGTTCAGCTTATGTGATTAGTGGATTATATGTTAACAGTGTTTATGTAAAAGTTTTAAATTATCAGCGAATTCTGTTTATCCTGTGACATGTGTTTAATAGAGCATTGCGATGCTGCCACCTGTGTATTGTAATGACGTGGCATTTCTGAGTTAAGGGAGGGTGTTACAGTTCGCCAATATTGGCTAAGGCAATAGAGTATTCCTGGGCCCGAGTCAAGTAAGCAGCGGCAGTTTCATCAGGTTACATCTGGAGTCTTAGAAGCTGGGTTTTTAGAGTGTATTCCCTAGAAGAGGTGTGAGGGGCATAGATGGTTTCAAGGAACAACCACAGATCGTGGGAAGTGAGGCCTTGCACATGTTGGAAGGAGGCTTCAGAGATGGTAGAAATAATAAGCATGCGAACGTGAGCATCATTGGAGAGCCAGACGATGTAATTAGGGTTCAATTGTGGTGGGGGTACTGTGGTACTGTCTTTGTCGGATGAGGATGGGGAAGCTATGGTCATCGGAGGGCAAGGTATAGTGCCATCAACATAGCCAAACAAATTGTTGGTGATAAGAAACAGCTGGAGCATTGTTTTCCAGTAGCCATAGTTGGTTGGGGAGAGGGTAAAGCCAAACTTGTGAGAATTATGGCTAGTTTTCTCTGCTGGAGTGAATGGGGCAATAGAGGCCATGGGAACAAGGGAAATTAAGGGTGGCAGTGGGTAGTTGGTTGCTGGTTGTTGGGGAACAGCAGCGAGACAGAGGCAGTAAGGCAGTAAGGGTGGGGGTGGGGGTTGGGTGAGCGGCAGTAGGGTTGAGGGGGTTTTAGGTGGTGACGGCAGTAAAGATAGTCGGGTTTTTTTTCGGGTTTGTAGGTACTGGCAGCAGGGGTTGAGGGCTGGTAGGTGGCTGTCGCTGATGGCTGGGGATCTAGGGTGGGATGGTGTCGGCGCTGGGGAAGACAAAGGCAGAAGGGGGGATGGGCGCAGGCTGCTGTAGCAGCGATTGCAGGAGGCAGGGGCTGTTAGGTGGCCGGAGCAGCTAGGGTTAAAGATGGCGGTGGGCTGCTGTTGTATGGAAGCAGAATTTTTCGCTAGGGTTTCTAGAACCTAGGCTCTGATACCAAGATAAACTTAGTAATCTGTAATCGTTGTTGTGATTTATGATAAATAATATACTGATTACAAAGGTTTATATAAGAGATACATTTACACTCTAATCCCTCTAATATATGGAAACCCTCTAATATAAGGAAGTACTAATATATGGAAACCATCTAATATAAGGAAATACTAATATATGGAAACCATCTAATATAAGGAAATACATAATACTCTAATAGGTCCTGTTACGATTAAGCCTGGTAAGCTGAAGTTGCCAAAATTAAAGAGACCAAATGTCCAAAAGGAAAAAAAGAAAACATATGTCATGATGTTAAAAGGAGCATATTGATATCACATTCGAAAAACTTAGATGTGTCTACAAAATGAAACATATAATGGAGAGCTTTGATGGGTTTACAGATGCAAGATCCTCTGGGGGAATATGAAAGATCATCTCCATCACCACTCATGTATCAAATATTTGTGCATGAAAACGAGTATAACTAAACACTAATTAACCAATCGAAACAAAACAAAATTAGACCTATCTGAGATCAACACTAAGTGGCACGAAACTTCATGAAATTCATACGTTAGACCCTATATTTGTTTACCCCTCTATAACCCTCGTTTTTCCTCTTTCTTTTGAATAGTTAGAGCTTTTCAATTTTAAGATTGTTTGTTCAGAAAATTTAAAGAGATTAAGGCCCAACAACTACTAAAATGTTCTCAAACTTAGCTGTCTCTCTTCTCTAAATGACCTGCACACCATCAAGCGCATCGACTGCTCTCATGCTACTCAATGCTCCTGTTTCCTCATGATGCAACCACACTGTCGTCGCTTCTATTGAAGACAACACATTAGGAGGTGCTATCTCATGCCGCTTCTACTTCCTTATCGCACAACAATCCCAATCGCCACCATTTTGATAATCCTTTTGGAAATTTTTAGCATGCATGTTATTTAATACACCTGTTGTTTAAATAAATAAGAGAGTTTCATGTTGTCATGATGCAAGTCCCTCACAAATGATGATTGTGGCAGGTACTTACAGAGCTGAAGCTTTATGTTACACTTGCTGAACAACTTGGAAAGTTGGATGTGCAACTGCTAGCATGAGGAAGTGGTTCCTGCACTGACGTCAAGTTTGGATCCCATGAAGAAAGAATTGTTTTTGAAGCGATGCGAGGCGGGACCAGGTGACCTTATTCTGTTTGCTGTAAGTCATGTTGCATCAGTTGACAAATCGTGAGACCGGCTAAGGTTGTATGCAGGGGCAGACGTACATGAAATGCAGCGGGGGATGGGCCCTCTATGGCTTGTCAAATTTTCTTCTAACAGCCCACATAAAAATATTCTAGGTCCTCACTAAAAATTTCAGCAGGCCCCCAATAATGTTTAGAAGTCCAAATTTCCCTAACTTGCTGCTCACGTTTGGTCCGTTTGGAAGTTGGAAACCAGAATCTGGAATCCTGGACGGCACACGCTCACGCACTCACGCTGGACGCCATCGCCGCTTGAACCCTCGACGGTCGACGCCATCGCCGCTGCCCGCTTGAACCTTGGACGCCACCACCCAGGCGCCCACCGTGACTGCAGCGACCTGCTGCTGCTTCGCCGCTTGAACCCTCGACGTCCGCCCCTGACTGCAGCGACCTGTTGCTACTTCACCGCCCAGACGCCCACCGACCACCATCTTCTCTCTGTCCTCTCACTCTCTCAGTCTCAGGTTAAGATTAAGAAGGTATCAATCGAACTCTTGCTGCTGCTTCACTGCTTGAATCAATCAAGTATTCAAGTGAGTTGCTAATTTTTGGTTTTTGATTTATGTTAGATTGTTGATTTTATGATTTATGATCATTGTTTGTTGTGAATTTATTGAATTAAGTTTTTTAAATTCTTTGTAGGATTGTTAAATGGTCTAAATTATTATTACTAGTTGTTGAATTAAATAGTTTTTTTTTATTATTTTCAATCATTTTTACAGAAAGATGGAAAGATTTTATAAAAGAAAAGTTTCATCTTCATCATTAACACACGGTTTATTAGTTCATTAGATTGTTAGGGTTACTAGTTTAATAAATTATTAAGTTGCTACGAAAAAACTAATTGACTAGGGTAAAAAATTTAAACCAAACTACCAAAAAACCCAACCCGACACTTGAAACCTTGCAACCAAAAAATAGTTATCGTGCATAGATTATGCCCCCAACACAAAGAAATCCTAGATCCACCACTGGTTGTATGTAGCCAACATATTGGGCTTGGTTGACCATATGGGTTCTTATTGTAATACATAACTCACTGGACTGTAAACTTTTTGTGTGGGTGCTTATTATGCTTAGGCATGGTGTTTTTATATGAAATGCAGTCCAAGCATTCGATATTATGGGTAAAAGATTTTCCAATTTTGAATGGAATGATTCTGAGCAGAAGGCTTGAGGTTTGTATTAGCTGAACAACTGTTGACTAATATATCGAGAGAAATGTTCTTGTGAATCATAGGAAGAAAAACTTCTTTCGAGGGGTGGTGAATGGTGCTGAATATGAAGTTGTAACAGATGAAATTGGTAATGTTGATGATGGTCAATCTCTTTCAACGAAAATGATTAGCAAGAAGAAGAAGAAGAATAAACCGAAGGAGAAGATTAAGAAGGCAAATGTTGAAATGAGTGAAGAAAAGGTTGAATCTTCTCCAAATGTGAAGAGGTAATTCATAATCTTGATGCCATTATTTTACTTTTCATTCATTTACCAAGCTAGGTCATGTTTCTCATTGTAAGAGAATAATGTTAAAGGATCATAGGACTCAATTAGCAGTTGTAATAATCTGATAATCAACAATAGTAAGGTTTGATGATTTTAGTTTACTTAAAGAAATAGCAAATACATGAACTATCTTGTGAAAAAGGAGATTAAGTTTTGTGAGATGGGAAGTTCATTGAATTAGATTAAAATAACTGTAAATAGGTACTTTTATGTTAATTTGATAACCAATCTTGGTGCAGCTACATTTATTCAGAGAAATCAAAAGCAGAATCATTTTTACTCAAAACTAATCAGCTAATCAGTTCTAAAATGCACACCCAGCACACCATTAGGTTCAATCTATTTGAAAAATAGCAAGTAGTCGTCGGTAGAATACTGGTTATTGAGATAAATTTAATTCACCTTTTTTTAAAAACTTTAATCATCTAAAATATTTGATTCTGATTATTCGTATATTTAACTTTAGAACACACATTCTTCTACATCATTGTGAACTTTAGAAAGCTATATTCTTTATCTCTAAAATGGTGGTTAAACTTGGGCCTGTTACTCTGAGTTTTCCATTACAGTTTCTTGTATTCTTGTGATGGATTTATCTTATCTCGCAACTCTACAGTCAAGTACAATGGACGCAAAGCCGAGTGGAATGTTCCTAAGCTTCAATCTATTGAAGAAGAAAAGGAGTCATGTGATGTGTTTTTTGGGCAGATGGGTATTTGACAACACTTCATATCCGATCTATAACAAATCTGATTGTCCATTCATGTCTGACCAATTGGCTTGTCAAAAACATGGAAGGCCTGATTTGGATTACCAGTATTGGAGATGGCAACCTCATGGCATAGCAATGGCACCTACAGAAGCCAACATAACAATGTGGTATGTATGTATATATTTAAAAAACAAAGAATGTGTTAATTATAATATATGTTAAATCTTTCCATCATGTATGTCATTTGTAGCTTTCCAACATAACCAAATGCAATTCTATTCATGTGGGTTTTAATCTTTTGATAAAAGTGACATCCTTTGTCTACTGTGACTGACCAGCCAGACTGTAAAAAAGATGATCTTTATTAGTTAATTAATTAGTAATTAATAAAGAATCAGTGTAGTGAAGTTAAAGTTTCTTGAATGTGGTTTGGCTAAGCACATAACTGCTATTTTATGTCTTTCATTTTTGTCCTTAAAAGTCTATGCTTTCGTCTCCTTAAAGCAGGCTTAGCATGTCTAACAATAACATTAAGAGAAATCGAAGAGCAACATCAACGATGATGATGATGATGAACGGAGAGCAATCTACAGAGAGGTAAGATTTTAGTTAGAATAACTTTAGGTATGGCACATCATATTATAATGTTCAAGAACCTTTTCTTTTCCCCTACTATGTTAATGACTCTTTTTTTTTGTGTTTCTGATTGGTCGTGTGTTGTCTGGAGGTATGCAGAGCACACAAGAGTATATTGGCTTTGAGACAGTTAGGCAGCTTGCAGCTTCAGGTGTGACAGTCTTGTTGACGGCCAGAAATGAAAAGGGGGTACAGAGGCCATAATGTTGCTTCATAGGCTTGGTTTTCTAAAGATACTGTACCATCAGCTTAATGTACAAGACCCTCAAAGCATAGAAGCTTTGGCCAATTTCATACAAACCCAATTTGGAAGGCTTGATATCTTGGTTATTACAAGACTTTCTTCCTCTTGCTTCCATCTTTAAGATTAATTTTGTTGCTTGTAAAGAAAAAGTCAATCTTAGTTTCTGTTTTATTATACATACATACATACATACATACATACATACATACATACATACATACATATATATATGAATAATGTTGGTGCTTCTGACTGGTGGTTGATGAAGATGGTCTAAGGGCTCTGAATATTGATCCAGCGTCTTGGGTAAGTAGGTTATATATGCACAACTTCCATTTGAGTTCAAGTTTATATAACCTGATCAACTTTGCTGTAGCTCTCAGGCAAGGACACTAACATTGTTCGAGGGGTGATAAAAGCAACCTATGAAAAGGCGAAAGAATGCATCAACACAAACTACTATGGTGTCATAAATGTAACACGAGCACTCCTTCCACTTATACAGGGTTCCATTTCTGGTGCTAAGATAGTAAATGTCTCTTCTCTCCGAGGTAAATTATGGGTTGATGTCATTTTTGTTTGGAGGCCTATTTCCCATGCTCGATATAAGTATGAGAACAAATACGTTATGATGAAAGGATATATTACATGTACGATTTTTATGTAGAGAATCCCGAATGAAGAAATAAGAAAGGAGCTTGCGGATCTAGAGTCTTTAAGCGAAGAGAAGATTGATGGATTTGTGGAGAAGTTTTTTAAATGATTAGGGGAACGACGAACTTGAGGCCAACGGATGGTCAAAGATATTACCGGCTTACAGTGTGTCCAAGGCCATGCGACCATGCTCAATGCCTACACTCGGGTGCTTGCAAAGACATACCCGGAAATGTGCGTCAACTGCGTACATCCTGGATTCATGGACACCGATTTGAATTGGCACACGGGTACATCGACATTAGATGAGGGAGCGCAAGGGGCATTTATGTTGTCTCTTTTACATTTGACACAAAGTTCCTCCTCTATTGTTGCAACTTTAACTTACGGGTTGGAGTGGTTTTTCCAATACGGTAGCTAATAAATTCATTATAGTTATGTTACAATGAATTGGTCGATCATATTGAATCAATTTGTAGATTGCCATTGTAAATGGCAGTTGGTGCATGCAACAAAAAAGATTGATATCTAATGGTATTATATATATATATATATATATATATATATATATATATATATATATATATATATATATATATGGTTGTGATCTAATGTGCACAAGATATATAGTGTGAACAGTGTGCACCAGTAATGACCCTCCACGTCAGATCTGATGTGTAAAATGCGTGCATCATTTAAACAAACCACTGAGGGGTATTTTGGGAATGAATTAAGTTTGATTCAGGGTCACTGTTCTTCCTACTACCACGGACGCGTAACAATTGACGAATAAATCGCCGGGAGGTTGAAGCCGGAAATTGATTCGAGATTATCCCAAATGCATCGAGGGATGATCGACGAATGGAATGGTTATAAAAACCTAAGAGGAATCCGGAAGTTGACGGTTAGGGTTAGTTTTATTGAAGTTTGGGCTACTATTGTCGCAGTTGCAGAGAGGTTATTGCAGAATTAATAATGGTAATGGCCGGACTGACTGAGAAGCAACCTAGAATGCATGGCTGCGATGCGGCTAACCCGGTGCATGTGTCGGATGACTCTTTTGAAACAAAAATCGACAAGGGGAAATCAATTTTAGTAATTGATGATTCGCGGTTGGAACCGTTTCCAAGTAAGTTTAAATAAAATTCCATGTGGTTGAAAATAATACTGAGTAACACAGTTTATATAATTGTCATGGTCTCTGTTGCTTTTTTCAGAGAATGTTACAAAGCAGAATGCATACTAGGGACATTAGAGATGAGGTTAAATGAATATTCCATAATATAAGAAAACATATAGAAACTGATTTCGTAGGTATGTTGACTGCAGTAGACAGGGTTTGAAGATAGGTGAGTGATGGTTGTTTTGTTTTTGAGACAGTATTCTAAATGTTGCTGTTTTTTTTAAAACGAATAAATCACTGCAGTTGTGGTGATTGTTTGTAAGCATACTATAAATGTTGTAAGGAAAGTCATTGTTGCAAAAGCATGTTAGGACAACATTGATGTAACAGTAAGAGTAAAGTAATCAGAGTAATCTGAATTTTGAACAGAAAAAATGGGAGACTAATTATGCCTAAACGGACGATAATATAGCTGATAATGTCTGTTTTAACTACAATATTTTTGTTAACTGCAATAATTTGTTTCTTTGATGTTGGAGTTAGACTACGTAGTAGTTGGTAGTATGGATAAATATATTTTCAATGAAAGAAAAATACATATACAAATAGAATTAATGGTCAAATCGACTGCGATAGAAAGAAATTGAGGATGGGTTAGTTAGGAACATATTTGAATAGAAGATTGTGTTTATAGTACATTTGATAAAAAGGGATTCAAAATTGGATAATTATGGAATTATATGTTTGAAAACACGGTACTTAAGACTGTTGGTTACACAATAACATGGATTCATAAGTAAAGAGTCTCAGCAGTAATTTCATAGGGTAAATCCAACGTAAGGGTGCGGGGTTAATAGATTATCTGATGTTTTGGAAGCTGACCCGTACCGGATATGCTAGAGAAGGAAGTACATTTGGCGGTAAATACTGATATGGTTTTGAAAGCATGTTCTAAAACGCATTGGTGTTCTTTTAAAAAGTTTGAAAAGATCGTTGCAGTTGGCAAAAGACTCTATTAAATGAATAGAAAGTATGTATGCTAGAAGCATCTTTAGGCCCACAGTCATGAAACACAAAGAGTAAACTGATTAGAAAGTTGGAACTTGAATTAAAACAAATGAGATAGTAAGTAGGACAAACTGGACAGTAACCTAGGTGCTAATATAGGAATTAATTATAATATGATTTTAACTGCAACGTGTTAACTTGTGCGCTGATATACGTAGACTATACAGTGCAGGGATGTTTGTAGTTAATAGGTGTGTCAATGTTATAAAGAAATGCATAATACACTCCTTTAGTGATGTGTTATAAATAAACTGTAGAGCACTAGGGTATGAAATATGGGTGGGCAGGCAGGTATGTCCCTAGTATGCATTCTGCTTTGTAACATTCTCTAAATAAAGCAAGAGAGACCATGAATATTCCATGATAGAAGAAAACATATAGAAACTGATTTCATAGGTATGTTGACTGCAGTAGACAGCGTTTGAAGATATGTGAGTGATGGTTGTTTTGTTTTTGAGACAGTATTCTAAATGTTGCTGTTTTTTTAAAAACGAGTAAATCACTGCTGTTGTGGTGATTGTTTGTAAGCATACTATAAATGTTGTAAGGAAAGTCATTGTTGCAGAAGCATGTTAGGACAACATTGATGTAACAGTAAGAGTAAAGTAATCAGAGTAATCTGAATTTTGAACAGAAAAAATGGGAGACTAATTATGCCTAAACGGACGTTAATATAGCTGATAATGTCTGTTTTAACTACAATATTTTTGTTAACTGCAATGATTTGTTTCTTTGATGTTGGAGTTAGACTACGTAGTAGTTGGTAGTGTGGATAAAATAGATTTTCCATCAAAGAAAAATACATATACAAATAGAATTAATGGTCACGTCGATTGCGATAGAAAGAAATTGAGGATGGGTCAGTTAGGAACATATTTGAATAGAAGATTGTGTTTAAGGTACATCTGATTAAAAGGGATTCAAAACTGGATAATTATGGAATTATATGTTTGAAAACATGGTACTTAAGACTGTTCGTTACCCAATAACATGGATTCATAAGTCAAGAGTCTCATCAGTAATTTCATAGGGTAAATCCAACGTAAGGGTGCGGGGTTAATAGATTATGTGATGTTTTGGAAGCTGACCTGTACCGGATATGCTAGAGAACGAATATGCTAGAGAACGAAGTACATTTAGCGGTAAATACTGATATGGTTTTGAAAGCATGTTCTACAACGCATTGGTGTTTTTTTAAAAAGTTTGAAAAATCGTTGCAGTTGGCATGGTTTCTGCTAAACAAACTCTATTAAATGAATAGAAAGTCAGTATTGTAGAAGCATCTTTGGACCCACAGTCATGAAACACAAAGAGTAAACTGATTAGAAAGTTGGAACTTGAATTAAAAAAAAGAGATTGTAAGTAGGACAAACTGGACAGTAATCTAGGTGTTAATATAGGAATTGATTACAATATGATTTTAACTGCAACGTGTTAACTTGTGCGCTCATATACGTAGACTATATAGTGCAGGGATGTTTGTAGTTAATAGGTGTGTCAATGTTATAAAGACATGCATAATACACTCCTTTAGTGATGCGTTATTAATAAATTGTAGAGCACTAGGATATGAAATATGGGTGGGCAGGCAGGTATGTGTATATTATCAGCGACGGATATCCCAGCTGCAGTGGCTATTCCTGCTGCATCGATATTCATGCAGATGGAGCCTAATGCGGTGGCTGCAACAACTGACGACGCTGCGTTTACAGCGTCAAACATAAGAGATCAATGGTTTAGTAAATTAAGCCTCGGGCTGTTAGAAAGCATCATGTGAAAGTCAGTACAGCAGCTTACATTATGATGATTACAGCATTTGATGTGTTTATTTAAACACTGGCTGCTATAACAAGTGAGTGTTATGGCTGCAGATCACTATAACACAGTGGGTAGGCGTATACAAATCGAATTTTTTCTACCGAATGTAGCTCTTGAAATTACACGAGAGGATGTGCATAGGGTGTTAGGAATACCAATGGGACCGAAAAAATCTGTAAGCTAGATAGAAGTGATGGAAACGACCTACACACAAGAGCGTGGCGAGAACTGTATGATAATAAAACAAAAATAAATCTGTCAGTTGTAACAGATATGGTTGAGGAAGAGAATGGAGCAGGGGAATTATTTTGGGTTAATTTTCTCGTAGTGTTTGTGACATCAATGGTAGAAGGGATATCCGGAGGCACGGTTAATCAACGGTTCATTCCATCGCTTGGAAGTATCGAAAATGTTAGGAATCTGGATTGGTGTGACTATGTAATTGAATCTTTGATTAGAAGCAAGGAATCGTGGAAGCGAGAGTCGCGGAGCACCTACTATCTGGGACCTATAATGTTCTTAACGGTAAAACACAAAATATTAAAAATGATCATAAATCTGACATGTACAAGCTATATGATGTGGCTAACTATTTTTTTCAGTTGTATTATGTGAATGCAACAATGTCAAGAAGGACAATGGTGCAACTAACAAGACCAGTTTTTAGAGGTTGGACCGATGGACTACTGAAAGGAAGAGAAACTGAAGAAATTTTCCTGGGTTCGTTCAGAATGCTTGAAGTGAGAACAGGCAGGATGACAATAGCAACAGAAGTAGATGATGGTGACGAACTTGATGGACAGTCCTTGGCACGCAGAATGCAGCAACTGGGGCATCAAGAAATTAAAAGAAAAACACACGTAGTTGATGAAGCGACGACTATGGAATGAATACATGTAAGTAGTGTATTACAATTATATGAATATACAAAATGAATAAGCATTATGGTAATCAATGAGAACAGTGAGATTGGAGATGGGTGAATCAAGTTCTAGGTTTCAGGCTCCATACATGGATAGCACGGATGAAGATATTGAGAGTAGTGACGAAGTGGTTACTGCTGTCAAGTTGACTGAGAAAGAGGTAAGATTAGTGGGTAGATGACTGAGTAAACAAGGCTGTAGTTAGGTATGATAAGCAATAAAAGTTGGCAAAAACTAAATTTCTTTGTTTGGTGAAATTGCAGCTGAAACGAACACGGATAGGAATTAGTGAGGAGATATATTCAGATTTAGAACAGGAGCTAAAAGAGGCTTCGGAACAATTCCCTGGCAATGAGGAGATAGAAGGTATTAAGTCTAGAGTTGAAGGGAAGTTACTGAGTGCATATGAAAGAAGCAAGGGCATGGGATGTGGTAGCAAATACAAGACCCCGCTGAATACAAATGCCACATACATGTCACCAGAATGGTTGACAGATGAGGAACTTATTAAAGAAGTGCAGCGACTTGAGAAGGGGAAGTTACCAGTTGGGAGCCAACATGAATATAGTTCACCGGTGCCTATAAGATCTATAAATTTTGACGCATCTGATGACATGCCATCGTTCGACCTCCATCTGACAGAAGAGGAAAACTTTGACATCGATGACAGCAGTAAAAAGGATTGTACAAGCAAAAATACATCTTTGATTATAGGTAAGAAGGATGCAGTGGGGAAGGGTGTAATAACAAGCAGAGAAGCATCGACTGCAATGAAGCCACCTCGACCGACACGGGTGGTGAAGCTACCAGATATAATGAGGTCGCCATATGTGATACGTGTTGTTTCATTGACAGAGAAATTAACATCGAACGAACGAAGGGTATCAGAGTACATGTTTGCAATAACTGGATTGAAGAGGTAAAAAAATGTAATTTTCGTATATTTAAGATTTAGCTGTAACATATATGTAAATGTATTAAACTATAACAGGTGTTTTATTGTTTATCAGAGACATAGTTTATCAAACTGATAAAGGAGACATATGCAAGAGGAGTGCGGTTGAATCCCTACGACCTGGTATTAAGGTTGAGCCTGAAGTGATGAACACTTGGATAACTGTACTTACCGCAGAAGAGAGGTTCAGAAGCAACTCATCAATTCATCGGCTATTTATAATGCAATATGTATTTGTAAGTATGTGTATTAATATGTTTAGATATGAATATAACCAATGGTGTGAAACTGATAGATGTTAATGTGCAGACAGAAGGAACGATGGGTGAAGCAACATCAGTCGACCAACTTTACCAAGAGTTTAAAGATAGATTGGAGTGTGATCTTGAATTCTATGAGAAGCCGAACACGCTGAAAGATGAACAACTCGTATGTATATATATCACTTATAAATTAGTAAGGTATTGGATTATTATTATGTATGTATTCTAATTACCAGTTGCATTAGAGTAAGTGATAACACGGTTTTATGTTGAACAGGTATGTTTCACTATCCATTTGCAGTCATTTTACTACATTGTTAGTTTTGATCTAAAATTAAACAACATATACATTATCGACGAAGCGGTGTTATCGGCATGTTCAGTTTTAAAATATGGGAATCTGCCAAACTTATTGGTAAGTTAATATGAATTAGATTAACATGTTTGAAGTGCACAAGGAATTAAATATGTTGTGGTTTATTATTATTGGCAGAGTGAATGTTTTGTTCGGTATCTTAAAGAAGTCAAGCATCCGAGTGCGATACGTATTGCAGACAAAGAAACAAGGAGGCTTCAAATGAAATGGCAGACACAAAGAAACACGATAGACTGCGGTGTTTTTGAAATGATACATTTGGAAACCTTTAAGGGGGAAGACGTGTAACATTGGGATGATGGGTTAACGGTTGTAGGTAAGGAACAAAAACAACAATTAATTGACCTTCGCCGGAAATATGGGAGCAAGATATTGCTAAATGAAGATAATACAATGAAAAAGAGGGGTCATCAAGGAAACAATGGCATACATTCGGCTGGATGGTGCAACAAAGGAAAAACTTAAAGAGGAAGGAATCGAACGACATGCAAGAAGGAATAAGTGAAGATAAAGGTCGGGAGACTGCACGATAAAACAGTGTGGGTTAAATTTATATTTAGCAAGACAGTTTGGTTTTACGAGTTATATTTTAAGTGTTACGTAACTTAGACTGCCACAATGCGACGTTTAGTATTGTTATTTGCATGCATAACAGTTGTATTTGGTTTTAAGTTTAAAGAAATTATTGATGTCTGTTGCTGCATCAAATGAAGGATTGGAAACATACAACAAAAAAATGAGAACGTTTGGGGTGTTGCTAGATTAGGTGAGGTCTATGTAATTGGAAGTGACCTGATGAAAGCCTTAATTAGGTACAATATTGTTCAAACTATTGTTTTAGAAACAGGGTAAGTAACTTGAGAGCACCAAACTTAACAATGGTGATGAGTTAATGCTGATGCACCGTATGTGTCTTTTTAAAAAAGCATTAGTATGTATGAATGAATTTTATAATACTGATAAAAAAGTGAATATATTCATATTTTGTGAAGGCGTGTGGCATAATAATGAAACGAGATGTAAAAAATATAATTTTTAAAAGTACTAGGTAAAAATAGATTATAGCACTCAAAAATAGCATAAAGTAGTTTGAAATGCATCTCAAATCAATGAATATATGATACTCAAGAAGGGTATTAATTACTATATAATGGAATAAGAGTCCAAAAAATATTGAAGACGAACGGCTATTAATATACATTTAGAGTATATAACAATAATAGTACCTATTAAATAATAATATTAGTGGAATAGTTTTTTGGTTAAAAAAAGGAAAATTATCCAAATATGTTTTACCTTAGAGTTAACTAGTTTAGTACCCGCATATTACGCGGATATTTTTAATATATATATAATATAATGAAGTAAAAGATACATGTATAAATCTTATTTTTTTTAAACAAAAAGTATACAAGAATGATATTATTATTTATTATGACCTATTAATTTTATATATTTGTAGATATGTATGAATAGTAATTATTTTCTTTAATTTTTTAAAAAAAATTTACATTATATTATAATTAATTAGTTGGTAGAGTATTAGATTTTATTTGAATTCAAAATTAGATAATATTAGATTTGGATAGATATAATTTAAAATCCTTTATTATTTTTAAAACCTATAAATACCACGTGTCGATCCATGGTAATGACACATGGCTTCACCGGAATTGTGTATAGTTACTATTTTAATAGTATAGATAGATAGATATTGGAGAAACCCTACAAATTTTTATGAGTGAACCGGTTAAGCCACTTTATTTTTTTTTTGAATATTTAAGTCCCTAGGCAATTTTTGTAGTATTCAAAGCTATAAATTTGACATGCTTAGCAGATCATTAACTAGTAAACGACCCAAACAAGAAAAAAGAAAGTCCAATGATGTAATCTTGAAAATTTGGAAAGCAAGTTGGTTTCTTTAATAATAAATTATTCGAGTAACTAATTGGTTTACTTGTTAAGCAAGAGTCAGGTTAAAATTATATAGTTGTAAATAAGGCAAACTTTGTTTAGGGACTTAAATACTCGGGAAAAATTTCAGTGATATAATAAATAATCGAATGAAAGTTGGTGGAGTTTTTTCAATATTAACCCTTTAAGAAATTTTATTTTATGGTTATTAAAGTGTCTGCGAAATATGCAGATAATAGACTATAATGTATGGGGAGACTATTTCTTAGGCTTTTCATTTAAAAGAGGATATAAATGTGTGTACACCGTATCAAAGGTTGAAAGTCAATGGCAAATATTAAGGAATTAAGTAATTCGGATAAGGGAAGAGGCCGTAGGTGGTATTTGCTAGGGGGTTTGGTGGGATTATTGATGACCCACATTAATGGGACTTTAATGGTTATCATAAAGGTGGAATTACAAAAATCGGATGAAAAGGTTGAAGTGGCCGCCTATAAATACAAGCTCATATGCATGGGCAAAGGCAGTCTCTCTATTGCCTTCTTCATCTCGGTTCCATCGTTTCTGTTTCTGAAACAAAAAAAAATTATCCAAACATGGGACACATTGCTAGAATAGCTGAGATGAATGAAAAGGATTACAGACAAAAAAAGTTGTTGAGATCCTTTTTGGAAGAACAAGCGACAGAAGATGAGAAGCAGGCGAAGAGGCTTCGGGAAGCATGTGCTGCGTTTGATCTGAAGCGGAAAGAAAAGAAACGACTGGAAACTGAAGCTGAAGGAGGTGGTAGATCTGAAAAGCTAACTGAGATGCTGGAGAATGCGTTTGAAGAATATTGGGATTTTATGCGTAAAATACATAGTGAAGCGAATGAGCTGGCTGCTAGGTCTCATACGGTAAGGATGTTTTTTTTTTTTTTGGATTTCATGACTGCATAGGATGTGGGGTGTGAAGATGGCGGTGAACGTAGCGGTTTTTGGAGAAGTATTGGAAGGAGTCTCGGTAGGCAAGGTTTGAAGTAAGGTTTTGTGTATTTGGATTTATGAATTTAATATATAATCTAGAAACAATTGCTGGTTTTTGTGACTGTCAAAGAAAGACGTTTTGGTGTGCGGAAAAAAAGGGTGATATGTAAGAATGCTTATAATGATGCATTCATATGGTTTGATTTCAATATCAATATGTAGATACAAGTATTGAAGCAATGGTTATGGTATTTGAAGTAAATGGCCGATGATTGTAATTGCAAAAGCATGAAATACCCAAAAAAATGTTGCTAACATATTGATAAAAGTAGAGACACGGTCAGTTTAAGTAAAGACTAATTTTAAAAGATTTTGAAAATTGATAAGAAGTTGTGATAATGAGGTGCTAAGTAGTAGTCATATTGTTTTGAATGTAGTGTAATTCTGTGCAGATGGAATCACAGAGTGGTATAGGAATGTTGCATTTTTACATTAATAGTAAACACGAAATAGGAAAAGGTCAAGTTAATTAGTTAACCATAGATAGTTGAAATGATATGTACCAAAAAAGATGTTTGTGAAATTTATGTCCCAAATTTTTGTTGCTTTTAGAATTATTATGATGTGAATGTATTTTTAAGCGCACAGTTTGTTTGATGGTATATGCCAAATATATATGTGGTTCATCTACTTTCGCAAACATAGCAAACCAAATGGGTTTGATGATGTGGCAATTAGTAAATGTTTTAAGTTCATATGTTAAGTAGTCAACGAACATATAGAAAAATTTTAAGGTATTCGAAGTTCAAGCATGAGAAGTAAACAAATAAACTTTGCGAGCAAATTATTTCATCTTCTATTAAAGCTGTAAATTTGTAAGACACTCGGTGCCAAAGAGTTGGACGGTGCAGCAACGTCATTAGTGAATACGGGTTTGTGTTTATTTGGAAAAAAGAAATATATATGAAAATCACCGGCTGAAAGCAAATAATTTGACAACGACCATTGTGTGGCAATTAACTCTTGGATTTAACATACTTTATTTCCAACATTAGTAAAGCCAGATTTGGGTTGTTTTGGAAAAATGAAATATATAAGAAAATCACCAAGTGTAACATGGGAGAAAATCCATGTTAAGATGAGCGGATCAATTCTTTAAAAATAGGACGAAAAATGCGGTGCAGCGATAAGTTGCCAAGAAATAAAGCTGGATAACAAAGCATTTAAAAGGCAGTATGAAAGCAAACAAAATACAGAGTTACAAACACCAAAGTAGTATACACAACGCAACATGCCATGATTCTAAGCATTTGCTGGAACAAAGGAAATGAAAACAATTAAAAACAAAGAGGGGACAGATATCAATTGGGGGTTTATCGGGACAATTTCTAGAGTCATGAAAAACATGTTTATTACACATGCGGCACAAGCGTTCACGTTTCTTTGCTTTGGTTTTAGCCACCTCAACCGTCCCAACCATTCGTTTTCGAGATCCACAACCTTTGTTTCTGATGCCTTGCGGGACGTGAATAGTTATTTCATCGGGCTTTTCTGTTTCAAGCAACTTCTCAATCGTCTGTTGAGTAGATAAAGGGACCAGCTTATCTTTAAACCAATCATGAAACTATTGTAAAAATGCTTTATGCTCGTCCCGAAACGTTTTCAGAACATCATCGCTTCCAACAACTAGATTTAGGTGATCATCAAATGTGAAGGCCTCCCCTAACGGGGCAGTCCTCAGAGTCTAGGTCCCACATCATGCAACATGATATCAATCATAACTAAGATAGAGTAATTATATTGCGGAATTTCAAATTACAAGTACAAAATATTAAGATAAGTTTAATACAGTTTTAGTTCAGAATTACAGTTTTCAAATTAAACTTATAAAGGGTACAAGACTAATCTAATTCATGTCATCATACATTCAAATCAAATCTACCCAGACCACCAAAATTATCATCTGCCAATCTGTACCGAAAGTTTGTTGAGTAGTGGTCAACAGAAAATTTCAACTTGATTCTTGTAAGACCTAAGAACTAGGTCCAGCAGGTGCTTTTCCCTTATCTTTTCCTGTAAAAAGTTTAAACAACAACTATAAGCAATGCTTAGTGAGAATATAGATTTTCAGATACATGCATTTATCAAGCGGATCATGGGTCTAGCGTGATATGTCTTGACTGCCGCTACAGCCACTCATGATTGAGACATAGTAGTCATAGAATAGGATGATATCCAAGCCACGGTCACGCTTTTAATTGTGGGGATCAGCCACATACTGGGCTAGCTACCAGTAAATCAACATGGGGGACATCAGAGTATCATTACCAAGTTCAATAGAATGGTGAAGTAGCATGGTCTAGAACAATAGACCGACAAGGCTAATCATACTAAGCTAAATCAATACATCAAAGACACAAGGAATGATGAAGCATAAATAATCAAGGTCATGATAGCAATAAACTCATAACAATATCTGAAATGAACTGTAAATACAATGTCATGGGGAATGATAAATCAAATAGCTATCATGATCCACAGGGCATCACTGAACCATGGTGAGCACAGGTCACAATCCAGCTGATCATGTATGAATGTCAAAATAATCTATCATCAACAATATGTCTCAACCGGAATATAGCATGTAAAACTGAGTAGTGGTCAACAGAAAATTTCAACTTGATTCTTGTAAGACCTAAGAACTAGGTCCAGCAGGTGCTTTTCCCTTATCTTTTCCTGTAAAAAGTTTAAACAACAACTATAAGCAATGCTTAGTGAGAATATAGATTTTCAGATTACATGCATTTATCAAGCGGATCATGGGTCTAGCATGATATGTCTTGACTGCCACTACAGCCACTCATGATTGAGACATAGTAGTCATAGAATAGGATGATGTCCAAGCCACGCTCACGCTTTTAATTGTGGGGATCAGCCACATACTGGGCTAGCTACCAGTAAATCAACATGGGAGACATCAGAGTATCATTACCAAGTTCAATAGAACTAGTGAAGTAGCATGGTCTAGAACAATAGACCGACAAGGCCAATCATACTAAGCTGAATCAATACATCAAAGACACAAGGAATGATGGAAGCATAAATAATCAAGGTCATGATAGCAATAAACTCATAACAATATCTGAAATGAATTGTAAGTACAATGTCATGCGGAATGATAAATCAAATAGCTATCATGATCCACAGGGCATCACCGAACCATGGTGAGCACAGGTCACAATCCAGCTGATCATGTATGAATGTCAAAATAATCTATCATCAACAATATGTCTCAACTGGAATGTAGCATGTAAAACTGAATATCTATAACTCACAGGTTCTGTTGTCTTTATCAAGCAGATTAAATCCACCACCTGAGTTATCTCAGGATTTTATCTTTAATCTTTGTCTTTCTGGACTCTGGCTTTTCTTTTCAAATCTGCGACTCACTTTCAATATCTTTAAATCTTTAATTCTTTGTTCAGAATTTATCTGAACCTGTCCAGAATTAATCATAGCAAGAATATTTTAGCTTTAAATCGTTATTTGATCTGATTCTGATAACTGATAAACTCATCAATCATTATACTTTCTTTGTTCATTTGAAGTCTCAATGAGATATATATATATATATATATATATATATATATATATATATATATATATATATATATATATATATATATATATATATATATATATATATATATATATATATATATGTATATCTCATGTTGCTTTAATTAATGATCCATAATTATTATAATCATGAATATTATAATTGTAACACATCATATATTTAGAGGGTGTTTGGATTTGCGTTTGAAAAAGTGCTGTAGCATTTTGGAAACTAATAATCAGATAATTGTTGTAACAAAAAGTGCTGCAGGAAATGTAGTGTTTGGTTTAGCTTCTGCTGTTTGATATCATAATTATCAAATAATCAGTTTTTAAAGTGTTTGGATTTGCGTTTTTACTTGTAAAATGACCAAATAATCACTTATTAAGCAAATAAGCTACAATTTTTAACTTATGAAAAAGTGTGGTAGGACAAACGCTAAACGCAAATAATCACTTATTAACGTATGCAATCCAAACACTTTAAATCAATTATTTGCGTTATTGTAACGTGATAAGCTAATAATCATGTTTATAACGCAAAATCAAACACCCTCTTATTATTTTAAAATATCAAAATAATACATCCGAATTAAGTAACCGAATTCGGACCATCCGGATTGGGTCATCCGGATTCGGACCATCCGGACTGGACTTGTCCGAATTGGGTCATCCGAATTGCATCATCCGAAGTAAGTCCGGAATAGATACGTCATCCGAATTCGGGTCCCAACCGAATTCGGATCCCAAGACTTAGAAATTTCCAGATTTTGTTCTTGGTGTTCCAACTTTTATTCATACGGATTTTCATCAAAAATCCACTAAACAGATTTTTATTAACATGCAACTTATAAGTAATTTATATTATCATTATTGAAGTGTTTTTATACTATTTTCCCTATCATAAACACAATTATTTACTCAAAATCGTCCAAAATGTGATAAAAACTCAAGAACACAAAATTTCACAAAATTTCAGATTTTTCTTTCATTTGGACGATCTAATCACTGATTTTTGTTTCTTTAACATCTAATGACTTAAATACATGATTTTCTACTAAAATTTTCAACATGCAACAACAAATTTCATGTTATAATCTTATGTTTCGGTTTTTCTCAAAACCGAACCAAACTTTATAAAATATCGAAATGCATACGATTTTACCTCAAATCTTTGTAGTTTCTTGTTGTTTGATGATGTTTGATACTTGTTCTTGACTTCAATCTTCAATTTAATGCAAGAATAAATGATCGAATTCTTGATAATTTTGTTGAAATGGCCGTAAGTTTACAGGAAAGAAGAGAGAGAGAGTAATTTTCTTTAAGTGTGATAAATGACATTGAAGTCATTATTTAAGTTTATATATTTAACTTAGTATATATATATACAATTTAACCCCCTACACTTTTTTATAACGCATCTCTTTTAATTTTGATCATTTAAATACTTTATAACATTTATTTAACTTAATTAAATAATTTCATTACTTAATTAAATTACAAAACAAATAATGTAATAAAATTACATTATTAACTCAGATACAGAACTTAAAGTTCAGTTAAGACTAGGTTGTTTCATCAAACGTCTTTGTTATATTACGAACGTCTTGGAACGATTCGGAAGCATTAGATGCATTGCTATGATGGTTGGATTGCATAACATTTGATACAATACCCTTCGACCATCTCTTTAAAATGTATTTCACCGGGATGCATTGCAAACAATTCACCCTAAGTACATAAAAGCAATGGGAGCATAAATACCCTTTCCTTTGAAAGAGTTTGCATGAACATGAAACAGATGTAGTATCTCGTTTGAGCTCGACCTTAAATGAGTAACACACAGCAAATGAGATTTAGTATACGTAAGGATAATACATAATTAATATAATACGATATTTAAAAAATGCATACAAATGAAAGACAGAGTAAATAGATAGAAAAAGGGAAAGTTATGTACAAATACCTGATATTCAGAAAAAAAGGGCTAAAGTTTGAGTGATATGTCTAACAAAGTAAGTTGTAATGTCATCAACCGTTGAAGAAGTAACACAAACACAATTGTTAACTGACGCCTCCATTTCATTCTGAACTTTCGAAAACATTGTAAGGGTGTACATATCAGACGCTTGCTTCTCAAAGGCAACCTTTGTTAGAAGAGAAATACGTTTGGTTGATGCATTCAGATCATTAAGGCGTTGTTTGGAACGCTGGAACTCCATAGCAGTCTCAAAGTGGCTATATAATTCTAAAAGCGTGAGATCGTTGTTCATCAGTTGCTGGAAGAACCTATTTTCACTCTCGGAGCGAGATGTGGTGCGCATCAAACCGGACATATACGTATCACGGAAAAAAGCCGGAATCCATGATCGGCGTATGTTGTATAATTTACCCAACCACCAGTTTGAATCCAACCCAAACTCTTTAATAAGTCGTTTCCAATTACGTTGAAATGCAGATGATTCTATGTGTTCATCCCATACTAAGTTGTGAAGGCGTTTCCTAAAGTTAGTTTCTTGACATATTTTGGGACCGACCTAGAAGAATAAAGTAAAATGCAAGGGATAACATGAGTAATAAAGTAAGAACGTGTGAAATATGAATCAATTATAAGTGGTTACCTGACTAGAAAGATTGCCCATAATGTGCCACGTGCAAAGGCGATGGCGAGACTTTGGAAAAACATCTTTAATTGCAATTTTCATGGAGGGATCTTGATCAGTGACAACAACATGGGGTGGTTTACCAAAGGAATCCAAGAAAGCTCTTAAAAGCCATGTATAGGAGTCTACCGATTCGGTTGACAGCAACCCGACACCAAAAGTGATGCATTTACGATGATTGTCAATACCAGTAAAAGGTACAAACACCATGTTGTATCTATAAAAAGGAGACACATGATAATAGTTAAGAAGAGTTCCAAATAATAGTAATAAACGCAACTTACATAGTAGGGATGTTCTTACTTGTTAGTCCTAAAAGTGGCATCAAATGACATAATATCACCAAATGCAATATAATTTCGTTTAGATACATCATCGGCCCAGAATACAGATGATAATACACCATTTCCAGAACAAGAATAGGCAAAAGTGAAATCAGGGACACACGTTTTTTTTGTACATCAATTTTTGAACTAGCATTTGGGCATCGGCATCATCAATGTACTTAAAGATATCCCTTTTAAAATTTCTAAAGTCAGTGGCAGAGGCACCAACTTTGGACGAACCACTGGCCATTCGGAATGATATATGATGGACTTTTGTTGGACCGAGGTTATAGTTGGAAAGGTTGTGAACTAAGGCGCAATGGGTAAATTTGATGTTTCGACTTGACTTCAACAAATGCATGTCTTCAGGCTGAACAAACATGTCAACGGTATATGATCCTTTGGAGGCTATATGAAAGCGAATAAAAGCTGGGCAATTGGTCCGTCCACTAATATGTTTCTGTTGATTTTTTGAGCTACTTGGTGCGATATTATGTGCACTTTCAATAACCTTGGGGTTCATTGTCACACCCCGTTACCCTGGTTGGCAACGAAGCGCGACGTCGCGGAAGCATAACCATAATCATAACGAACGACCACTATATGGACGTTTTTAAAATACATCATTAAAACTTTAAAATATAACAATGTTTTACATAGTCTGATATGAGAAATGAAGTTCGCACATATGCAGAGATTATTACATAATTAATATATCCAAAATAATGCAGCTAAATCTCCGTTAGTTTTGAACATGCATGCGACTCCATGGATGCGGAAGCTTGAAAGTAAAATACGTCCGAAGGCATACTTGCCTTAATTTCCTAAAAATACACGCTAAAATACGTCAACAAAAATTGTTGGTGAGCTCATAGGTTTACACGTAAATCTGACTTGTATGGACAACAATAGTAGAGTTTGAATTTATAAAATCATAAATTCCATGTTATGTATTACATATAAACCATCATGCAACCGAAGCTTAATTAAAATGAGTTTGCCCTGTGCAGTATTCCCATACGTAATACCGTGTGTTGAATTATATGCACTCGCTGTTATCCGACCCGAACTAACCCGAATGGGGGACATGACTCCCGATAGATCTATCCACAATATATCCGCGCTTACAAATAAATGCAATTAACGGTTCATGATATAAGGGCTGATGGAACCACATGTGTAATACATAATAGAAATGAAGATATTTTCGTGTCCATATGAAAACGAAGCATGTATTTCAACCCCAAAACATTACAGTGTGAAAATAGGGGCTATGAGGACTCACCGAGCTTGTGATGGTAAAAACGAGCGTAAAATGCTTTTTAGCGTAAGTGAATGGATGATGCACCGAGCGAGATTAATCGAGTCCTAAATGATAATAGGGACTTAATATCTCTAATATATGATAATATATATTTATAGATTTTTATGTCTTAAATTACCCAACATTACAAGTTTATAAATAAAACCCGCTTAAAACGTCAAGTTTATATATATATATATATATATATATATATATATATATATATATATATATATATATATATATATATATATATATATATATGGTTAGGTTCTATGGGGCACCTGTGTGCATTGTGCACTTTGGGAACCTGTATACACCGTTGGATCTTTGAAATTAATGGTTAGGATGACAATGGCAAAATTGTAATAAGTATGAAAAGTAGGTGCATTGTGCAAGCAAAAAATGGGCGGAGGGGCATTTTAGGGATTCGCTTATTCTTTCAATTTGAAAACCGATTCATTCTAGAGTCGGGATTCTCGCGACATCCCTTCCAAAATTCGTCTTCACCGAACGAATCTTCCCTCAAGCTCCCGAGAATCACTCCTGCAATTTTGGTATTAATTTCGTCTTTCCAACTTCGTTCACAATGCACACTGTTCATATATGCAACCGATTTAGTTGCAGGTTCATATATGCAACCGATTTAGTTGCAGTATGCATCTAAATGCATAATTTAGTTGCAGTATGCATCTAGTTTGTGTGTAGTAAATGGAGTTTAGTTGCAGGAAATCGGTTGGAGTGTTTGGTGGAAAAGAAAGTCAACTACTAATTCAAACTATCCTAGCAACAACCACCAAGGAATCTTGCTAATTTTTAGCTATTTCCTTATGATGAATCCGATTTATTAAATACATTAAAATTAAAATATCTAAATCTTATCAAATAATTATTTAGTTTTCCCATTATACCCTTATTGCATACTTGATTAATATGTTGTGCATTTTTTGTTCCCATTTGGTTCTCAATGCATATGGTGCCCCATAGAACCTCAATCTATATATATATATATATATATATATATATATATATATATATATATATATATATATATATATATATATATATATATATATATATATAATTTTCCAGCTTTTTGTTTTTCGGCCTACTTTGAGGTTGTTTTTGACCAAGCTCCAAAATGTTTTAGGCTTTGGTTTTCTAGGACATTAAACTACTATATACAAAGGATTTTTAGAATCAAGAACGGCCATTTTTTGAGATGTTTAGGTTGGTGAAAAAGCTCGTTAAAAACCCTATGTTGCCCATTTTTGAGCTGTCAAATTTTCGGTTTCCCAAATAATTTCTGGAGGTCTTAAACTCCAAAATAAATTATGAAAACTTCCAGATGTATACTTAAGACATAGATCTAACTTTTGAGACAAGAATCAACTTATTTCGTTAAGTTATGAATTACTTATGATTTTTCAAAGTCGATATAAATTTTCTGCCGAAAATCCGCTGTTTATAAACTTGAAATAACTTATGATTCTTGTTGTTTATTCAAAGACTACTTGTATAAAAAGTTATAAAAATTATAAAACACATATATATCACTTGTTTTCATAATATTAACATTTTTATGATGTGTTCATATATTCATAAACACATTTAAAGAAACAACTTTAAAAAAAACTAGAAACTTATAAACTTGAGTTTTTATGAAACTTGTTGTTGTTGGTGATTATATATATTATGCAAGACTTATATAAACATAAATATAAGATGAAATAAGTCAGTATTTACTTACTTTGAAGTATTTAGAATATGATTTTGATTAGAATTTGAAATCTTTGCAAGGTTTGGACCAAGAACACTTGAAGAACACTTGAATGAAAAGATTTGTGATGTGTGTGTGGGTTTGGCCGGATCCAAGAGGGAGAGAAAAGAGGTTTTTGGTGTGATTAAAATGGATGAAATGCCTCTCTATTTATAGAGAAATTTTTGGTCTTTCAAATGATGAAAGGCATGGAAGGTAGGAGGTTGTGTGCACTTTTAAACAAAATGATTGTGTTTAAAGTAATATTAAAAAAATAGAAGTCAACCTCTAAATAACACATGCCTATAGGCCGGCCATACATGTATTATACATGTATAATCATTTTTTTTTTGTATAAATGTATTCTTGTATTTCCATTTTTTTGTAATTTCATAAATACTTATGAAAGCATTGTTTTAATGAATTGTTTTAGTCTTGCATAATTAATGTTAAGTAATTGTATTAGTGTTTGATTAGTGTCACTAATCATAATTTAATTATGAACTTAGTTGAATTAATCCCTCATAACGTAAATTGATCGGATTAATTGATTTCCCGATTCATCGCACCGATGAATTTGATTCTAATTGAGTTGAATTTTTCTAATAAACCTTGTTAATCACTTGATTAATTTCTAATGACCACTGATTAGGTTATAATTGGCTATTAAATACAGATTAGGTCATTGTTGCTAACCTGGTTTAGTGCCTGATGTTACATTCATTCCCTGTTTGTTGCAAACATAGTATTTGTGCACTATCATATCTTTGACGACTCTAGAGGTGGAAACACGCACTTCAAACCCAGATTCCGTAGCATATTTCTTGTATAACGCAACCCCTTCGGCCAAAGTTTGATACACATTTCCAATAACCGGCTTATTAGGTGATTGTGGTATCCAAAATTGTTCTCCAATGGACGATGTGATCTCAGATACAAATACGTGAGATGCTTTGGATGCGACATCATGGGTAGCTACAAAAATTAGAATAACAACGCATGAAAACTTCGAAAGGGTAAATACGAGTAGTCGAGGATAAGGCACTCACATGAAGAGACGTTGTCATTATTAAAAGTTGTTTCTGGAGTGTCTTCATTGTTGTCATCTATGAAACACATACATGATAAACAGAAAATGGAGAGATGGTCAAGAAGATAATGAAACTAATAGATACAAGTGTATTGAAGCATTGATTAAGTATACGGTAAATGTGACTCACAAAACACGAAATCATCACTACAATATCATTCTGAAGCATCTGAATCAAAACAATATTGCCCGCCTTTACAATGTTCCTTATCATCAAGATCACCTTGAATAATGTATTTGCATTAACTATTGAAACATAAGATACATAAACAGAAGCATTAAAAATAGTAACCATCATGAAGAACAAACATTTGGATTCTAATGTAAGGTCTTGCACTACACAGATCTATCTAGACGCGACACCGTCAACGAGTGCGGAATCCTCGTTAACGGCTTGACGGATACAACTCTCACACGGAACACGGAGACTATCACAACATTGCACGGACGACGACGAACGCACCTACGAGATGATTCTCTCCGAAACAACACTCACAAAACTGATAAACTCGAGATCGCCCTTTTGCTTAATCTCACACGAATTCTGCAAAAGTCTCTTAATGATTCGAGTTAATCCCTAATTATAGAGGCTCATTCGAGTTTGTCATGGGCCAAACTCGAATCAGGCCCAAGGCCCATTCGAGTTTGTCCCCTTGACAATCTCGAATCTGCCTTATGGGATTCATTCGAATTTACCACAAATTCGAATTTCATCAAATGACAAATTCGAATTTATTCTAAATTCGAATTTCACATATTAAACTTATATTTGAACTTATGTTTGAATTTATCTTTGAACTTTATGTTTGAACTTCTTGTAATACATTACATCAAGTTCAAACATACAATCAATAACTATCAAACATATATAAACACATATATCAAACACTCGTTAATGCCCAATACTTTGTAATATTGCTTGAACCAAAATGCTAGATCACTTAGACTGCTATCGTCACACATGGTGTACCAACAGACTCCCCCTTGACGATAGCTTCTAACTAACTATTTATATTTTGATTAAGTACTAGAACTATATATACTACTTCCTGCATATAACCCTGCATCTATACAAACTTTCACTACCTTCTGGTACTTCCTAGCATCAGATCTCCAACCTTCATGAAAAAAGATAGGCTGATCATTCAGCTTCTGTAGGTCGTCCTTCGATAGATTTATCAAATGCAGTGGATCATATACCTTCAAAATGATTTTCTCGTCTTGATCCTCCATGATTGCTTCAGCAGATTCATTATCAACGTACCACCACTTCATGTTGCTCAAAACATCCTGTGGCATCTTCTTTATTGGTACTTTCCTCAAACATCTTACAGGCTTGTATACCATTTTAGCCCATGGTCTACCTGTATGAGGATCTATTCTTGATGCGTCTTCCACTCTCTTCCCAGTTCTTGGCTTGAGCCTTTCAAATTTTCCTGACCGACCCTCTTTCTTAATAATTCTAGCAATTACTTCAGCATAAGGGTCGTCACCAATATTTATCAGCTCTTTCCATGCCAATTCTTTCACTTCAACCATCGGCAAAGTATTGAAAACTTTAAGCTTTCGTCTTAGGTATTGCAGACCATCTCTCCTCTTTAATATGAACAGCTGCAGTTCTCGGTCAAAGAACCAGCTTATAATGCCTCCAGAGAGATTTTCTGCACTGGGAATCCTCATCTTCTTCTTCATTTTTGGCTCAGTTTTCTTTTCTTCCTTACGGAACCACAGATTTAACAATTCATCTCTGCTTGGCTCTCTTTCAGCCTCCTCCAGTTCTGAATCATTTACAGAAGCCAATTTGACGTCATCAATATCGATTACATGTTGATCGTTTTGCTCATATTGTTCTGTGACAGGCTGTGATTGAATGATTACTTCATTTACATTGTCATCTTCATCTATCACAACCTCCTCATCAGATTTCCAATCAGCAATATCTTCCGGTACAAACTCTCCTTCTTCCAGATCCTCGATATCATCCTCAAAATCAAATTCAAGTTCCAGTGGGTCTTCATCGATATCCATTAATGCTTCAATCATTTCATGTATCTCAGACTCTGTGACTTTTGAGGAACTAGCTTCACCTCCTGCAGCTCCCGACTGACTCGGCTCCCCCTGAATCTCAGCATGCTGAGCAACAGAAAAATCTACTGGCTCATTATCTCTTTGTGCACTGGGATCATTGCCGTCATCATCACCATCCCTTGGCAGCTCTTCCTGATCCCGACAACTTGTCTCCCCCTGAGCCTTTAGGTTTTTCAATAATTGCTCAATAAGGGATCGCATTGATCGAATCTCGGCCGCCTGATCGGAAACAAAGGTTTTGAGCTCTAAATTTTCTTCCTCAATCTTCCCCACAACTTTCTTCAATTCAGCATTCTCGTTGTCTATTTTTGCGTTATGAGCTTGAATTTCACCGAGAGCTTTAGTTAGACCAAAGATTTGGACTTGTTGGAAGTCGACTTTGCTTTTTAGCTCAGAAAATTGTTGGTTGTCCGTGAAAGTGGATGGTATGGATTGTATGGGAGTTGGAATGATTGGCGAGGGAATGTATGGTTCAACAGGTGGTGGTGGTGGTGGAATGGTTGTTTGAACAGGTGGAGGTTGAGGTATTTCTGGCTGGGAAGCAGAGGCCGAGGAAGCTCCCTGCATGAACCTATGGCGTTTGGCCCTTTGCCTATGTACCAAAGGTGCTACCTCCTCTTCTTCATAATCTGAGTCCTCTAACTCCTCTGAAGCTCTTTTCCTCCTAACTTCTTCCTCAGTCACAACTAAACGTGAGCCATATGTCCCTATTTGGATGGATGGATCTTCTGTTACAGTATCTGGAGCCTCAACCTCAATCTCTTCGGTTTCTTCAGAATCAGATGTGGTAACGGCTTCGCCTTCTGGCTCAGGTTGATAGTCATCTATTTGTTTGAACACATCGACTTCTCCTTCTGAAGGCTCCAATATATCTCCAACTAGTTCAGCCGTGATTTCCTCATCAGCATTCGGACCTGCTGCCCAGATCTCTTCCAACGTTTGAAAAGTCGGATCAGATATAGAAGGTGCACTTGAAGGTCCAGCCTCTTACGGCTCTTGAGGTTGGCTTGTAGAAGGCCTATCTGCCTGAATTTGTCTCGCGGAAGGCCTTTGTCTTCTCCTCTGTTGTTGAGGCCTTGGTTGTTGTTGTCTCTGTTGCTGTGGCTGTTACTGTGGTTGCTGTTGCTGTTGAACTTGCACCTCTCCTGCCCAGTTGGCATCTTCAGGGGCTTCAAAATTAGGATCAACTACAGCACCAAACATTGGTCCTTCCACTGGAATGGCTAACCATCCTCGATGAGAGGAACAATCAGCAAATATTCTTTTATCGATGACCGCAACACTCTGAATATCATTAAGCTGTGGCAGATTTGGCAAGAAGTGCCTGATTAGCATCATCACGAAGCGAGGATATAACAAAAATCTTTCTCTTTCTGGAACCATTATTTGATGAATGAACTCAGAAAAGAACATTCCCGAAAAGCTGAACTTCTGATTGTAGACTAACGCAATCATCCCAGACTGGATCTTTGAAACGATGTAGCCAAAACTGGCCTTCTTTGCCGCAAAACACACCATGAAGACATGAGCTAGATATCTCCATTGACCAATAAGTCCACTTTTCATATACGACGACTTCGTGACATCCAGACTATATCCCATTCTCACAAAAGCTGCTTGCCTAATGGCAAATGGGAAATCTATCGGGTCGTTCTCCTGCTCTTGAGTGCCTAGCTATAGCACTTGGCGTAGCATATCAGCTGAAAATACCAAAGGATGCCCGGCAATCCTCGTCCTCAAAACCGTTGGGGTAACAGAACAATCCACTTGCAGATGATCATAAAATTGACGCACGTACGGGATAACAATTTGAATATTGTGAGATAGAGCGTACGAAATTCTGGATCCCACCAAGAAATCCACCATCGGGCGGAAGGCTTGCGCCTCAGGAATAGCATGGTCAGGAGAAATGACCATGTTATGCTTTGGAACAAAAATTCGATCTGCCATATCTGCATAATATAGCAAATAAAATATTAGAATTATTAAAAATAAATAAACTTGTTTAAATTCAAATTTGTTTTATTTTGAACTTGTATAAGGACAAAATCCAACACTTATGAATTTCTACAAGTTTAATTAAATAATTCAAATATACTGTCAAATTCGAACAACAGATTCGAATGAACACTCATTCGAGTTTAATGACCCTTTCGAGTTTAGTAACAAACTCGAGATTGGCCAAAAACAAACTCGAAGGAGTCGGCCACTATCATCACAAAAATCCAAGATTTTAACCATGTTAGACTTAGAAAATCACATCTATTAGTCCTACTAGGTTCTAATCAATAATATTTGTAGTTAATTTGACTTTTCACCGGTTCAAAGTTTGTAATTTTGAAAAACAAACTTTCTACCAATAAAACTTCAAAATCCAATGATTTTGGCCTAAATGGAGTATAAAACTACCTAAATCTTGTATAATACACTTGGTTATACCTAGATCTACTAGTAATATCGAACCCAAACGAACAGAAACTCGACAAATAGTAGGTATCTCGAAAACGGCAAACTCGAGGAATAGATTCGAAATCGCTCAAATAAACTCGAAGGTATAGATTCGAAAGTAGGTGATTTATGACCATCACTGTTGACCTATTTATACCAACGACATTCGAGTTTGTTGCCCTTCTCGAGTTTACTGACAAACTCGATGCCCTGCCACATTCGAGTTTGGCTTAGACTCGAATTCAATCTGAAACTTTGAAAATTTCGAAAATTTTTGAAATAAATTCAACTTTTTCAACCTTTTCGAGTAACAGAATAAACTATGCCAAATCTTTTACCCTAAGCACAAGATTTTCACGCAATGTTTATTTTATTCAACTAGGAATGCACCCTCAGTAATTTTTGACCTTTTTCCTAAGTAAAAATAAAATAAAATAAAATAAACTAAATAAAATTAAAATTAAAAATAAGTTAAAGTTAAAATTTTAAACAAAAATTAAACTTAGACTAATCTACATTATTTAGAATTTACAACCTATACTAAAAACTTAACAGAATATTTTTGACGAGCATAGTCAAAGAAAGGTTCAATCAGATAGCGGTGTCAAATACGCACTTTCGGTATTTAAACTTTCACACTTAGGAATTTTTTTATCCCTTTGATTGTTTGGCGTGACATACATTTCTAGCCGATTGTTGGTATTATATCCCCTTTAAACATGCTACATTTTGGAATATCCCTTGGCCTTTTTATTTATCATGAAATTATCTTACGTGACTCAGACATAGACATACTTTATGATCAAGGCATAGAGACATTGATTTTAACTTTTTGGTATTTGCAAACTTTCTTTAAAAGGAAAACATCGGACACAGGTCTGTATTTACATATAACAAAGTGTCTTAGTTTGTCTTAAGGTTTATTTTTAAAGCTAGCAAGACAGCGGTGACAGGTCTGTACCGACGTACAACAAAGCGACTTATCTTGCTAACCCGAATCAAAACAGGGGCAACAGGTCTGTACTTACGTACAACAGAGTTACTTGTTTTGACTCTCAACTTAGCATGATTTTTCTATTCTTTCCATTTTAAGATGTATTTGATGTTGCTATACATCCCCAGAAAGTTTGCATACCTCATTTAGATCAAAGTTTGTATGTCTCGTACATAAAAATTAAGACCGATTGGTCATACATCTAAGTTAGTGACACGTTTGACTTTTTCTTGAATATTTTATTAGCCTTGAGACTCCCTATATGTATTATGCCTACCAACACATCAAACTAAAATAATGTATAACACTTAGAATTATAGATGCATTATGTGTGAAAGCCTAAACACTTAGAGTTTGTAACGACTGTGCTAATTTTCGTCACTTTGAACCTATGCATCTATGACTTAACTCTTTTTCTGATATTCTCTTTTTTTGAATTTTTTATGGTTTTCTCTCTTTTTTCTTTTGGTTTTCATAAGTAATAGCAAGAAAATAATATAAACTACTAACTTACTAAAAATAGAAACTATCCTAATTTTCTAAACTTACTATAAAAAGAAAGAAAGACTACTGCTATAAAAGGAAATAAAAATTCTACTAAGGTCAATTTACTCTGGGTTACGCATTCCATTTAGTTGAATCAAATATTCAAACCGTGACTTATCAAAGGCTTTGGTAAATAAATCAGCATTATTATCGTCCGTTGCCACTTTTACCAACTTGATTAAGTTCTTTTCAGCACAATCACGTATAAAATGATGTCTTATGTCTATGTGCTTTGTTTTACTGTGTTTAACTGGATTATTAGTTATTGCGATAGTAGACTGGTTATCTATCCTAATAGGAGTTTGAGTGTAAGCCAAACCGTAATCCCGCAATTGTTGTTGTATCCACAGAACCTGTGAGCAGCAACTACCAGCAGCAACATACTCGGCCTCGCACGTTGACACGGCTACCGACGTCTGTTTCTTGCATTGCCAGGAAACGAGTCTCCCTCCAAGGAATTGACAACCTCCAGTTGTTGACTTGCGCGTCAAGCTGCATCCTCCGTAGTCTGAATCCGTGAACGCCTCCAATTCCAGATTTCCCTCCGCGTGATACCAAAGTCCCAGTTTCGATTTCGACTTGAGGTATCGTAGAATACGCTTCACAGCTTTCATGTGCATCTCTTTCGGATTAGCTTGAAACCTAGCACAAATACACACAGCAAACATAATGTCAGGTCTTGAAGCAGTTAAATACATAAGTGATCCAATTATGGCCCGATATAACGTCGGATCCACATCGGTATCACTTTCAGTACCCGGTCCGAGATTGTGATTCACTTGAATCGGCGTGCTGAAATGAGCTGTCAGTTTCGTCCCTTCCATCCCGAAGCGCTCTAATATGTCGTAGACATACTTCGTCTGATGGATAAACATTCCTTCCTTCTTCTGGTCAACTTGCAACCCCAAAAAGAAATTCAACTCACCCATTGCACTCATCTCGAATTTTGACTTCATCACCTTCTCAAAATCTTTGCACATTTGCTCGTTTGATGATCCAAAAATGATATCATCGACGTACACTTGTACCAAGATAAAGTGTTCTCCCTTTCGCTTAACGAACAGCGTACTATCTATCCTACCTCTTTCAAACCCATTCTCTAACAGATGGTTGGACAGAGTCTCGTACCACGCCCTTGGTGCTTGATGCAATCCATACAGAGCCTTATCTAATCGATATACTCTGTCTGGATATTTCAGATCTGTAAACCCGGGCGGCTGTTCAACATACACCAGTTCCTTCACTTTCCCATAGAGGAAAGCACTCTTAACGTCTAGCTGATATACCTTAAAGCCCTTGAAGGAAGCAAAAGCCAGAAACAAACGAATTGCTTCCAGTCTTGCTACTGGCGCGAACACCTCATTGTAATCGATTCCCTCCTCTTGGTTGAAACCCTTTACAACTAACCTAGCTTTGTTGCGAGTGACTATACCCAGATCGTCTCTTTTGCACTTAAAAACCCATTTGGTTCCTATTGCAATTTCCCCTCGAGGTAATGGAACTAACTCCCACACTTCTAGTTTCCTAAATTGAGAGAGTTCTTCCTGCATCGCTTCAACCTAGGAGTTATCCTTTGGTGCCATTTGCACGTTTTTCGGCTCTACTTGCGAGATGAAACAAGAATAGAGGCAGGTATGAAAGGCCTCAGAGTCGTTTATCATCGACAACAACACAGTGTTGTTATTTAAACTACTCCTAGTCCTCACACCCTCATTAGGATTTCCTATGATGCTTTCTATAGGATGGTTCTTGTTGATCCTAGATGTCTCTATCTCGTCAACTCTCAGATTATCTCCTAAATTTGATCCTATTTCACCGAATGGGGGAACAACCTCAGATTCCACATTTTCCTCCTCGTGGACAGTTTCCTCAGAGTTGGAATTTGTTGTCTGAGTCTGATTCTCATTTGAAGGTTCTTCTGAATCAGTGACTTCTGGAGATCCATCTTCAGTTGATGTAGGCTCGGATGTGGATTGAAATGTGGTCCTCGGAAAGGTATGACCTTCGTCATTCAGATTCAACGTCGCCATGTCCTTTTCGATGGTACCTGCATTTTCATCCATAGGAATGTTAAATGACTCAAACAATTTATCATAGTCAAATATCCATTCCGGACCTGTTTGGGGTTCATGTGTATAACTTGTGACTTCAATGTTATACACAATCTCTACTGTACCATTTGTTTTGTTAAAAACCCGTTTGTTTGGTGAGTTCGGCACATAACCTAGGAAGTATCCTTCGTCAGCCTTTTCACCAAACTTAGGTTGATGTTTTGTTCGCAATAAAGTACATGGTACCCCAAACGGTTCGAAGCCAGTTAAATTAGGTGGCCGTTTATTCAAAATTTCATAACAGGTTTTGTTCAAAGATTTGACAGTAAGGACCCGGTTTAAAATATGACATGCGGTATTCACTGCCTCCCCCCAAAACATGGTAGGAAGCTTTGAATCCGAAAGCATAGTCCTTGCTGCCTCAATCAATGTCCTGTTCTTTCGTTCAGCCACCCCATTTTGTTGTGGCTCATAGGGTGCACTAAATTGATGCACTATGCCCTTTGATAGGCAATATACATCAATTACAATGTTTTTAAATTCAGTTCCATTATCACTACGAAGCCTTTTAACCCTTGTTCCATAGGAATTCTCCACTTGGTCTAAGAACCCGATGAGCTTGGATGCCGTCTCGTCCTTTGTACCTAGAAAGAAAACCCAAGAAAATCGTGAGTAATCGTCAGTGATAACTAAACAATACCAACTACCACCTATACTCCTTTTGTTGATTGGTCCGAAGAGGTCCATATGCAGCAAATCGAATGTGGTAGTTATGGAGTTCTGAGTCTTGGACTTGTGTGCCTTCTTGTGTTGTTTGCCCTTCTTGCATGGTAGACACTTATCCTCGAACTGAAAACTCTTCATAGGCACACCTTGCACCAACCCATTTTTCGTTATATAGTTCATTTTTCTTAGGTGCAAATGTGTCATCCGTCTGTGCCATAAAACCGACTCAGTCTCCGAAGCTTTAGATAACAGACAGATTGGACCCATCGAAGTTTCCGGCTTGTTCATATCGAGCATGTACAATTCATTCTTCCTTGGTGCCCGCATCAATATCCACTCTTCAGGAATCTTGAACCCCGGTTTTAGCACCAACGCTTCAGTATCAGTGAATAGCACTGAATTCTTCTTGTCACAGATTTGAGATACACTAATGAGATTGTGAACCAGTTTATCAACGTGATAAACTTGATCCAACTTGATCGTCCCATTAGTGACCACTCCAGTACCCGTGATGTTTCCTCCCTTGTTTCCCGCGAATGATACAAATCCCCGATTCCCACCCTTGAAGTCTGTAAGGAGACTTCTTTCCCCTGTCATGTGTCTGGAGCATCCACTGTCGATGAACCATTTGTTGTTTAGACCTGTGGTTATCTCTTTTGTATGATCTGATTCAACGTTGGCCATCTGAGCAGCAAACTCCAAAATCGTCTGATCATCCGACTTCTCCACCCACATCGGACTGCTTTCTTGTTGACTGCTGTCCCCTGTGTTCTGCTCAGCTCCGTCACATCCATTCTCAGTTACTTCAGCCATAAAGGCTCTAGCGTTAGATTCTGGATGTGTGCTCCAGTCGTAAGTACCGTCCAGCTGTCTGTCTGATGTGACGTTAGATAACAGACCAGCTATGTTTGCTTGACTGGATGATGGACTCGGAAGATATCTCTGTTGTGATTGGTTCTGATACTGTCCATGAGTCTGATTCTGCCCTTGGTAATTTTCTACCTTCGGTCATGACACTCTCTAGCGAAGTGTCCTAAGTTGTAGCATTTGACCTTGGACTTATCAAAGCCAATCCCTTTGTTATTCATATTCAGATTTCTCCCCGTGCGTTTGATGAATCGCTTAACTCGTTGAGTTACCATGGCCAGTTGCCATTTGAGATCCATCTCCTCAAGGTCATCAGGGTCTACCTGATCGTAATCTTCATCCCAGAGACCAGGATCGTTGATTTTTCCCTGAACGCAGTTTCCATATGCGGCCACAAATGAAGCCAATAAATTCAAATGTTCTTCGACCGATTTAGCGCTCATGGGCATCTTAGAGTAGCCCTGAGATGTTGATGCCGGTGTAGCCTGTTGTTGCTGATCTTCTGGTCTACCAAACCCTAAGAAAGCTCTACTTTGTGCGTCTTCTGTCTCTGCCGGTGACGACGTTTCTCCCGTGAAAAAGGCAGTAGCTGTCTTCATATCGGCTGCCACTGAAGGTTTTGATTTTCCAAAATACATGGCTGGATTTTGGACTTGTTCATAATCCGTTTCTGCCTTCAGTAACTCGAAATGATACGCCCTCAGCGTTCCCACCACATCCTCCAGAGATTGAGCATAGTATTTATCCTCATCAAGCTTAATCATGGTCACGTACATCGCCCATTTGGCCGGTAAGGCATCCAGAAGCTTATTATTCTTTTCTGTGTCGCTATACTCAATATCATGGCTTTCTAGCTCTGTCAACAGATGATAAAAACATGTGATGGTGTCGTCCAGCTTTTCATCCTTCAAAGCCTTGATGATCGCAAACTGTTGCTTAAGCAACTCCATACACTTCCTCCGAACCCTCGGGTTACCCTCACACCTCTTTTCCAAACACTCCCAAAGCTCTTTCGATGTCTTTTGATTTTGGAAAGTGTGCAGTATGTCTTGAGGTAACGCCATTCGTATGATAGCGTATGCACGGTTCTCAGCTTCAAACAGCTTTTTGTCATCGTCCTTCATTTTAGAATACGTGACAACCTTCTGTCGTCCTTCTATCTCAGCTGTCGGTGGAATGTATCCCTCGTCGATACAGATCCACATACGCATGTCATTGAATCGCACAAAGTCGGCAAACCGATCTTTCCACCAGTAATAGTCTTCAAGTTTCATCAGCTTAGGCGGAGTATTTGCTATTCCGACCTCATGATCCATTTCCAGAATCCTTTGCAGATTTGTCATTGTTTCAAAGGTAATTGAATTTTAACCTAATTAATTTAATTCGAAATTAATTTAAAATAATTCTTTCGAATTTAGGTAAATTCGAATATAATTAAGTTTAAATCTATTTGGGATTAAATTCGAGTTAAGTTCTTAAATTCAATTAAATTCGAAATGTGTGACAAATTCGAAGGTCCCTAAACTCGAGTGTCCAAGCAAACTCGAACCACAGTCAAATTCGAACCCCAGGCAAACTCGAAGCCCCTATTCGACTTTAGTCCAAACTTGAAGCAAGCAAACTCGAAAACTGCTAAACTCGAAAGCACTATATAGGAAACTCGACAGGAGCGTATATTTGGTCAAACTCGAAAATGAGCAAAACCCTAATTACTCCTAACAGATTCGAGCGCCGCAAATTCGAGAAACGGCTAATACCTCGAGTTTTTAACGTTTTTCAGATTAAATCAATATTTTTACAAGTAAAAATATTGATTTCGATTAAAAACGTGAAAAACAACTAAGTATTTCCCGGATTCCAATTTGATAAGCTCGAAAAATCCAAAAACTTGTGAGATTAACCGTCCAAAAGCATCAAGAAACCTAGGATGTATCCTTTTGAACACGAAGAACACGAAGAACACCCATTAGCCTCTGATACCACTTGTAAGGTCTTGCACTACACAGATCTATCTAGACGCGACACCGTCAACGAGTGCGGAATCCTCGTTAACGGCTTGACGGATACAACTCTCACACGGAACATGGAGACTATCACAACGCTGTACGGACGACGACGAACGCACCTACGAGATGATTCTCTCCGAAACAACACTCACAAAACTGATAAACTCGAGATCGCCCTTTAGCTTAATCTGACACGAATTCTGCAAAAGTCTCTTAATGATTCGAGTTAATCCCTAATTATAGAGGCTCATTCGAGTTTGTCATTGGCCAAACTCGAATCAGGCCCAAGGCCCATTCGAGTTTGTCCCCTTGACAATCTTGTATCTGCCTTATGGGATTCATTCGAATTTACCACAAATTCGAATTTCATCAAATGACAAATTCGAATTTATTCTAAATTCGAATTTCACATATTAAACTTGTATTTGAACTTATGTTTTAACTTATGTTTGAATTTATCTTTGAACTTTATGTTTGAACTTCTTGTAATACATTACATCAAGTTCAAACATACAATTAATAACTATCAAACATATATAAATACATATATCAAACACTCGTTAATGCCCAATACTTTGTAATATTACTTGAACCAAAATGCTAGATCACTTAGACTGCTATCGTCACACAGGGTGTACTAACATCTAATCTACATCATCATAATCACCTAGAGAGTCATTCGAATCATCGAGGCTGCTAGAATCGACATCGGTAGAAGAAACATACTCTTCAAACAGTTATGCATCAACATTATTGAAGATAATCTAAGTAATATTAAGAAAAGTTCCATATAAATGTAAATGTTAACTATGCTCACCAGTATGAAAGTCATAGGAATCCATACGGGAAAACTGACCAATTGACAAACCAGCATATATTCAGTTTTTGGTTAAGACCTCCAGAAATTTAAAAGGAAAAAGAGATCTTATTTACAATAATTGCATCAAATAACAGATAAGGCAAATAGATGTTAAAATAAGTTCATTCTTTAGTAGAATTAATTTACTAAAGTGGTACAGTGACAATAATATAGCACCAACGTAAAGAGAGTAAATCATAAATCCAAGGTTTATTGATAAATGGGAACAATATGTCAACTAGAAATCATGGAACTCAACAACTGCAAGTGTATTGGAATTTGAATTGAATAAAATGAGAGAGTAAGTAGGCCAAACTGGACAATAACATAGGTGATAATATGCGTATTAACAACAATACTTCCAGTAACTGCAACATGTTAATTTTTGTGATGCATACAACGCTACTGAACAAATAATTATAGACACATATAGAAAAACAGGACTTTGAGGAAGGCATCGTGTTGGTGATAAGTACTTAATCAATGAAATTACAATGCAAAAAAGAAGTTGGTTTGCTGTTGGTAGTGGCTGCAATAGAAAGTACAAAATATTAATACATTAATTAGATACGACCGATTAGAACCAAACGGAAAAAAAACAGAAACTGTAGGCGCAGAAGGCATAATGCTGAATACAAAAAATCACAGACACAAATCTGTGCACTGACAAAGCAAGCAGAGTAATAGGGCCATATAAAACTACAGTAAGCAGACACAATGCAGCGAGTGAAGGAAAACCAAAAACCGTAAAAGATACCGAAACCAAAGTGAGGTTCGTACAAAATAATAAAGGGAACTGCAGAAACAGATACAAACCTGAAGATTGACGAAGAACAGCAGATTGGAAACAGCGAAAGCGACTTGATAAAGGAGATCGGATGTAGCGAATGAAGGAAACCAAAAACCGCAGATGCTAACGTAAACAGGGACCTGTTCCTACAAATTAGGAAACAGGCCTGCAGAAAAAAACAAAATAAGATTAATAATATTTTGCTAATTACAGTGATGCCCTCAACCGGAATTTAAAAAAAATGTAATTAATTATCTCATGCTGATTTGGCAGAATTCTATTGGTTCACACCGTTTGCACCAGTTATCTTATTCACAAATGATCCCTCGTCTATATATATATATATATATATATATATATATATATATATATATATATATATATATATATATATATATATATATATATATATATATATATATATATATATAGGATATGGATCACGTGAGAAGAGATCTTATCGTGAGATAACTGGTGATCCATATCCTATATATATATATATATATATATATATATATATATATATATATATATATATAATACTTCAATCCAGCAATTTATTTTACTTTACATCTATTAAAATTTTGATCTCTATTTGTCAAAAGGGTAGGTTTCCGCTCATCTTATTATTATGAAGTTTATTTAAATTCTATTTAAATATAAATATATCAATTACAACTAACAACATTTATTAAACGACTTTTAGATTTAAATATAAATGGATGATAGCATTTGCATAACCTTCTCAAACTGGCATCACAAATAATGATGTACCGAACATGATACCAAATCGATACTGTTACTTGTTGTCGTCGCTTTGCGCGGGTACACTACTAGATGTATGTATGTGTGTGTGTGTGTGTGTGTATTCAGGTGAGAAGGTTTTATGGTGAGAATAAGAGAGAAACAATGAGAAAATGTCATGTGTCAATAATTATTAAATTTAATTCAAAAGCTAATTTATTAATCCATATTAGTCCATTAAAATACATTTCTCTCTCCTTTCTTATTGCAACTTTCCATTTTCTCTTCCTAGATTTATTATATTTAATAACATCACCGATGCAACATCATTGTTACACTTTTTACATAACCAATACAACATCGATGGATCACAACAACTGATACGACATGATACAACCAGTATAAAATATTAATACATCACCACAAAACGTTGGTGCACTATTGACACAACTGATACAACATAAAAGTATATTGATACAATAAATCAACAATATCACTGGTCAAAATAGTATCGATAACTATTTATTGATTAATATCAATAAAAAATGTTGATTCAACATAATGATTTTCTATATGTTCATTCATACTACATGAATGCGATATTATGCAGCAGTTATAATTAATTGATATATAAACTAACACACTTCATGAATATATATATATCACAGCTAAGTTTATTCGAATATATCCATAACAAGAAAAACCAGTATCAATGTTGTTGGAATGATAAGTATCATCGTCTTCATCGAAGTGCATGCTTTTGTTTCCTTCGTTACCATCTACAACATCTTTTAGATGATATGCATTTGATTCATCATCTTCACTTTGATTACTGTCATTTGTATCACCGTTCAAAGTATCGTCATTAATAAAAGCGTTTGTATCGTCAATAACATTGTTTGTATTGACGGTTGATACCAAAGCATTTTATAACGTTATTTGTGTATGTGATTAGTTTCAGTCACAAGAATTTGATGAACAAATTTATTTCGTAATAATTCAAATTTGAAAGAAATTCACTACAGAATATTTGCTATAATTGTTGTTACATGGTTTTAGGAATGATTTTTGTTCAATAATTGAATATTCAACTGGTTTCCTTAATTATCTACTTTTAATTATGATTTAAATTGAAAGCATTTTAATTAATGACTAGTATACCCTTGAGTGTATTTTAGAAAGAAATGTCACATGGCATGATGTGATTGTTTCTCTTCTTTTCTCACTTTAAGCCCTTCCACCCGATCCTACATATATATATATATATATATATATATATATATATATATATATATATATATATATATATATATATATATATATATATATATATATATATATATACACACTAAGAAATCTTGTTGAAAATACTACCGAACTCTTCTATTAACCTATTGATCTTGTTGGATCCCATGGATTTTATTGAATCCTATAAATTTGTCGAATTTTATGAATCTTGTTGAATCCTATGAATCTTGTTATAAAAACTACAATGAACCTTTTGAATATTCTGAATCATGTTGTAGACACTTCTATAAACCCGTTGAACCATAAGAATCATATTACAAACAATTGTCGATATATATGAATGATTATATGTATTTTTTTATTTGTTCACAACGTTCACAACGAATAACTTGTTTACAAATAACTTATATAAACTACAATGAATATTTTACATTATAAAATTATATAAACATAATAATTTGTACTATGATATTAAATGAGATCATTGATGGACCCAGTCGTATGAGTATCAAAAAATAACCCAAACACACTATATAGATAGGGTAAGTGGGATTGAATCCACAGGGAAAGTCAGGTTGCTAAATTAGCTTCAGACCGTTTGGATTGAAATTGTAATCATTTGCTTTTAATTAACAAACTACTATCAATTGCCACTACTGTGTTTTAACACAACTGAGATGAATTAAAGAGTTTCACATAAGGAGAATGGGTGTTTGCTCTCTTGTTATACATATCATGGCAGTTCAGGATGCTAAAGACACAAGTTTGTGTGAACAAACTTGATTTCACAATTTATGCTCTGAAGTCAACGTATACCACTCAATTCGTTGTCTTTCTCCCTCATAGGAAGTTGGCACAACCAATGACATTGATATAAATCGTTCCATACACTCCATTGCCCATTCAAGTTCATTCATTCAAATGTATTCCAAATAACAGTTTCCATATAAATGAATTAGCTTTCACAACCAATATTCTTAAGACAACATATGCGACTCAATTAATTGTCTTCCCCTTTTTTTACTGAGTTAGCACAACTAATGATATCACTATACACTGTTACATACAATATCCATTGTTTAACAACCATTCATTCATTCACAAGTATGATCCACAACCCCTTTTAGCACAAATGGAAACTGAAATTAATATAACAGTCGTTCATGCCATAATATGCAAACTTAAGAACAAACACCACAATGTACTTAGCCAAGCATAGCTTGGGCTAGCATACTAACAACGATTCACATAGATGAAAACATACAAACTACCAATAATGTATGAATACAAGGAATTGGATGCCAAAATGCTTAATCAACGATCCGTCTTGTTGTTTCCTCCTCTTGTTCGCCCTTTAGAAACTGCCCCTTCTGTGTGTGTAACACCAATATTGCGAACCCCCCCAAATGTGGTAACCGTTTCCCTCAAAAGCACTGCTCCCGCAGAAACTGGCGCACCAGCGTCGATCCCAGCGTCCAGAACGCTGGTCAGGACGCCGCACCTTGCCTTCAGAACACTCAGCTTCTATAATCGTCCACTTCGGACGCTCCTTCGACGTCTGGGACGCTGCCTTGGATGCCCTGTACTCTTTCACTCTTCCAGCTACCAATTTGCTTACTTTTCTTGCCAAACAAACTGCAACAAATAAATTACATTAGTAGTACCAATTTTATTGCCTTTAACACACTAAAACATAGCAAAAACACACAAAAACATAAGTGATTCATATCACTCATCAAACCTCCCCAACTTACACCTTGATCGTCCCGAACAAGGCATCTGAACAGAGACAAAGGGAATAACCAACTTGAATCCTCTAACCTTAAAAAGTGTGAACTCCTGAAATGCTAAAAACAGTGATAATATAGAAACTCAAGTGTTAACATCTTTCAATCAATGGTCTTTTCCCTCAGAATAAATCCATAGGCATCGATTTTTAGCTCAAGGTTACGAGCTGATTTACATTAAGCTCAAATGCATACTTTTATGTCACTGCATTTTTCTCTTTTCTTTTCCTTTTTCTTTTCACTAACACTTGTAGTCATGACTTTCTAATAAGTCCATGTAACGGGAGTTAGGTCAATCGATCCCAAACTAGACGGTCTTGAGTGATTAGGCATGATAGTACCCCACAGACTTAATTTCTCGAACTTACTAGGCCACATGTTAGCTTATTCGTTTTTTTTTCTTTTTTTCTTCTTTCTCTTTTCTGTGCTATGCACTGTTCACTCTCCCCCTTATTGCCATCAATTCCAAAGACTCATTAGACAGAAATTAACCAAAGTTTAACAAGCCAAACACTAAACTTCTATCCGCACATGCCTTTTAACATATCATAATTTCCTCCCTTTAAAGCTATAGAATCCACTACGCTTACCCCAGTGCACCCTTATTCTAAAACTTGCATGAAATAATCTAGAGGTAAGGAGTTAAGGATGATCATGACACCACCACTACAGTAACAAACATGCATAAATGTAGCCAAACACCTAAAGATAACTTAAAAACTAAGAACGCAACAAACTTGAAAAAGCAGAAATGAAACGAAAGTACCAGATATTAGAGCATCCTTTTCAGTTCCTCTCTATGATAGTGCCTCAAAAATACCACTGAAGTATGCTGCAAATCCCTGTTGGTCTCTTACTTGTGGTGTAGATGGGGGTTGATGAAATGGTGCCAAAACAGGATGGCCCACTGGATTGCCCATGCCCCTTGCAATGGTTTCAAAGTTTGGAGTCTGATACCTTTCATATGGTGTGTAAGGCAGATCTGCTCTGTAATCTGTGTAGTGTCGCACCTCATCAGCATACTGCCACTACTGGCTGTACAGATACGCATCAAGAAACGTGCCTACTCTCACAGCCAAATAAATGTCATCCAATTACCTTCTTTGTGCTCCTACCTCTTGCTGCAACCAGTTACTTTGCCTCTGCTGCTCCTCCATCATCCTATCCTGATTCGGCCACCTCTCTCTTTGCTCATTCCTCATGTCGTCCATCTCTGTGCTCAAGTTAGACAACATTTGCACAATGTTGCTCAGATTACCTGCTTCACCTCTTCTGACAGCTCTACTCTGCTGCCTTTCTGTTCTCTCCTCTTCAGGGTATGATGTCACTACCCCTTTCTTCTTTTCAATGTCATATATCTCGTATCCGTCATCCACTTCTCTCAACATAAGGTCTTTCATTGAGCTGACCTTAATCCACAAACTACTTTCCTTGATGATCTTTGTTGTAGTAGTCTCAGCAATAGCCCCTCTCACTTGCAAAAACTTAGACAACAACCACATATGAGGAATCACACGTCTCTCTCGCGTGTTGTACATGTTCCACAAATCGTCCATTATAATCCAAGCAAAAGACAACAGCTCCTCTCCCATCAACAGAGCATGGATGATGCTCACATCCTTAAGCCTCACCTTGCTAAGATCCCCAGACCTTGGCAAGATATTAGTGATCAAGATCTTGTGGAGTACTTTCGCCATCGGTTACAAATCGCTTATTTTGAACTCCTTATATCTTGACACCTGCTCCCGCTGAAGATCAAAAGCTGTCATTACCTTCTTTTGCAAAACCTTTGAGTACATCATTCCTGTCCCAGCCAGATAGCCCTCAGTCCTATAAACATACGCCTGCCTCTCTCCGTCCCTTGTACAGCCTGTGTCTATTTCAAAGATCTCTCTCACATCTGCAGCCGTCATTCTAATTTCCCGAGTACCCACTCTACCAATCAGCGCGAAGTTGTAACCATCATTGCCTATTCCGAGCCTCAAATTAGACATCCATTCTGCGACGACAAATGGGTATAACTCTTCTCCTCCCATATCTAACACCTTTTCCCATCCTATGGTCTTGAAAAATTCCACCACACCGTAGTTGTCAAGTTCGTCCATGTCCAGCTTCTTTTCATAGATGTAATTGGTATCCTCTCCCATTTTTCAATGAATAGCTCAGCTCTGATTCTTTCGTCATGTTCAGACAGAGATTTGGTAGGATCTCATACAACTGGAGGTCAGATGACTTGTGTTGTTGTAGTCATCTTCCTCTTAGCTATGCTCTTCGCCCTCTGAGATGATGATCCAGACATGGTGCACCTGTTATACAATAACAAACACAAGAAACCACAATGTTGAAGCAGTTAGTTAACAACACATAGCTACCTACGAGTACATCTTGTAGTCCAAAATAACTATAGAGGTAGCCTCTATTCCCTGTCATGCAGTCATGTGTGCAACACACACAAAAAAAAAATTGGACACCCCTCCCCAACTTAGAGGGAAGTGATGTCCTCATCACAAGGTCAACCACTCAACAACAAATAGAGACACGAATTGAGGCAACCACAGCATTTTATAGCAGATAATACTAGAATTGTTCAAAAGAAAGGGGAAAGACAAGAGAGAGAGAGTTAATTGTAGTTAAGTACACACAAATTGTTCATCGCCACATGCAGCGGAAATCACAAAATCATCACCAAAAGAACCAAATGTTTATCAAAACAACCCATCAGACCAGATCAGTGTCTTCATCTCGCATTGGGGCTTTTTCCCTCATGCTCTGCTCCACTCGCTCCACCATCCTCTCCACTTGCACTTCTGTATCGTCCTTAGGGGCCTCGTCACCCTGCACCGCTTGAGCCATGGCAAACAACTGATCAACCTTTTTGCCTGTTTCCTCCAGGGTAGGCAACACCCTCTGCTGCATCTGATTGTGTAGTTTACAGACAATGTTGGTGAGGTCCAGCAGCGATTTCATTATTCCCTCCAGATCAGCAGCACTCACAGCAGACGAGGATTCACCTACCACATGTTCGGGTGATGGCACTGGGGATCTGGGTCTGTCCAAAGTGGTCTCATACCCACTCATCAGATCGCGAATAATTGATTTATCTCCAGCACGTATGAATTTTGTGCGGCTGAAAAGCTGCTTGGTGAAATGTTTTTCACGATCGGGGATGACTGAAAAACGGGGGTTTGGTGGAAGAGTACGCATGAGCTCTAATAGCTCTGAAATCATTCTTGCGTGTACAAGTTCCGAGCGGTTAGAAGAAAGAACAGAGTTCCAGAAGTTGGCCAATACAAGATGGCTCAGTGAGATGCATGGGGTGCCTGTTAGAAGAGCGTTGACAACAACGCTTTCCTTGACTTTCACACTGGTTGTATCAGCGTTCCTTGGTAGGACATTTTAGTGAACAAGCTTCCACAGCACCTTGGCTAACGGACAGAGATCCTTGCGGGCATGCGCTGTGTAGGATTTTGCATGAGCTGGGGTGAGTTCGAAAACAGTGGTTAGATAGTTCTGCCAGATATCAGGGGACACAAGAGGGATTTCCTTCAGGCTCTCCTCATCCCACACTTCGTGTTCCAACGTCGTCCCATCACTTGCTGTGGAATTATCAAAACCCAAAATCATTTGCAGCCTCTCAGCGGATAATTCAATGTCGTGTCCTCCCACTGAGGCATGTAGGATCATAGATGCTAAAGGATCCCCTCTCCGGCGTTTGACTGAATCACAGAATTCTTTGAGGGCATCTGGATAAACTACGTCTTCTGTCCAATCCAGGGCTGACAACCACCCTAGTCTACCGAAAGAATCAAATATCCCATAGTCCTTGAACTCATCGTTCAACACGTTCTTTTCCAACATAAATTTGAAGTCAGAGTCAACCTTAAAAACTTCCACTGCCTGCTCTACATCCCTTTCTGGTGATGGTGTAGGCGAAATAGTTTGAGGATATTCTTTTTCTTGCGCTGGAAGTAGCAGGTTGCTTTTGCTTCTTTGCCGAGGCACGAGTCATGGCTAAAGAAAAGGGTATGAGCAGAGGTCAGATGTGGTGCATGGAATGATGTATTGCACAAACATCTCATGAGGTAAACACCCAACATGTGTCTCACGGAGTGCAATGCAGACACAACACACAGTTATACACATCAATTCCTAAGAAACAGTAACCGTTAGGGTTCTTACATACTAACCCCCTCAAGATCACTCACAAACAATGCCTCAACGTTACACATTTTGTACATAATCAATCACACAGGATGAAAACTCCTCCCCAACTTAGTCATGAAGGAAAGGGTCGATTCCTTTAGTTCTTGAGCCCTAATATACATAACAACCACGAAAACTCCTAGGCTAAGATAACCACAATACATGACTTGTACACCCACGTAACTACCTCAATTAGCACATACACGCAGTTACTGCACCCTCGTTGCCACATTTCACTCATCATATACCACTCAAAATAAACCCTAGCTTCGAACATGGAAACCCTAACTTCCCTAAACTTCAAATGTGTATGAAATGCATAGATGCAACAAGAATGCAACTCTACACACACATGATCGACACACTCAATGCCAAAGACCATTCAAACATAGTATATGCCCTAATCACATTCACGAAGAACAAAAGAAACACTACAAATGCAAGAATGAGACTCAAGACTGATCGATGAGAAGTAGGAAATGTGCGAGAAATGGCAACAACAATGGTAGAAACCGCTTAGCGTCCGCAACAAGCTTGAGAGCGTTTTTGAGTGAAAGGGGAACGATGGGTGTGGATTAATGACGCGAAAAAAGGAGTTTAAATGAGGGGACAGTGAGATAGCGTCCTATACGGCGTCTAGAACGGCGACTTGGCGTCGATGCGGCTGTTTTGAGCGTCCCAGGGACGCTATCATTTTGTTTTGGAATTTCCCTGGACGCTCACTAGGACTCCGCGCACTTGTGCGCATTTTGGAACTGCACCTTAGCGTCTGACCTAGCGTCTTGGACGTTGCTGTAGCGTCTGAACCCTTCAACGAGCGTCTAGTCTACGCTAACACTCTGTTTTAAAAATAATTACGGCGTCCTAAACGCTCACTAGGACGCTGCTACTCAAACTTCGTTCAATACTTGTGCCAAAAACTCTTTAACTTCCACTTGCTCAATAACTAACACTCCCGCTCATTTCTAAGTTGAAAATGTACACTAAACTAACTTAACACAAAATTATTCAAAAACAAAAATAACCATTTTCGTAGGGAACATGGCTACACTTAGCATGTGTAGCAACCCTTTAAACCATCCAATTACTTGGATGGACGAGTTTAGTCTCGTGAGGGTTTGCAGTGAATATACCCACAAAATTCGTTATCTGCTTACTTACAGAGATGAATAGGTTGGCTCCTCAAGAGCCACTACCTCAATTAATGTCGTTTGATCATCCTCAACTTTGATAGGACCTTCAACATACATCTTAAGTCTGTGACCATTCACAATAAAAGAATGTCCATGCTTAAGGTCTTTGATCTCCACTGCTCCATTCTCATATGCATGAACAACTTCATAGGGTCCCGTCCACTTACTCCTTAGCTTACCTGGACACAATTTAAGACGTGAGTTGAAGAGCCAAACTTTGTTACCAGCCACAAAACTCTTCTTCCTCAAGTACTTGTCATGGAAGTGCTTAGTCTTCTCCTTGTAGATCCTTGCACTTTCATACGCTTCCATTCTGATTTCCTTCAACTCTCTGTCAACTAGAACTTCCTCATTTACGTGCATCAGCAATATCAAAGTTAGCATTTCGAATAGCCCAAGTAGCCCTATGCTCTAATTCCACAGGTAAATGACAAGGTTTCCCATAGACCAATCTATACGGTGACATGCCAATGGGGGTCTTATATGCAGTCCTGTAAGCCCACAATGCATCATCTAATCTTAAGGACCAATCTTTACGACTAGGCTTTACAGTTTTCTCCAAAACCCTTTTAACCTCCCTATTAGACACCTCAACTTGACCACTTGTCAGTGGGTGGTAAGGAGTGGCAACACGGTGAGTGACCCCATAATGTCTCAACAAAGTGTGGAACTGGAAACTTTTGAAATGGGTTCCTCCATCGCTAATAATATCTCTGGAAATCTCATGACGTGAGAAAATGTTCTTTTTCACAAACTTACACACAACTTTGTTATCATTATACTTTGTTGCCTCAGCCTCAACCCACTTAGACACATAGTCTACAGCGACTAAAATATACTCATAACCAAAGGAACAGGAAATGGGCTCATAAAGTCTATTTCCCAAACATCAAAGATTTGACATACTCGTAAGCATCCTTGAACAAGGATGGCCAAAAGAAACCACATTCTAAAACCTTGTGAGCTGTTTTCTTAGCACAAAAATGCCCCCCACATGCTAAACTATGGCAGTGAGTGAGAATATCAAGTTGGTCAGTCTCCGGAACACATCTCCTAATGATCTGATCAGCACCAATTTTGAATAAATCAGGGTCGTCCCAGACATAGTACTTGGCTTGGGCATAGAAACTCTTCCTCTGCTGAGGTGTCCAGTAGCTTGCCGTCTTACCTGTCACAAAATAATTAACTAAGTTAGCAAACCAAGGTAATTTAGACACAAACAAGAGTTGCTCATCAGGAAAAGACTCTTTGATCATTTCAATCGCATTTTGGACCAATGTGGGCAACCTAGACAAGTGGTCAGCCACCACATTCTCTAAACCCTTCTTATCTCTTATCTCCAAATCAAACTCTTGCAACAACAGAATCCACCTTATCAGCCTGGGCTTAGCATCCTTCTTATTCAAGAGGTACTTTAATGCACTATGATCTGAATAGATTATCACTTTAGCTCCCCATACATAAGCACGAAACTTATCTAACGCGTACACTACTGCCAACAACTCCTTCTCTGTAGTAGTGTAGTTTTGTTGAGCTTCCGAAAACGTCTTGCTGGCATAGTATTACAACTGGTTTCTTATCTACTCTTTGTCCCAATACTGCTCCTACCACAAAGTCACTTGCGTCACACATAATCTCAAATGGATTAGTCCAATCTGGTGACTACAAAATAGGAGCATCAGTAAGCTTTGCTTTTAGCAACTCGAATGCCTTCAAACATGCTTCATCAAATACAAACTCAACATCTTTCACTAGCAAATTGCACAGTGGCTTGGAGATGGTGCTAAAGTCCTTGATAAATCTTCTATAAAAAATACAGCATGCCCCAAACATGATCTAATTCCCTTCACACTTGTTGGTGGTGGTAGTGATGATATAAGCTGGATTTTAGCTTTATCCACTTCCATTCCTTTCTCAGATTCCACATGGCCTAGTACAACTCCTTCATTGACCATAAAATGGCTCTTTTCCCAGCTCAGCACCAAATTAGTCTCAGTGTACCTCTTCAAAACTTGCTCCAAGTGGTGTAAACACCCTTCAAACGTCTTGTCAAAAATGGAGAAGTCATCCATACAGATTTCTAGGGAACATCCTACCATATCCGAGAATATCGCCATCATGCATCGCTGAAAGGTAGCAGGAGCATTACACAACCCAAACGGCATTCACCTATAAGCAAATGTCCCATAAGGACAGGTAAACGTGGTCTTCTCTTGGTCATTGGGGTGGATAGGGATCTGATTGTACCCTGAATAACCATCCAAAAAGCAATAGTACTTCTGCCCGGCCAACTTTTCAACGATCTGATCTATGAAAGGCAGAGGGAAGTGATCCTTTGATGTAGCTGCATTCAGCTTTCTGTAGTCTATGCAGACCCTCCAGCTCGATACTGGTCTAGTTGCAATCTGACCATCCTCAGTATTTATCACTGTTACCCCGGACTTTTTAGGCACGGTCTGTGTAGGGCATACCCGCATCCAACCATTTCAGCACCTCCTTCTTCACCACTTCTCTCAAATTTGGATTGAGCCTTCGCTGTGCATCCCTTGAGGGTTTAATGTCAGCCTCAATTATGATCCTATGCATGCAAATCGTAGGACTAATCCCCTTGAGATCAGAGATTGTCCAACCCATGGCTGTCTTATGATTTCCCAAAACTTCAATCAATGCTCTTTCTTCCTCTTCTGTCAAATCAGAAGCTATGATCACCGACAAGCTTTCTTGTGGCCCCAAGAATACATATTTAAGATGGGTAGGTAAGGCTTTAAGTTCCAAGGTAGGTGCTTGCTCTAAAGAAGGTTTCATCGATTCAGGAAGATATTCGGGTAACTTTTCAAACTTTAACGACCATGGAGGTTGGTTATTCTGCTTTGTTCCTCCAACCATCTCCTCTAAGCTCATTAACCAACCCCATTCAACTTTTTCCTGCTCTTGACATGATAACACATAATCCAGTTCATCCCTGCTGGTCATTAATGGTGCTTGTGATCCTGCTAACTCATCAATATAATCTATCAAGTAGCACTCTGAATCACAAGAAACGTTAGGGACAGCATTAAAAACATTCAACTTCAACTTTCAATTCCCAAAGGCTAAGTCTAGGACACCCGTCCTGCAATTTTATTTGGGCATTTATAGTGGCCAAAAATGGCTTGCCCAAAATAATTGCAGGTTGATTGTCCCGACTCCTTTGATCTGAATCTAAAACAAGAAAATCTACCGGGTAATAGAATTTTCAACTTTTACAATTACATCAGTTAACATGCCTCTTGGAATCTTAGTAGATTGATCAGCTAGCTATAACACCACATCAGTGGGTGTTAGGCTTCCTAAGTCGTGCTGATCAAATAAGTTTCCAGGGAGTATGTTAACACTTGCTCCCAAATCTAATAATGCTTTCTTAATCCTAACATCACCAATAGTAACAGAGATAAGGGGTGAACCTAGATCTTTAAGCTTTGGTGGAAATGAACTTGAGACTATGGCACTTACCTGCTCCATGAGGTTGATCTGCTTCGGCAGAACCATGTGGAATTTACGCTTATGAGTGCACAAGTCCTTCAAAAACTTAGCCTAAGCTGGAACTTGCTGCAATGCTTTCACCAATGGGATGTTGATCCTCACTTGATTGAATGTCTCCCATAAATCTTCTATCTGCGGCCCCTTTTTCCCAAACACTGGCCTGCTCAGATCATCTAGCGCTGATGGATATGGAGGTGTTGGTTCAGACTTTGGTTGCTCTTCCTTTTCAACTACAACTTCTTCAAACTGAACTTGCTTTTTCAACTTAACCTCTCTCTCAGATTCTGAATGTGGAACTGATTTCCCATCATCAATTACCTCCTCAACATATCTGTCCATGTCTTCCAATTCCGGCATCACCACTCTGTTATCCACCTTCTTTCCACTACGTAAAGTAGTCACTTTATGCAACTCACTAACTTCATTCAACTCTTCCGCCTCATGTACTATCTGCTTCTATTTACCCTTGGAATGAGAAGGATTAACTTAGGTATTGCTTGGCAGTCTACCTTCGTCTCTTTTCATGAGCTGGTCTGCGACTCCCCCATCTGCTTTTCCAGACTGGCCGTTGATTTAGTTTGAACATATGATTGTTGCTTAAGATAGTCCATGAGTTGATCCATCTTTGAGTCCTTTGGAGCTTCCTGAACAACTGGTTCCTTCTCTTCCTTGGTACCAGATGAGGTGCCACCATAGATGTTCCTGTTTAGTGAGTATTTATTCCCTTGGTCAAATCTGGGTTTTGATATTCCTCAACCCTCTGATCGTCCTTCCAACGAAAGTTAGGATGACGCACTACTACAAATTGAAGCTAATGCAACACTTTTGATGCAACACTTTAAAAAATTGTTGCTTTTTTATTTAAGTTCCCTCTAAAGCAACACATTGACAATAAGTGTTGCATATAATGACTTAATGCAACATTTTTTTTAAAGTGTTGCCATTTTTACTAAAAAACGCAACAATTTTCTAAAGTGTTGCAATTTTTACTAAAAACTGCAACATTTGTTTAAAGTGTTGCATATTTCAATAAAAAATGCAACACATTTTTAGAGTGTTGCATTTATAATGAAAAAATGCAACACATTTCTAGAAAATGCAACACATTTTTAAAAACATATAACATTTTTTAAGTGTTGCATTTATAATGAAAAGAAATATGACATGTTTTTAAGTGTTGACTATAATATTTTTTTTGTTTTGTAATTTTGATTAAAAAAATACACACAAAAGTTCAATGTCTTATTTGTTAAGATTAATAAAATACAAGATTTGATAGTACATGTTTTATTTTATTTTATTTTTTAAAAAGAGTGCAACAAAAATTGATAGAATAATTTTAATAAATATTATGAAATAAACTTACAACTTTTTATTAATAATATTATTAACTCAATATTTTATTATTTGATATTTTAAATCGATTTTAGATTTATTTTTTACAAATTTATGTATTAGTTCTTGATTTTTATATTATTTTTTAAGGTTTAATTCAGAAATGAAAATACTATTTAATATTTTTAAAAAAGATAAATATACTCTATTTTTTAATCTGTAAATGTTGGGAATAAATAATAGAGATGAAACAATTATATGGTATATAATTGTAATTACTCAATATTATAGGGGTTGGATTGTAAATACTCAAAGCTTGAGTATTAAGTATAAATAGAGAGAGATCTGATAGAAGAGTGGGAGAAGTAGAATCGAAGATTACACACACTCATGCAGATCTGATTAGAGAGAAGAGAATTGCTTTGCAAGAAAGCCATGAACCAAATGTAATATTCTTCTCTTAATCATTCAATAGATTGTGTTTGATTGTTAATTGTTCATATGTTTATGTTTAGATTGAATGAATTGCTAGAAATATGAATTCACAATTGGTATCAGAGCCAAATATGGCTGAATTTGAATGAATTTTGAATCTGAATTTTGAAAATGTTCGAACACTGTTATATAATTTTTTTTTTTCTTCGAAAATCAGTAAATCTCTTGAGGTTTTTGAATTGGTGGATGATATGGAGTGAATTTGTGATCGAAGATGATTTTTTTGATTTCGAATCTGATGATATAGGTCTCAAATCATAACTTCAAACACACAAGATTTAGTTTGAATTTTTCTGATTTTTGGAAAAATTGTGTTCTTCAAGTTTTTGTCAAAATTAGGGTGTTTAATCTGATTTTAAACAACATTGTTTTTGCTAAAGTGTTTGTGTGTGAAAACCGAACCTTCGATTTCAATTTGTGATCAATTTGTGAATTTTTTGTTGAAAATTTTAATCTGGAACTTGATTTTGATAACTTTCTGTTCAAACTCGGGCAATGTTGAATTTTTAGTGTTGATCGAGTTTGATAGAGTATTATTCGAGTTTGATCCATGCTTTAATCGAGTTTTAAGCCTTCGTTGATCGAGTTTTATGTTTTGTTGACCGAGTTTGATCATAGTGTTAACCGAGTTTCAGTAAGTTTTGACCGAGTTTTGTCACTTGTGATTCGAGTTTGGACATCTAATATTCGAACTTGTGTATTCATCATCCGAGTTCACCTTAGTGTTATTCGAGTTTGTTTCTTAGTAATCTGAGATTGTTCAAACATCACTCGAGTTTGATTTAATTTCAATCGAGTTTCACCATTTATCATTCGAGTTTCATCAAGCTTCAGTCGAGTTTCATTAAAAGTTCATTCGAGTTTCATCAAATGTCAATCGAGATTCATTCTTTTTGACCGAGTTTGATAACTCAACACTTGTGCTTCATTCGAGTTTATCCAAGAACCAATCGAGTTTCATTCATAACCATTCGAATTTCATTCTTTTATCATTCGAGTTTGACTATATGATCTTTGCTGCTTAAATTGGCCATAACTTTTGACTGGAACATCGTTAGAAGGCCTACCATACGTCAAATCGAAGCTTGAAAAGAGATCTACATTTCTAGAACTGGCATAGCCGGTTCGGTAAATTTTCGAGGCCCAATTCCACTCCAGAAAAAAGTTACGGGCAATTTTATGCAGAAAAGCTGAAATTTCAACGTCAAAAAGTCATTTCGGAGCTGATTTTTCACTAGTTATCATTAACTGAAATAGCTTTTCAAAGTGTTATCAGAATTCACTCAGTTTCTCCATAAAAGATCTTGGAAGATTCAATTTTTCTGCAATTCATAATGGAATATGAAAAATTTTCAAAGTCTGAGCTAATTGCAAAACTTACTGAATCTGAAAAGATTCGTAAGAACAATTACGACATTCTCATTCAGTTAAATACTGATAAACATTTGGCGTTACGTGATGTACAAATACTGAATGAAGAAATTCAGAGCTTAAAAGAAAAACAAAACTCTGAGAGTTGTGCTCATCAATTGAAAATATCTGAATTATTTAAAGAACTTGATGAGCTGAAACAAGAAAATTTTCAGACTGCAACTCAACTCAAATATCTTTTGCCTGAAAGATCTGATCTTTACAAGAAAGTTCAGGATCTTGAAGATACACTTTGTAAGACAAAACCAACTGATCAGAATTGTATTTTAAACAAAAAAGAAGAAATTTTTGCTCTTCAACAAGAGTTGTCTTTAACTAAAGATTTGATTGAGAAGGAAAGACATGAGTTCTTACTTAAAGAACAAGATTTTAAATCAAAATCTGAATTGTTTGAAGATGAAAGACAAATGTTCTTAATCAAAGAACAATCTTTTAAATCTGATTACCAATCATTTGATCATGACAGAAATTCAAATTTAGTCATTATCAAAAGTTTGGAAGATCAGATACTTCATCTTACAAAACAATTACATGTGTTTACTTCATCAACTGAGTCAAAGGTTAAGACCCCTTCTTCAGTGTGTTTAAAATCCAATGTTAATCACTCTGGTTTGTCTTCTGAAAGTGAAGTGAATCTAACTAACTCTGCTAAGTTTGATTCTTCTTCAGATCTTAAACTTAAGTATCTGTTAAAGATACACAGCGGCAAAGATAAAATTATTGAACAACTTCCGGTCAAGATTTACACCGGTGAATCTTCGAAGTCAAATTTTCTTAAAGTTTCTGAAAATACTGGTCATTCTAATCAGAAAACATTTTCACAGAAAAATACCAAGTATTATCAGAAACAGGCAAGAACCGGACAGTTTTTCAAAAAGAAGAGTTCGCAAAAGTCTGATCATTCAAATTCAAGTTTCTTTAGAAATTCAGATATTCAATTTTCTCATACTCAAAGAAATTTGTTTTCTGCGTTTGAAAGAGAAGCTGATAGTTATAACTTGCAATGGGTACCTAAACCCAAGTACAAGTGGATACCAAAACCTGTTTTGAAATGGGTACCCAAGAGCGCTAACAAGTCTGGATCCAAATCTGTTTGGATACCAAAGACATCTTAAATTTTGCAGGTTATAGGTTTCTTATCATTTCAGATAAGGACCCGTTCTTCATTTCAATAGGCTCTTGATTACATCAGATCAAGACCCATGTTTCAAATCAAAGTGGTTTCTAGTTAATTCAGACTAGAACCCGGACTTCAATGAACCAGAGTCAATGGTTTTCAGTTACTTCAGACTGAAACCCAAGCTTATGCGACAAATGGCTTCTAATCACTTCAGATTAGAACCCGATTCTGAAAGACGAATCTTTCTGGAATTCCTGCCCTGCATTCAACTCTGATGCTGAATTGACAAATAGGGAGTTTTATTTTTATAATTTTTTGCTCTTTGTTTCATTTCTATGAGTTGACTAACTGTGTCTGCTTATTTCCAGGGGGAGTTTCAGATGCACTTTGACGATGACATTTTTCAAAACTATGTGTGATTTTTCACGAAAATATTTGACACACACATAAAAAGAGTTTTTGAGCTGAAAAGAAATTTTTTTATGAATCTCTGAATCTATCATTGAGATTAATTGATCTAATCTCTTTGATTTTCATAATCTCATTTCTTCTGAGATTCTCTTTGTTATAACTCTTCCAATTTATACTGGATTCTCCCGTTATCTCCCAAATGCTAATTCTTTCAAGAAAATCTTATTCTTTTCATTTCATATATCAGATTTTCTATTTTTTTTATGATATCTCCCATATTCTTTGAATATAATCTCTCTGATATCCCTTGAGCTTCAAAGCTGAAAATCTTTCTGCTGACTTCGATTATGCACCAATCTGAGTGATATGCATAAATTTCGCTTCTATGGTCTAACCAGAACCGGAAGACCTACCCAAGGAGCAAACCATCTATAGATTGTGCGGGTGAGGGTTCTTTAGGTTTATTAGTTGAGAAGTGTCGGTTATCACGGGATACTGACAGGGTCGAGCAGAGATAAAATGTAAATGAGAGGGATATTGATATTGAAAGGAGATGGTGGTGCATCAGATCATGCTTTTGCTATAAAGCTGACTGAATTCATTTCTTAAAAGTGAGCCGGAGGGAGCTTAGTTGAAAAATGCTGAGAGCTGAGTGTTGAGAAAGGATTTGAAGAAAATAAAATCCTACCAACACTGTGTCTGCTGGGTAATCCACATAATCTATCAAGCCCTAGGTGACTTGATATTGAAAAAGACGTCATGGACCCAGTGACGCATGCACTTAACCCCACCAACTACTCAGTTATCTCTCAAAAGATTTCTGTTTCAATAATCACGGAGATATAACACATTTCTATCGATATATCATTTGGATATTATTGATATTGAAACAAGGAAGACAGTTGCTCCGGTCTCCAATTTCATTTGATGCACATTGTGTCTAGAGCTGATTATATACACTTTTAGGACACATCGAGTCTATCAGTCTGCGTGACTATAAACTGCTAGTCCAAAGTGACTAAGCCGGAACAAATATGAGTGATTCTTTCATGATAAAGGATTTCACGATGACTATTTGGAAATCCTACCAGTGTTACTATCATGCCAGCGCTGAACGTAGGTCACATAGATTTTGTCTATTCTGTAAACAGGAATCCTATGTGGACCTGGACTCATTTTCTCACAAAATGAATGTGTTTCATTTTCCCAAAAGTTGAAAAGCTTTGTTTTTATTCTGAAAAACTAAAGTATCAATTCGAGGGGGAGTGAAATTTTTGAGGAAGAGTGAGTTAGGTTGGTTTTGTATAGGGGGAGAGGATATCAGTTTGAGAGGGAAAAAGTCAATTTGAAATATTTTGAAATTGTAATTGTTGTTGTATTTCTGCTACTTTAAACTTCAATGAATTAATGTCTCTGAAGATTTTGCATGATTTTCATAATTCTTATGATCATCATGAGGGGGAGAAAAACTAAAGTTCAGAGACAACAGTTGAGTAGATTGAAGTCAACTGAAGACAATTGCTACATCATATCAAATGAATTGATCAAGGGAGAGAATTAAAAAGCTATTCATGATTCAAGGGGGAGTGTACTTACAAGAAAATACAAGAAAAGAGAAGTTCAGAGAAGAAGATTTGTGAAGATCAGAGAGAGACAAATAAAGAAAAGAAGAAGATTCAGAGATCAGAGAAAAGAAGAATATTCACGAAAAAGTCCCTGAAATGATCTTTTATCAGAAAATTGATTAGGGACAATATTTGTAGAGCTGAAATGAATATTACTTTAATAATTGTGTTCATCTCTAAGGGGGAGAATGTTGGGAATAAATAATAGAGATGAAACAATTATATGGTATATAATTGTAATTACTCAATATTATAGGGGTTGGATTGTAAATACTCAAAGCTTGAGTATTAAGTATAAATAGAGAGAGATCTGATAGAAGAGTGGGAGAAGTAGAATCGAAGATTACACACACTCATGCAGATCTGATTAGAGAGAAGAGAATTGCTTTGCAAGAAAGCCATGAACCAAATGTAATATTCTTCTCTTAATCATTCAATAGATTGTGTTTGATTGTTAATTGTTCATATGTTTATGTTTAGATTGAATGAATTGCTAGAAATATGAATTCACAGTAAATAATAAAAATAAACACAATTATTGTTTTTGTATGTTTTTATTTTTACTCATATACATTTTATATAAATAAATTTAATTACAATATCCACATAATACATGAGTTATAAACTAGTTCTCTTTAAAATACAGAGAAATGAAGAGAATTACCGATTTTAGAGTGCGTTTGGTGCAGAGAAATGAACCAGAAAAATGAAAATAAGAAGCAATCCTGTTTGTTTTTTCCTTTTTTTGTCTGATTCGGTCAGACCAAAGAAGGTAAATCCTGTTTGTTTTTTTCGTTCTGTTCAGACGTCTGTAGTCTAACCGCGGTTTGTTTTGAATAGATCCGAAAAACGTATTTTCCCTAAAGTCTACAGTCTTATTCTAAACCCTAAGCTCCTTCTACGCTCTTCCATCTTCCCCAATCGGTCTTCCCCAACAGCGTCTTTTTCTCCACCATCGGTCTTCCCCTACGATTCTTCCCTAATCGGTTTTCTCGGCGTCTTTTTCTCCACCATCTCAGACCAATTTTCTCAACGGCGTCTCCCCGTCTTCGACCTGCGGCGTCCTCACCCATCTTCTTATTCTCTAAACTCCACCATCTCAGACCAATTTATGTCGCCTCCTGTATCTACACTCTACCGTCTGTTTTTCCGAAGACTCCCACAGTAGGTGACCCAAGTATTTCATTGCTTCATCTTCTTCATGGCCTGGGTGTAACTAAGGTAAGTGGGGTTTCTCCTTTTCGTATAGATTTCAAATGGGTATTTAACTGGAATTGTTGCTTTGTATTCTTATTTGTTGGGTTTAATTTGTCTCAAAAATTTAAGGAAGTTCTAGGTAATTTTAAGGTGATTTCATTATATGTTTATATTTAGATGCCTCTGTCATTATAGTATGATTCTTTGGTGAAATTGATTTGGGTGTTGAAGTAGTATGCCTCTGTCTAATTCTTTTGTATGGTATATATTGGAATTGAAGTAGTCAAATGCTACAATGGTCGTTTGAATACATTAAAGACAGGAAGAGAAATTGATTTGGGTGTTGAAGTAGTATATTTCTAATAGACTAGTTGAGGATGTGGAGAAAAAGAAGCAGAAGATTTTACAAGGAGGGGTAGTAGTTGATGCTTTAAGAACTTGCACTGTGTGCAATTTTGTTTATAACAGCCCCACTGTGTGTATTTCTCATCTTGCTTGAAAATACAATGAGCTATAATACCAATTGAGCCAAACTATGAACAATTGAACATATTGTAAATAAGCTGAGCGTTTTAGAAACTAAACGCAGCAGTTAGAGAGAACATATACATAAGAAGATGAAAAGCTTTAAAATTGTGGAGTTATTTCCCATTTGATTTGGTGTTTCGCAGCTCGATTCTTTCGGCCTTTGGCCGAGGCAATTGGTCCCTTTATTGATGCCTTATAACCGTGTGATAAGGCTGCTATGGAACCCAAATTTTGGGCTATAATAGCTGCAACGACAGCAGCAAAAAGGGCCACAAACAGTCCCCGAACACACGTTTATGGCTTGGCTTTTAGACCGAAAAATCCCTCGAATCTTCGGTCATTTCTTTTAGCCTTTGGCCACAAACTTCAGGCCTTTAATAACACATTAACAAGGAATATTGGGGCTGTTATAAGCAGTTTAAACCTGACTGTAACAGCACCCAACAGAAAGGGTTGAACCGCAACGGTTTGGTCCTTAACCGTGGCCTAAATTCGTAGGCTTTTGGCTTTAATACTGTGGTCTTTGGCCTTAACCTTTAGACCCTCTAATAATATGTTTTTAACTCATATTTTGGCTGCTATAAAGCCCCAAAGTTGGGCTGTAACAGCAGCAAAAGAATATGCGCTATGCGATGAATTAAAGGGTATGTGTGTCAAGGATGTGTGTGTGTGTGTTCATCATTTAGCACTAGTTCGCCATTGACCCTTTTCCTCTGTTTTGTTGCTGCTGGTTGCGTGTTTGTAGCAGGAAAAAGACAGCAACATCGTGAGGTATATATCAATATATAGGTGCATGTGTTGTATGTGTAGAACATAAAAAAATGGACAGCAGCCATGGTCTTGAAACAGCCTTAAAGCTAAATATTTATTCTAATGTGGATTAGGCTTATAACAATAATCTAATGTGTATACCAATGTCAGGCTTGAGGAACTCAAATGATTTCTGGTTGAGATATTAACATTGTGAGGAATCAGATTATGAAGCTTAAATGTCAGAATCCTTCAAAGGCTGGCAACAATTGATATAACGTCTTATTTAAAGTAATTTTTTTTAAAGTAGATTGTTCTTATTTAAAGTAATTTTTTTTAATAAACATTTGATAATGTCTCTCGGGATTTAGATTTGATATAACGTCTCAAATGAGTTTTGGATAGAATAGAAGTGGTGTGGGTAGATTGATGGTTGCCTCATATCTGCTTCTGTGACCTGAAAGTGCAGTGTGTGAACATGATATTATATAGTTAGACATGGTATTGGTACCTTGTTTAAACAATAGTTTTTTAAGAATCAATTTATGCCATGGTATTGGTACTTTCTGTGCAATTAATTAGATAAGAAGTTGATCCTTCTTTCTGAGGAAACTGGTTTCCTCTTGAATCGACCAAATTTTGTTTTAAGTTGTTACTTGAATCGACCAAATAATGTGCTTTTGTTTTCTTTTTCTGCTGATTATGTGAAGCTTGTTTATTTCTCTATTGATGATTAATACACCAAGCTTGTTTATTTCTCACTCGAAATTTGAGAAAATTGTTGAACTAATCTTGTCCCATTTGTCACTAGAGTTAAGAAAATTGTTGAACTAATCACAAGTTCACACACTGCACTTTCATCAACGCCTTTTCAATTGTTTCTGAATTTGGTTCGTGAACTAAATTTTTTTGTGCCGAACTAATCACAAGTTCACACACTGCTGCAACCATTTGGACTGTTCTTTCCGTATCTGCAACCATCTTGAACCATTTGGCTCATGGTTTTGGAATATATTCGTACGATTACATAGTTGAATCGTTAGATTTTAGGTAAACAAAACGTAGTAATTTTGATAGCTACAAGGTTTAGTGTCTTAATTGTATTTTTATCTGTCCACTATTCCCTCAGTTGGATGAATTGAATCTAAATTATTTAATTGTATGCAGTGTTGATAGCTACAAGTCTCGGACAGGGCCGGCCCTGGGCCTGGTGCACCTGGGAAACGAATGAAGGGAAACGGAGGAGGCAAAATGTTGAAGGCGGAACGCCAGGAATCGAGATGCAGAACGTCATCGCAGCAGGCGCGAAGATATCAATGGGGTTTCGCATATTCGAGGAAATCGCACACAACCTCTTCGTTTGACGTAAAAGAGGATTCCATCGGAGGCAATAAAGTTTCGACGAACTCGGAATTAAGAATCTGAAATCGATCGTTCATGAGTTCATCTCCCTAATTACGAATCTAAAATCGACATCGATTGTAAACAAGTTAGCAACCAGCCAAGGCAACAAATATGAAATCGACATCGATATCAAGTTCATCTCTTCGTTTGTGTAATGTTCTTTCTGTTCTTTGAACTTTGATTAGGGCTTTGATGCAACATTACAAGCATTCCAATATTCCGTCAATTGCAAAGCCTACTATTTGTACTTTATTTACTAACCAGAAACGGGCAAAAACCATACAAAACCTAAAGCAAGGTCCACTGGTCCAGGCGTCCAAGGTATATCAATATATCATATATATTATTTCATTTGTGATATTCTTTATAATTCTATTATCTTCTTAATTTTAATTCTTTTAATTTTGATTCACTTAATGATATTATGTTCTTGTTAATTGTATCAGAGTTTTGAGACAAGGGAACAAACAATTTTATATCAAGAACTCTTTGGTCCGATTGTCCGAAGTTTAAGTACTCAACTAAAGGTGTTTTCATTCCTTTAACATTTGTTTAATTGTGTAATTGTCTTGCTAATTGGTAATTGCTATTTCTAATTGCTACTATTAAGAACTAGTCGTAGTTGTTAATTATTTTTCTAATCACTAATTGATAATTGTTAAGAAGTAGTTTTGTTATTTATGTATAGAGAAAGATATGTTAGACACTATCGATCTGGATGTTAATTAACGATTTTGCTTCTAAAAATGTTCGAAGAATCAAATTTTTATGAAATTTATTGTTGCAATGGCAGGTTAAGAAGTTTTTCGAGATTGGAGATTTACAGCAATGCTAAAAAGTCAACATTATATAATTGTAAGTTTTTTACGAACTTTGCTTTTTGTGAATATACATATGTTTAGAGGGCCCATTTTAGTTTCTTGTCCCGGGCCCCAAAAATATTAGGAACGGCCCTGGTCTCGGAGTTGCTATCCCACCTCACAGCAACAGCAATGAGAAACCAATACCTATATATTCCAATCAAAAGAGAGCCAAAAGGGAGGATAATGGGCGAATTAATACCAAGGAATGGCACTCCACATATATGTGTGAAACACTCCGAGACTTATGTCTCGGAGTCTTATTCTAAACCAACAGCAGTACCCACGGTTATATATGTTTTGCTGGACAGAATTCACAAGGAGTAAGGAGAGCAAAGGAAGTGTGCAAGACATACATACTACACCCACACCTGGTGAGTCTTGGACATTACTAGGTCTCTTTGTGTACAGTTCATTTGCTAATTTCAGCATTCAGGCTGCCACGAAACTCAATACAAACACTAGACCCATGCATACAATTAACTTAGACCAAATTCCCAGCAAGTTTAGAGTGTCAATTTGAGGTTTGGATGGCTGTTTGAATGCGAAACCCATCCTGGTGCAGTGAAGATACATGCAGCAGCACACACATATGAGAGTTTTATGATTTAGAATAAAATTACGTGGTTCCTTTCTTGGTTATCATATTGTTTGCTTTCAAATTAATGATAGTTAAAGATACATCGAATTTAGAAAACACACTAACGATATGATTGTACTCATATGTTGCAGGTTATAGTTACTTTCTTTTGACATACAAAGTGATCGACAGAAGAAGAGTTGTGCATGATAAGCGTCGGTTTCGTATGAAAGAAATTACAAGAAGAGGAATTGAATATGAAGTCCCAAGATTGTAATTTACTTTTTTGTTGTATCGCTTACACATTTGATGATCCTTATTTTTATTGTAGACGTTTATATACTTTAAATACTTTTTTGATCGATATGTTATGAAATGATATTATTTTTGTTAAATTGAATTGTAAGTAAAAAAACTATCACGAAGGAATTAAATAAATATTTGTATTTGCATTAAATTTAAAAAATAATGAATGCATTTCTTTTGTCTAGAAAATATTGCATTTATGTAATTTAAAACAATAATAAAGTGTTGCAATAGATTGATAATAGTGTTGCATTTACATAATGACAACATTTGATAAGTGTTGCTATAAGTTGGTAACAATAAATTAAAAGTGTTGCTTTAGAGTATAAAAAGTGTTGCATTTAAAAAGTGTTGCATTTATAAAATAATGGCAACACATTAAAAAGTGTTGCTTTAGAATATAAAAAGTGTTGCATTTAAAAAGTGTTGCATTTATAAAATAATGGCAACACTTTTGAAAAGTGTTGCATTATCTAGTGAAAGTGTCGCATTAGACCTAAGGCGACGTTGGCTAAGGTGGCACTACATAAAGTGTCGCCTTAGGCCTATAGCAACACTTTTAAGGCCTAACACAACACTTTTCTCATGTTGCTTTAGGTTCATTTTGTTGTAGTGACGCCTCCACCCAGGATTGTAAGTTTATGAGTGAGGGTCAAACCTATATTGCCGTGGTCGAAATCCAGAAATCTCACCAGCTTGCTCCCCTTGAACATGGTAGCAAAACTCTGATGTATGAGTATGTTCCCCACATGTGACACACATCATAGGAGCTCTATGTTCAACCTGCTCCTTCCTCATCAAGACGTCCATCTTTTTGCTAAGAGCCTCCATATTCGAAGTGACATCTCTTTTCCAAGCGTTATCAATTCCCAGAACTTGGACTCCAATTATGTATCTTACCCAGCTTGTACCTTAGACCCCTTAGCCAACTGTGCTAATAGTTCCCACGCTTCATCATGCTCCTTGGCCAAGAATGTACCCCCCAGAGGTTGCTGTAATCATGAATCTCCTGACTAGTTCATCAAAGAAGTTCTTCACCAGCATCCACTTAGGCACCTCATGATGTGGGCATGCCCGCAACATCTCATTCAATCTCTCGAATGCCTCATGGAATTGCTCCCCCGGTTTCTACTTAAAGCCAGCAATGTTGTTCCTCTTTTTAGTGGTTTTACTAATTGAGTAAAACTCATTGAGGAAAGCCCTTTTCATCTCCTCCCAATTATGAATACTATTCGCGGGTAATGAAGTGAACCAATGTTTGGCCTTGCCCTTCAGAGAAAAAGGGAACAATCTCAATTTGAGAGTGTCCACGGGTACCTTTTGTACTCTATTGGCCTTGTAAATAGCTGAGAATTCGGCTAGGTGATCATATGGCTCTTCACTCTTCGTTCCATGAAACTGAGGAATAATGCTGAACAAGTGAGTCTTTATCTATGACTCATTCTCAACTTCAGGGTACTGGATAGGTGACATATCAGGGACATCACACGGTCTGTAATGGGACTCTATAGTCCTCCTGTCATTCCCCATATCTACGTAGAATTCAGTATCGCTTTCAGATGCTTCTGAATTCACAGATTGCTTATCTGAATCAGATGTCTCCGTTGTACTTGAATCAGATGTCTCCGTTGAATCAGGCTCACCACTAGGCCAATAACCTTTATGTAGCTTTCTCAGTGAACGAGCGGTCCTTTCTATCTCTGTTTCATATTGCAGTGGAGAAGTTCTCCTAGAATGACGAGTATGCATATACCTGAGATACACACACACATACGTGAAGATTCTGAAGTTTGCTGTTCAGAATGTTAAAAGAAGTGAAAAATAATTAAAATTGACTGAAATAAATACAAGAAAACAAAAAAAAAAAATAATAATAACTAGCTACTATAAACAAGAGTATTTATAGAAACAGCTAGTCCAAAACTAATTTAACAAGCGCTGTCAATCCCCGGCAACGGCGCCATTTTGATGGACCCAGTCGTATGAGTATCAAAAATAACCCAAACACACTATATAGATAGGCTAAGTGGGATCGAATCCACAGAGAAAGTCAGGTCGCTAAATTAGCTTCAGAGACCGTTTAGATTGAAATTGTAATCATTTGCTTTTAATTAATAAACTACTATCAATTGCCACTACTGTGTTCAAACACAACTGAGATGAATTAAAGAATTTCACTTAAGGAGAATGGGTGCTTGCTCTCTTGTTATACATATCATGGCAGTTCGGGATGCTAAAGACACAAGTTTGTGTGAACAAACTTGAATTCACAATTTATGCTCTGAAGACAACGTATACAACTTAATTCATTGTCTTTCTCCCTCATAGGAAGTTGGCACAACCAATGACATTGATATAAACCGTTCCATACACATCCATTGCACATTCAAGTTCATCCATTCAAATGTATTCCAAATAACAGTTTCCATATAAATAAATTAGCTTTCACAACCAATATTCTTAAGACAACATATGCGACTCAATTAATTGTCTTCCCCCTTTTTTACAGAGTTATCACAACTAATGATATCACTATACACTGTTACATACAATATCCATTGTTTAACAACCATTCGTTCATTCACAAGTATGATCCACAACCCCTTTTAGCACAAATGGAAACTGGAATTAATATAACATTTGTTCATGCCATAATATGCAAACTTAAGAACAAACACCACAATGTATTTAGCCAAGCATAGCTTGGGCTAGCATACTAACAACCATTGACATAGATGAAAACATACAAACTATTAATAATGTATGAATACAAGGAATTGGATGCCAAAATGCTTAATCAACGATCCGTCTTGTTGTTTCCTCCTCCTATTCACCCTTTAGAAATTGCCTCTTCTGTGTGTGTAACACCAATATTGCGAACCCCCCCAAATATGGTAACCGTTTCCCTCAAAAGCACTGCTCCCGCAGCAACTGGCGCACCAGCGTCGATCCCAGCGTCCAGAACGCTGGTCAGGACGCGGCACCTTGCCTTCAGGACACTCAGCTTCTGTAATCGTCCACTTCGGACGCTCCTTCGGCGTCTGGGACGCTGCCTTGGACTCCCTGTACTCTTTCACTCTTCCATCTACCAATTTGCTTACTTTTCTTGCCAAACAACTGCAACAAATAAATTACATTAGCAGTACCAATTTTCTTGCCTTTAACACACTAAAACATAGCAAAAACACACAAATACATAAGTGATTCATATCACTGATCAATCATGGTCGGGGTCGGATATTAAATTGTTTCTCATTCCCATTCTCCTTTAACTTGGGTTTAAGGAATTCTAAGTCAAGTCAGGATGAAGTTTTGAGTTTCCCATAAGGGTCAGATATTTTTGCTAAGCCTACACATAGGGGTGTAAACGAGACTAGACAACTCGTGAGCTACTCGGGATCAACTCGTAGAAAACTCGAAATCGACTCGCAGTTAATCGAGCCGAGCTCGAGCTCGAGTTACTCGAGTAGTAATCAAGCTGAGCTCAAGTATTAAAATATATTGCTCGATAGACTCGCGAGCCTAATCGAACTTAAGTTTACAAGTTTATATTTTTACCCTTCAACTTTGTAATATTATATTTTTATCACTTTTTGATAAATCAAACTAAATAATCTTAAACCTAAAATTACATTCTTATATATTTACCCTTCTTACTTGTTGTTGGGATATAATTAGATTCAATATTTTGTATTTATATTTTGATTTCCTTTAACCCGAATTTAATCGAGCCGAGTCGAGTCGAGCTCGATAGTAGCGAGTAGTTTACCAAGTCGAGCTCGAGTTTCAAAACTAAGGCTTGATCGAGCTCGAGTCGAGTTTGACCTCGAGTTTTATTGTCGAGTTCGAGCTTGATGATACTCGACTCGATTACACCCCTACCTACACATGAACCACATTATAAGTTGATAACACAACATTAATTGTTGGGCTACAACAAACAAACAAAGGGACTTATTATGAGAATTTTTAAATATATGTGTTCAAAGTTCAATTCAAAGGAATTTGGAGGTAGCAAAGTGTAAATTTCTAATGTATGTTTTTTCCCTTTTACAATGAAACTCATCACGGTGTGTGTCGCTGACCCTCTAAACCCTACTTACTGAAACTCCACACTTCAGCTCACAGTTTTCTAGGGTTTTATAGCAACCATGTCTAATCTGGACATGTCTCTCGATGATATGATAAAGATGAACAAGAAATCACGAGGCTCTGAAAACCCTAGATCTAGAGCTCGTAATTCTGGCCCTGGACCCTCTCGCCGTTTGCCGAATCGTGCCTCCAATCGATCAACACCATATGGCGCCCAAAAGGTATGATTTATTCGTCGAATAACGTGTTTCATATGTTTGTATTAGGTTATGAGACTTCAACAAAGCAAGATCTTTCAATGGAGTCGGTTGTTAAAAAATTCAGTACTTGATGAATGTTCGAGATTAACCTAATTGTGATTAGTTGACTGATTATATTTTGTTACGAGACTTCAACAAAGCACGATCTGCTGTTAAGTTTTGTTTTCAGTTTTTCTCCTTTCTTTTGATTCGCACTTTTCTTTAAATGTGTTTGTGTGCGCCAAGTCTTCAAATTATAGGGTTGGTTTTTGTGTTTTTTTGTCAGGTTGAAGCACCAGATACAACATGGGGACACGACATGTTTGAAGGTCATGCTGCGACAAACCCTGCAAGATCAAACAGGGTATTGTCTGGAATAGAGACTGGCACGAAACTTCTCATATCTAACTTGGATTATGGTGTTTCCAATGAGGATATCAAGGTGATTTTGTAGGATTTTGTTGGAATTTGCTTGGTTTTGATCAATGAATTATATCTATGAAGCTTTTAGGTTACTGGATTGTAGTTCAAATGTTCTTGTATACATTTATAAGAAACTCCAAATTGAATTTGGCTGGTAGGATGTGTTGGGAGTGTTGGTCAGTGTTAGATAGTCTTGATACGGAACATATTCATTTTAGATGCCCTTGCCCGAGGTGTTATTTAGATAATGGCTGGGTAACAATTTTTGATCTGTTTTGGTCCTTTTGGAATTGGCACAGAAAACAATTGCCTTATTGGCCACATAGAAGTAAAGCATTTTTTTCTACCACTTCGGTTAGCAAGAATAAGGAATCATAGAGTTAAAAATTTTCAAAAAGATATTAGAATCCATCAAGCCAAAATTATCTATATAGGAATATGTGAATAGTGAAACATCTGGATCTAGAATCTGGCCTGAAAGGTAGAAGATTTTGTTTTTAAAACTGAAAATTAGTATGTTTTCTTCTTTTAGGGGATGAAATTGGTGCATAGAGCATAATAGCATACATACACACACACACATACATACATACATACATACATACATATACACACACACACATACATATATATATATATATATATATATATATATATATATATATATATATATATATATATATATATATATATATATATATATATATATGTATGTATGTATGTATGTATGTATATATATATATATATAACATGTCGTGTTTAATCACTTAACTATTTCAGTAATTGTTAGTCTGATGTTATATATTATTTATAAGTATTCAAATTCAAATGATCAAGTATCAATTTCACACTCGATTAATGTTAGACTAACCAGAGTTTGAACTTGAATATATTAAATTTGGATTTTAACATATGGGGTGCTTGGTTGGGGGTATTAGTGGGTGGGGAATATGAATAGTATCGATTAAATGTGGTTGGTTCGTTTTCATATGATCCTTCATTCCTCAAAATTGGATAATCAACTGTTACTTGAGAAAATGGGGGGAATGAAATATCATTGAATTGCATTGCATTCCCATTGTCATTACCATTCCCTAAAAAGAACCAAGCGCCCCCATAATCCCATATTATCAAATTCACTATCCATGTGGACTTTGATATTTTATTAGCTTTTATAGGCTTTGTTGGGTGTATGTACGTGCTGATGACATGGTCGTTTTTGTTTGAGTTTGGTCATATACTCATATACTCCTGTTCTCCATAAAGATCCAACATGACAGAGGCTATTGAGAATGGAATCCTTAAAAACACAGCAGGTTTTAATAAGAAGCTAAAACTTATGGTGATGTTATTAAATTCCATGTTTGGAACCTAGTTTGATCTCCCTTTTACTTCTGTGTCCAATTTGACCCTCTGAATGCTTTACCATGATAATGTATGCTTTTCTTTGTATGCAACTGGTTTAGACACATGCATGCATAGCACACTAAATACTTAAAACATTCATTATATTAGCTTCAAAATGGGAACTCTGTGTCCTTGTAAACTTTAGGCTTGATATTTGATACTCTGCAGGATCTTCTTTGTTTGTGGACAAATTGGACATAAAGAATGCAAAGATGATCAGTATTTTATATCGTTGCAGAGTCGTTATCTTGCCTTTTTTGTTTTGGTTCATCAGTTGTGACCTGAAGGCTTTGTCCTCATATATTCTCGGCTTGCTATGTAACGTGGCCCGACATCCATACAGCTACAATTTGTGCTTAAAAGAGTCTGATTTATGCAGGAGCTCTTCTCAGAGGTAGGTGATATAAAGCGAGCATTAATACACTATGATAGGAGTGGCAGATCAAAGGTACTTGAGTTTGGCAATAATCTCCTTTCAAGAAATTTTGTTGCCTGCGGTAGTTACGAGACAGTGTTTTTCTTAGGGAACAGCAGAAGTAGTCTTTTCACGGCGTAGAGATGCAGAATTGGCAATCAAGAGATATGATAATGTTCAGCTAGATGGAAAGCCAATGAAGATTGAATTGGTAGGAACGAACATGGGAAGCGATGGTACTGGTCCCATGCATATGGCTGCCAATGTTATGTATGGAAACCAAAATGGTGCACCCAGAAGGTATTGTCGTAATCCTTTCTGTAATCTGCATGTTTTTTTATACAAATCAACCAATCTAGTAGTTTTTATGAATGATGATAGCGAGGGTCTGAAAGAGGAAAAGTTTTGACAATGTTTAATGTTTTGGGGTACTTTTGTTGGTTGAAACCTTTGATACTAACACAACGAAGATCATCCGCAAGGTTTTTTTAGTGTTAAAAGCAATATATATTAGTCAACATGAAAAAAAAAATTTAAATTTAGAATGGCGTGTGTGAACTTGGTAGCACATGTCCGGATTCTTTCCTCTTTTAACAATTCCTTAACTTTTGGAAAGAAACATTGATGTGTGATAAGTGATGCATTCTTTTCATCTTTTTTATTTTACTAATTGACAAAAATAATCATTAAAACAGAGGTGGGGTTATGGGGAGACTTAGAGGTGGTGGTCAAACAATGCGGGGACAAGGAGGGGGCCGTGGTGGTGGCGGAGGCGGAGGCGGAGGCGGTGGCGGTGGTGGCAGAGGCAGAGGTAGGGGCAGAGGCAGAGGGGGAGATCATGGTGTGAAGGTGTCTGCAGAAGATCTTGATGCAGATTTAGAGAAGTATCATGCTGGAGCTATGCAAACGGATTAAAGACAAACTTCTATACATGATGGCAAGATGTGGCAAACTTGAAATAGCTGTTTGGTGTTTCCACATGAAGAAGGGTGAAGATATGTTGTTTGTACTCCAAGGTTCTCTCTCTCTCTCTCTCTCTCTCTCTCTCTCTCTCTCTCTCTCTCTCTCTCTCTCTCTCTCTCTCTCTCTCTTCCCTGCTTACAAAACCATGTCTAATGAATAGTTTATATGCTTCAAAACGAGAAATGTTCATGGTGTCGATGTAATGTTTGATATTGACGATGTTTTATTTGATGAAAGTGGTAGTTTGATAAAGTTGGAACGCGTATCTTGCAAAAGAAATTGTAACTTTGCGTATGGATATAAATTTTGATGCCGTAAATACGTTTTTTTTTTTAAACGCGAGACAAGATCTCCAACTCGTCATCGATCCTCTTTCATGTGTGATTGCAATCTTTCAAAACTAAAATCAAGGCTATGGTGACTCTGGTTGCTAGATATGGACATTCAACGTAGGTTTTCTGTCTTTCGTTGCTTAATATGTGGCTGGTTGGCGGTTTGGATTTAAAAGGTCATTTTATACAATTCAACTTTTAGATTTGTCTCATTTAGTCATCGAGCCATTAAACTTGGTTGTGTTCTATTTTGGAAATATGATTAAAAGTAATGGTTATATGTGTACAAAATATGATAGTTTAGCAATCAAATGTGTACAAAATAAGACAGTTTAATGACCATGTGTATAACTTTTGGTGGCTAAACATGTACAAAAATAATTGGCTAAATGTGTATGCAAAAATAGGTTTAGTGGTTAAATGTATGAAAAAAAAAATAGTTTAGTAGTTAAATGGGACAAATCTAAAAGTTGGATGGTTAAAAATGTCATTTTAACGCTTATATAAAATTTAATGAGTTGATATGTGCGATGGTCTAAAACGAGTTGGGGTAAATTGTCACAAACTTTTTTGTAAATTTATATGGTTAATGTATTTGACGACCCTTTTTACATGGAGAAGCAGATGTGCTGAAATTTAATTCTATTTATATAATTAGGTCTTATGGTTAAAAATAACAAGAACTTGTATGTTTATAGTGGAATAGCAACAATTTTTATATTTTTGTCATCAATAGTTACACTTTTTAAATGTGATTTATAGGCCTTCCACGTCAGCACCCCGAAATGGCTAAACCACCCCCACTTCCGTGGCCCTGACCAAGACCATCAAAATTTACAAATAAGAGGGTATTGTGATAGAAAATGTGTATGTTCAAAATAAAAAGATGGAGGGATTCAGAGAGAAATTGATGTGAGAAAGATAGGAAACGAGAATGATGAGTACTTCTATTACCCTAATCATGAAACCAAAAAGATTAGCAACACCAACAAGAAAAACACAATAAAATCAAATAACCCAAATTTTCTAACAATTCAAGTGGATTCTTCTACAAAATACAAAACTTTCCTTCAAGATTAAGTCCCAAATCTTTTTAACAATTAAAGATGCATGTAGCAGGAATGAAGATTTCCAAATGTTATATACTCCTTTTGCTCAAAATCAAATGAACCCCTTTTTGTAATTTTAAAGAACAGAAATAGAGGATTATGTACATTGATGAACTTGCATGTCATGAATCATGATCAACTATGAGCAATTTGGTGATGGCAAAAGTTACCAGGATCAAGGGATTATGTACAACAGGACACCTTGTGATATATCATATATGTCCCAAAGGTAACGATCTGGGGCAGATTTAGGTTTTAACGATCATTAATTTATCAACGAATGTGTAACATACTAGATAAAATCTATAAAATCACAAAATATGTATAATTGACACCTATTATTTTTGCATATTGACAAAGTAACATAGGAATAAGGAATTTTAATCTATGATTGAGAACTTTTCAACACCAACTTTTTCTTCATAACTAATGAATCAAAAGCAGGGTGATAAGTGTTGTTGTGTGACTAAAAGCAGAGAAAGAATTCATAATTTGCGTTTGAAAAAGTGATGTAGCGTTTTGAAAACTAATAAACAGATAATAGCTGTAATAAAAAGTGTTGCCGGAAGTTTAATGTTTTTATTAGCTTCTGTTGTTTGCTATCACATCAAATAATCACTTTTTAAAGTGTTTGTATTTACGTTTTACTTGTAAAACGACTAAATAATCACTTATTAATTAAGCAAATAAGCTACATTTTTAACTTATAAAAAAGTACGGTAAGATTAATCATCACTTATTAGTGAATGCAATCGAAACATTTTAAACCAATTATTAACGTTATTGTAACGTAATAATCTAATATCTACGTTATAACGCAAAACCTAACACCCAAGGCATGTCCTTCATCATCTTGAATATGTAATTAGATGTAAATATTGATCCTAATTGTAGTTTTAAAAGTTTGATCATAAGATGTTAAAATTATAAGAAATTGAACATAATGTTATCATAATGTTTTAAGAAAGTTTTATAACGTTTTGAATCCATAGAAGTGAACATATCTAGGCTTTATATCAAATTCATCAAGTCGTAGAATTAAAACAAAACCAACATATTACCGGAGAAGAAGGTGCTTCCGACTGTGAGGGCAAGCTCATGACAATGACCCTGCTAAGTCGATCAAGAGTTGTAGGATGGTGTTGTAACCACAACGAAGGTCAGGGCCGGTCATGAGCAAGGTCATCACGGTTAAACGAGGTTATTGACATGCCAAAGTTTTTAGTTTATATTATATAATTATAAGTTTTCTGTTTTTTATTTATCATTTTTAATTGAATTTTACTTATTTTGAGAATATATATATATATATATGTTTATTGGACCCTTTTTAAGTTATTACCCGGAGCCCCGAAAATGATTGGACGGCCCTAACGAAGGTTCGTGGTTGCGAAGGTTGGTGGTGGCCTCGTGGGCATGAGAGCTTCATTACCACAAAGGAAGTTTGTCATTACAAGAGTGAGACTGCAAGTACAGGTCATGATCACATAAGGATAAGGCAAGAGTGTGAGAGTTGTGTGACCACGAGTATTGTGCGAGGTTGATATTTTTAGTAGCTTTGATAATTCGTTCTAATTGTCGTTAATAATATATTGTTGTTAATAGGATATATGGTTACCTTATTTTGTAGTTAAGCCATACAAGTATTTTTTGAGATGCATTTAAACGTTATGATTTCATATAAATCTTTATACTATTTAATTTCAATGCCACTATGATTTCATATATAAATTTTGACCATCCAACATTCAGATTTGTCTCATTTAGCCACTAAACTATTTTTTGTCCTGATTTAAGCACTAAACTTTTGTTTAATGTTCTATTTGGGGAAAATGAACAAAATCAATGGCTAAATCGATACAAAATACGATAGTTTAGTGGCTAAATCTGAACAAATTTTCAGTGGTTAAATCAGTAAAAAAAAAAAAGTTTAGTAGTTAAATATGTACACCAAAAATGGTTTAGTGGCTAAATCGAGACAAAAAATAGTTTAATGGCTAAATCGGGAAAAAAAAATCTAAAGTTGGATGGTCAAAATGACACTTAACCCTTGTTAATACTATTTAAAATATGATAACTCACATGATATTATCATGTATGGTTCATATTTCTTAAATAACTACATATCTTACCTATTTATGTGGCAAACCCAAAGGGTTATATGCTGAAAATAACAACCATTTTTTGCATTTTTTTTTCCGATTATAGTCGCACTATTTAATTTTTATCTTTAATAACATCAACTTTTGTATTTGTTTTTACCAAAAATAGCAACATGTAAGCAGGTTACCTGCAACCAAACACCATTTAATTGTAAACCAAACACCCCAATTTGTAAAATAGCAACTTTTTAACGTTTACAAATAACAACAATTAATTACTATTTTAAACAAAGTATATAAGATGGTTATCTAGAACTCAAGAATATAAGTAAAGTACATGAAATTTTGTAGAACACAAAGAACACAACATATTATAATTAAATACGTTTTAAACAAAATCGATGTTCATAAATCGTTCAAACATGAATGATCAAACAACACTAATGAATTTGAAAGCATCGATTCCATGAAAACAAAATCAGAAACCTTTAACAACATATATTTAAGAAGATGGTGCTGGATAACGCAAAGCTAAGGAAAAAAACTACCGGTTTGGTTACGGTGAGCAAAAAACCAAAAAATAAAAATAAACATAAAAATAAAAATAAAAATACCAAACCAAAGAACAAAATTTTATCGGTTTGGTTTATGTGATTTTCAATAATCGCAATTTGTGGTTCAATGTGGTTTTCGTTTAAAAACCAAACTGATATTAATTGACCCGCATTGATACTTGTATATAAATATATATAATTATGTATTTATGGTTTTATAGTTTTTGTCACGCATACACACACAAGTATATATTTATTATTTAAATCTATGAAGTCATAGAAAATATTAAAACATTAAAAGATAGATTTTCTAACATTATAAATAGAAATAAAACATTAAAAGATGGTTGTTGGTTCCCAACATTCATGAGTACCCACGTTAATTTAAAAAAAATGACACCAAAGTGTAAAAGAAAACCGAAAAATTAAACCGCAAAGAACCGCACAAACTCTGTTTTTTATTTTTAAAAACTGCACTTTTGGTTTTTGGTTTCGGTTTTATATAAAAACCGCACCATGCACAAGCCTACTTATGTCTTTGAGTTTTGGTTAAATATTTTATATACTTTGGTTAAAGTTTTATTAATTGTTGTTATTGGTAAAAGTTAAAAAGTTGTTGCTATTTTACAATTTGGAGGTGTTTGGCTTACAATTTAGAGGTGTTTGGTTGTAGGTTGACCTGTTTTAACAGGTTACCAGGTCATATTTTGCTATTTTAGGTAAAAAAAAATTCAAAAGTTGATAATATTTGATAAAAATTAAATTATATGGCTATGATCGTTAAAATAAAAAAAGTTGTTACTATTTTTAGCATATAACCCTAAACCCAAAAGATAGAATTTACACTTATGATGTAAACCCTAAAGATAAGAAACATGTGTGTATCTACAGTTGCTTGCATCTTTTGCCTCATGGACACCGCACATCTTTAGGCCCCGTTTAGTTAACATGTTTTTGATGAAAATTTTCGACGAAAATGAGGGTTTCTGGAAAACGCGTTTAAACCATTGTTTTTTAATGTTTTAAATTTTTTATTTTCAGTTTTTAGTTTTCAAATTTACAAGTAAACTTGAAAACATATTTTTTGAGATCTTCAACTTTTATTTCAATTTATTCACCTAAATCTATGTCATAAAGAGGAGTGAAAAATAAAAACGCAAAAACTATTAAAATACCACTTTTCATATTCTCTAATGGTACATTTAGTTACCTAAATCTATGTTATAAAGAGGAATGCAAAATGAAAATCTAACATCACATCTAAACACATTCTCATCTATAACATGTGTTTTCTTAAAAACTATCATATTTTCGGTTTTATTAAAACCTCCAAACCGAAAATTTTCGTTTGCTAAATGCATCTGCTCCATGCAAAGCTACAACTGCTTTATAGTCTATAGTCTCCATCCACGTAAACATATCTACATTAACGATGTCAAAAGAAACCTCGTCGGGACGGATACATCTTTCGGGAAGTAAATGATTTTTGATAATTTTTTAGAACACTTTTTCACAAACGAGGATATTATCGATGAACCCTGCTCCGGTTACCTATCCTGACCTCGACCCAATTCCCTTGCCCTTAATAATATAAACTAGTGTAATATCTGTGTGGTGCACATGATGCTACTTTTTTAATAGTTAGATTGTAGATCGTGAAACTAATTTATCAAACCAATAATCATTTATGAGATTGTTTCTGTTACATTCATTTTTAAAGAATACACAACACACAAATATTCATTCAATCATAAGGTTAAATGGAATCATGTCATATCGTCAACTGAAAATTCATCAAGTTAGAGAAAAACATATTTTTATAACTCATTCCTCATTTTCATAAAATAGGTGTTCATCGTTGTAAGAAGCAAGCATATCTTCATTATCTTCATTTTCATAAACTCACCTACTCATGTTCGTATTTTACTTATTTGTTATTGAATTTTTAAAGGTTATTTTATATTAGGAATCAAGCATAACATCATCAAGATTAATAAATTTTCAATTTAAAATAGAAACTTCAGTACGAAATAATGTAAATTGCATTTTCTTGATATAATGCGTCAAATGAAACCAACCTCTAATTTCTTACAAATTTTGTGGATTTTCATTTGATATATGATCAACTAAAAAAACATATAGAAGTTTCAATAATTAAAGCATGCCATGACAAAAGGAAAATTGATACAAAAATGATTTTTATCTGTAGTTCAGCTGCACCTTTTTCCTTTCCCGTCGATATAGGCCAACTGAGCCTTTTGCATCTTCTATCTCGGTCATCAAAGACTGGTCACGTTTCCTGTACCATTTTCTCTATTTTTTTTAACAGTAAAGAATGTTTATTATCTTTATAATCTGACACTTATCATAACACGATTTGCAGAACTTTCATTTTTGGACTCCAAATTATACTCATACCCTTGCATACTATCGAAACGCAAAAAACTCAGACAAACAGCAATTGTAGTGTCATGGATAAACAATACGGCTCTCGTTGCAATGCATTACTACTTGTGCATCAAAACATCCTATAAGCTCATTTAACTTCTATTACAAATTTTCCTGATTCCAAACTTCTCGTCCCATCCAGCATAACTACCTTATACATGAACATAGTACATAAACATATTACTTTTGTCTTGTTTTCATGGTATAAGCATAATTGGGAGACCGGTCAGAAAAACATATTAGTTTACTTATTTTCAATCAGCACTATTATTCTAATGGACTATTTTCATGATTTAATGATTTAAGCATAACCGGAGATAAGTTCGTATAAGAAGATGATGAGTTAATTGAATTGGTAAAAAAAAAAGGAATGAGCATGTTCTCAAGACCTTTGCTAAAATTAAGATGTGTTTTTTTTTTATCCTAGCTCAAAGATGATGAAATAGTTTATTTATCTAGGTTAGTATGTATTGTTTATTCTATACAACTATTGAGTAATGAGTTCTATACCGTTCAAAAAAAAACATTAGTTTGGTTAATATAGTGATCACCATTTTTATTATTTTCGTAACATTGAACCAACACATTTACAAAAGTTGAATTAAATGCAATGTACCAAAGGGGCCACAAGAACTTATTCTATACAAACTTTCTTTGATAATGGCTGCAAGTATTCATACAAAAGTAATAACCATCAAATAGATGCTAAGTAGTGCACATGGTCAAAAATTATATTGAATTAATTATGCATAGTAAAATTGTTTTGCACTTTTTTTGTTGTAGTTGGGCACTTGGGCCCACTTCATGACATCATTTATGATCAGTAGTATTTAGGATTTTATATGTTGGAATTATCAAATGTGGGTTTTTTGGATTAGTGAAAGTTATAGTTGGTTGATTCATGTCATTGGGATAGTTTTGTAGGCTAGTCATAGAGAGCTCCAAGTTGCAGAGCAAAGAATAAACCATAAGGATTTAGTTTATTAGATTTAAGCCTATTGGACCCACAAAAACTAATAACAAAGAAAGAAGCTTGAACTACGTAGACATTATAAGCACTTTTTTATGTACCACAACCTTTAGCTTGCATATAAATTTGTAAGTACTTTTTGTGTAACTCGGTAAACACATTAATCAAATTTAAACCAAATTTCAAAGAAACTTTTATTTTCAACTTATTCAACTAAAACACAATAAAACTTGAGATGAAGGACTGAGGAATACCATATATTCATTTGCAAGGTCACGCCTGTAGAAGTTGTAAGCATGAGATCTGATTTTGCTTTCAAATACACTAAGAGCATCATGTCCTATTGCCCTATCGAATAACAATGATACCCTCTTATTGGCTGAGCTCCTTGACATCCATAATGAAAGGCTACCGTAGTTTGTGTTGTTGTGCCACACACTTCAACCACATTTTTTCGTCACCTCTGTTTCAATCCCACCACCATCAGTCCCTAACAACATACCAAACCCAAATTAGGTTTTTACTTTGTAGTAAAGTACGATTAAAAAATCCAGATTATGTACCATTGATTACAGATCATTGATAATAAATCCTAGTTTTGGTTGTTTACGTCTCGGTGAACAAACTTAAAATTTACTAGTGAACAAACTTAAAATTTACTATCGAGTTGAAGGAGATAATTTTACTCGGACGCTATATGAATAATACATCATGCATGCATGTAACTGATATATATAAGACTGGTATAGCTTTGTAAAAAAATGGTTGGCTTGAACACGTGCACGTACTCAGTAGTGATCGCATTCATAACAACAATTTTCACATAACCGTTTCTCAAATCGCATTGACAGTATCTTAAAAGAAAATATATAAAAAATACAGTCAACTAAGTTCAAAAAAAGAAACTTTCTTTGTGTGTGAAACTCTACATGAAACGAATTAGCGTACCTATTTTAAGCTGTGTAGTATCACCGTACACAATTTACCTGATATGTTAGCCTCCTCTATAGACTAATGGTTCTACAGGTACCTATGCATTATCATGTTCCATTTTCCAAGCCGATAAGAACGTCACAAAACATGATCTTATCTGCAATCGGAATTGACTCTATCAAATTCTGATAACCCACCAATGAAGAAGCAGGACAAACTAAAAAATTATAAATTATAAATAAATATATTTTATATGTGGTAATTTTGAGATTGCATATAAGTCCGAGGTGACCGATGGAATGTAACGACCCTAAGGATTATGAGTATATTAGGCTATTTCATTTGATAACTGAAAACCCAAAAGGCCTCAATCAAACTTGTTCTATATCTTAGGAGGAGATCTTTGATCAAACATTCAAACCTATTTGATACACTTAGGGGTGATTGTTGGGTTGTTTAATGTCTCAATCGAACTTTATGATGATTTATAATACTAAGTCTAAGTCTGTTCTACACTATTATATAAGTTGCAATCTGGTAGTATGTCAAAATTGTCTTCATCAGTTGAACAGGTTTGATATAGCTAAATTGTCAGTTTTTTTGTAAACAAAGTAAGTTCATTGTGAACAGATTTAACACTTATTGGAACTTGTTTTCATGTCATCATGTAATGTTTTGAACGTTGGGATCAGCCTAAAGATTCAAGACAAAGTGAAAAATCAAAACTGCTACAACTCTGCCAAAGTTGTTTTACTACATGAAGACAAAGAGATATCTAAAATTGGTGACAGACCATTTCTTATATCAAAATGGCTTTACATAGAAGAATAAAATGTTACAAGTTGACTTTCTTCTTTAAGGTAAAGCTAGAAACGACAGAGAAATAAGACAAAGACAGATTCTGCGATAAGAAGACAAAGATACTTTTGTCATATTCGTCTTGATGCAGAAAAAAAAAAGTTGTCTCCTTGTTAGACATTCTCTTTCTCAACAAAATGAAGAAGTTTCACAAAGATCATCTGTGGAACTATAAAAGGAAAGCTTCCAAGGAGAAAGAAAGTTGACTTCCTTCTTTGTGGTAAAGCTATAAATGACAGAGCAACAAGAAAAAAGACAGTTTGTAGTACGAAGACAAAACTACTTTTGTCAGATTTGTCTTGATGCAGAAAAAGCAAGTTTGTCTCCTTGTGAGACATTTTTACTTTCTTTACAACCAATGAATAAGTTTCACAAGGATCCTCTGTAGAACTATAAAAGAGAATCTTCGAATAAGGAGAAAGCAAAAAAGAAATTGTGTTTTTCATGCATGCGTGTTCTGAATCAACTTGAATGAAAAAACTAGGATATTGTTTTTCATGCATGCATGTTCTGCTTCAACTTGAGTGAAAAAACTAGTGTGTCTATGCTGTTCAGCTGTGTCCTGTAACTAGTTTGAGTGTGTCTTAGACTAATGTAATCTATTGTTCATTCTGTTATCTTAGTTTGAAACTTTCCGCAATCCAAACTTGTTTCTAAATTTAACGTAATTGTCAATATAAACATACAAACATTGATAATAATCTGTGTGATTTTGTAAGTGTGGGCAGTTTTTGGTTCATGACCGAAGAAACCAAACCAAATCGAATCCATTTAAAACCAAACCAAATTTAAAATTCGGTTTTTGTTTAGTTTTAGACCAAACCGATTATGAAACACAGTTTTTGGATTGATTTTTAGTCTTGCTAATAGCGGACCAAACCAAACCAAATTACCGAATATGTATGAATGTATGTATGTGTGTGTGTGTATACATACATATATGTATATATATGTATGTTAAAAGTACCAAGTTTGATCATTGGATTAATAGTATTAATGGATTAAAATTCATTGATTTTAAAAATTAATTATAAAAAAATACACATTGAATTTAGGGTTAATATAAAAAAAAAACCCATAAACTTTTCTTAGTTTCGTGATTAACTACCTAAACTGTTTTTCTGATTGTTTAAGTCACTTAACTATTTTTGTCTTATTCAAAAACTCACTATCTCTACATGTTTTAGCGATTAAGTCCTTAAACTTTTTGTTTTATTGGTTGTGTTTTACCTACTCATCCGGTAGTCAGTCAAAAATATATACTTTTGAATAATACAAAAATAGTTTAGGGACTTGAACAATCGGAAAAAAAGTTTAGGGACTTAAGATAGGTTTTATAGGGTTTTAACCCTTGAATTTAAACCATTAAGTTTATAGATTTTATGATCAATAATGGTATTTCTCGTGCCCTGGACATTTGTGGTATTAATTTGAACAAAAAACTATATTGGTACTTAATGTGTGGTATATGTAATTTTTAATTTTTAACTTGATATTTTGGGTTGCATATGTAATTTTTAATTTTTAACTATTTGAGATGTTTTAAAGTTTTATGATTGTCATTTAGTATTTGGTTGTTTGTAGTTTGTATTGCATATTGAATATTTCATTTTTTTGGATTATTGACCAAACCAAACCGAATTCAATTTGGTTTATGGTTTGGTTTATGTAGTTTTGAATTTGATTTGGTTTGGTTTTTGGTTTTGGATAAAAAAAAAAATTCAAACCGGAAAAACAAACGAATCCATAAACCAAACGGTTGATCGCCCTATACTTTGTATAAACTGTATTCAACCCCTTCTACAATTAATTAGTCTTGAGATTACTTTTTGGGACTGTAGTCTAATCAAACTCCAATTCTAGTTCTATTCAAGTAAACACATATATTAATCTATAACTCGCTCTACTATAGGAATTCTTTCATCTTACAACTTCTGAACAAATAGACCATTCTTGGCCTTTGTTTGTGAACAAATAGACCATTCTCGGATTCTACCTTCCTATCGACAGTTTTATTAAGAGCCATCAGTCTCCACGACTTAACAAACTAAAATGACAAGGTAATTTGTCGAGGGATGGGATGGTTCATCTTACTTTCCAACCTTTGTAGACTCTAAACTTGAAGTCCAATAATCATTTTAATAAAATGGATCAATCCCCTTAAGTATTAACCAACAGGACAATGGAGTTCAAAGAATCAAATTTCGTATAACCAAAACTTTCTTGATTTTTAACTTATGAAATAACACAATCTCTGATTCTATCCCACTGTTACAACACTTACAAAAATGCAAGCCACCAGCATCAGCAGCTCAAATTACATGAACACCACTAACCGCTTACTCTCTGCGCATTTTCTTCTGTAGCTTGTCTTGGGTACGATATCTTTCCCGTCTTTCTTCTCGCTGACGTTTTCTTGTCACCAGCTCTTCTTTTGCTTTCTCAGCATCATGTTTTTTCTTCTTCTCCTGTTTCTTGAGTTTCTGTTGCTTGATCTGCAAAACAGGCAAGGAAAACTCATGAAATTATCTGTCTTTTATCATGCCAAGTTTAATAGTTTCGTGTATTGGTATTCTTACCGTATACAGTTCCAGGGAAATGATACCTGGACTGAACCGGTAACAAACACAAAATCCCTAAAACCAAAGACGGTTCAAGAAAAATGATACATATGCTCTAGGGGTGGCAATTTCAGCCCATTCAAGCAAACGGGTTGACAACCAAAAGCCATAAACTTTACATAATTTTTTAAAAAATTTCAAAGAACAATTTGTTTAATACACAAATTTATAAATTTTCATTTTAAAAAAAAGTTATTAACTAGTCTAGTTTTTTACTACGGGTCAATTTAACCGTCCGGCCCGTTGGGTCAAAATTGCCACCAGCTCACCCCTAGTCATGTATATAGTTCCGTCTTATATTTTACTACACACCTTTATACAGTGGGTTTACTATTCAAAGCAACAACTGTGTTCTTACAAATGGTGACGAAAAACATGGTGATGTTAGATAGGCATTATGAGAGACCACGAAAAAGGTGGCTATCTAGGCCCAAACGGACCAAACATGCTGAGGCTTAAAAAAACAAAATTTATTTATTTTTCAAAGTTTGTTCTTTAATAAAAGCTTGTTGTGTATGTCAGTTTCGAGAACTGTTTCATAAAAATGCATTACCATGGTTTTTTTTCTAAATATGGACAAGTTTGGACCGGTAATACAAATTTGTCACCTCACTGGACCATTGGATGGTCCATAAGAGATGCAGAAGTGAGTAAAAAACCAATATCAGGATCAGCAAAATAGCAGAACTTGATTTGATACAAAAATAGTCGACTTATTGGCATAAAGAGAAGCTTGCACCAATAAATTGACGAAAGGTCTAGTTCACAAAGACTGGTACGAAATGCAGATAAAGTCAACAGAGATACTAACAACTTTGACCATAAATCTTTTGTTGATGATGAAGAGCATAAAGCATACCTTGTTATGTCTAATCAACTGCAGGTGCTGGACAAGTTTATGAACCTCTCGCTCATGTGGTTCTGGGACAACAGCTCTTCCATCCTTCTTTGACTTGATCTCCTTGGGCTTTGAGCGGAATGGAAGTGCACTTTGCAGTGACTTGGGAACAACGATAGGATTGAACTTCTTTAAAGGCCTTTCTATCGGCTGTCAGAATAATAAATAAAGACATCAGGATGTGACCAAAGGATAAATCATAAATGGAAGGAACCTGAAGACAAACGTAGATTACTTTGTAGTGAGAATCCTTGTTATCAGGAACGGGAAGATTAAATTCTCTCCTCAATTCTGCTACCGTTCTCACACCACGCCACGTCTCACTTCGTGGTTGCAAGGCTGTTGTCAAAGGGTTGTAGAACTGTGGGACTTCAACTTGAGTCCAAGCTCGCAGAAAAACGATATCACTCATCAAAATTTTATCCTCAAACGTGCACCTAGCTATTCCTTCTTCAGCTTGTCCGCCCTTCTTTTTAGGCTTATTACCGAGCTCAATCTTTCCAGCCTGTACAGATTCAGAATTTGCAACTAAATTTAAGCTTTTGGTACTTATTTTCCCAAACCATGTGCCATAACACTTACAAAAAAACCATGCAAATACTTGTTTGACCATACCTTTTTCACCTGGCCACGAATCCCACTAACTGTACGAATCGACGCACCTTCAAACCTGGCTACTTCAAGATCAGAAGTGAACATTTTTCTTATGAGTGCTGTTTTCTTGTAGATCTTGCAGGGTTCACCAACTAGCTTTATCTTCTTAACAATTTTTGCAGCATGGTTGAACTCCAAAACAACTGCAGTTGCGGTGATTCTAAATGATGCCTGGAAAAATAATAATATTTCACTTTTAGCACATATGATGAAGTGACTACCAACAATAAGTATATAACACTTGCATAAAACATGAAAAAACAATTCAAAGACTTTTTTGACCATAAGTGGTCAAACTTTGCTTCCACATCAGCAATAATTACATGGCTCCACCTTTCAAGCAGTTCATGTTCAGAATCATACATAAAGCCTTTAACACTTTCTTACATTGCTGAAGAGCAACTCAGCAAAACACATACATCTAATCAATTGATGTGCCCCATAAATTTGTAGAATTTCCCTTCTTGGCTGCTTCTATAAACAATGCAGCTCAGAAAAACTAGTTTTGTTAATTTTGGTCCTTACAACTTACTTCTAAATAAAATTTCACTATAACATAACTATATTAGTTAGGATTTAGGGTAAATGATTGCAATTCTTGTGGGACAGTGCAGAATATAACCAGTCAATATCTACCGATGCATATAGCCTTCTTACTTGGATACTTCTTTTTGACGTATTCTTATTTTCCAATTAACACCTCAGCAATGAATCTCTAAACTAAAATTCATTGACAAAATAGTCTCTATTCTTGTTTAATATAATGATCAATGTAGACCTCTCAAGATTTACATCTTATCAATATCACCAACAATAAACAACAAAAAGGTTTTAGACTAGGTACATCACTAAAGATGCTTCCTTAGCCAATAATCTCCCAACTTGTTCATATGATTGCCAAAAATAGTCCATAGCAAAAGTACTATGTCTTAATCAACTGCTCTCTATCAGAATAATTAGAATTTAGTTACCCAATCACTTGAACTGATAGCAAGATGAAAGTAAATAGTATTGACATCAATGAAAGAAATATATTGAGAAGAGACTATAGATTTTACAAGAGAGAAATATATTGATGAACATACAACAGTACACCCACACACACACAGTATGCAGGCATTGTTTAAGATAGATTTCCTATTCCTTTTCCTTTTTTATATCTAACAGATCTCCCATCATTGTTGTACTATTCACTAGTGGTCCAGACTCCAGAGGGATGGCAATGAAAAAAAAACCCATGACTCAGAGATGCCTGGCCGTGATGAGTGGGTAAACCACCAAATTTCAACATGGGTGAAGAAGTGTACCCACTGGCAAGTGGTGGACTGGCGGGTATGCACAATATATGCACAGACAAACACGCCCATAATGTAGTGGGCATAAAAATACATTTATGGTTGATAAGTTCAATATATCGCACATGTCATCTACATATGAACCCACCACTTGTTTTTTTCTTGTTCTTTTTTCATTAGCAAAATTCACCAATTATATACAACTCAATTAGACATCATCAACTATTTATCAACACTTTGTTTGAATGTATAAACTTTCAATATTTAATTATTTTTAGAATTTTCTTTTGTTCCGGGCATGTTTTTAACTAATTAAGTAGTTGATTGAATGTTACAATATTGAATTACGTGTTTTGAATGTTTAAAGATCAGTTATGTATTCTAAATGTTTTGCGGGTGAAAAAAATGCAGGCATGGGTAAAGGGTATCTGTGCCCACCACCTGAAGGTGCCATCAGAGTATTTTAGAAGATGCAAAGAGTATAATAACAGTGCAGTTTCTCCAAATACGCAGTCCCAAGCTCACAATGGCTAAAATCACAAGGAAATTAACAGCCAGTGTAGTGTTTCTTGGTTCTGATTTAAGTGAAATTTTAAATAGAAGCAAATAGGTAACAACATTCTATCATAACTCGTGTGCCAAAGCATGTATAATCCACCCCTTATGAAGTCATACCTGTAATATTTCACATAGAACATTATCAATCCTGGGAGTTTGACACTTCGATGCAGTATGAAAGCAAGACTACTGAAACAGGGAAGTGCATCCAAATTTCTGGCGATATGTAAGTATGTAATTCCTACTCCATCTGGACCAAAATGATATCCTAGTGGTTGAAGACATTACTTGACCAAACACACAAGTCTACTCCCCAAAAAAAGTCCATGCCAAATGACAGCAAAGCAATTAAAGATCATCTCTTAGCTATCTCAAGGTCCCTTGATAGAATACGAGTACTTTCACTTCCTATATTTTTGTATTTCAAGGACATATTTGTGTACGGATGAAGAGTATTATAAACCAAAAAATGTTATAGATCATTAGAAAAGCAAACGAACCTGGTTGTTTGACAAATTCTGAACAGCCACAACCCCGGTATTTGGAGGTGCAAGTGGGCCCCAAAACATGGCAAGACAATGCATGTGTTCAGGAGTATACTTGAGCATACGATGACGTCCATTGAGGTCCTCAATGGCATATATAGGTAGAGTTTGGTAGCGCCTCCATCCAATAGAAACAATTATAGGATCTTTAGTCTTTAGAACCTTTTTGTGCCACCTATGACGTTTAAACCTTGCCTGTTAGAAATAAAAAATCACATGTGAAAAGATGAAATTAGAGTCCAGAAATAGATTTACAAAAAAAAAAGATTATCAACAAGAAACACCCACTAATCAACCTGAAGTGCATGTAACCACGTAAACAACACATTGAACGCAATTATTGAACTTAAAAATGAATAAATCAATATTTTCCCAAAATAGTGCAAGAGAACAAAAACTTGAGATCTCATAGCCGTGTGAAACCCAATATAGCAGCCAGGTCAGAATATAAAATAGAGGCATCGGATGAGTCATGAGTGAAAATGGTATTATGTATGTTCTCAAAATCCATTCAGCCGTGTCCTACAAGGTTTACAGCTCGATTTTATACAACATTGATCATTAGGCATTTCTAAATCAATCTGAAAAAAATCAATTACACCCCAAACGAAAACCAATTCTTTTAATCAGGAAGATAAATAACCTTCTACATTTTGTTTCTAACCTGCATGTAACCAACGTTTTCCTCCGTGAGACCAATTCCACCAACAAGAATAGGATGGCAGGGATCAAAATGTTCAATCATTTCATAAGGAACATCATGAATCTCCAATCTAAGGTAAGTTCCTGTTCTGTAACCCTCAATGTCTAGCCGTGTGGCTTCATCTAGATCCTCTAGCTCAGCTATATTCCTTTGCCTCTGAAGTTCAGCTTCCTCCTTCAACTGCATGAACCAACCATGAATAACAGCAAGTAAAACTTCAATGAGATTTTTCTGATGATAGAATCTTACCTTGTCAAGAAACCCGCCTTCATTAGCTTGGCTACTATCCTTGCCTTTGTGGTGGTTGTCATCATCTTCATCGGGTGATTCAGACCCATTGTATGTATATAGGAATTAAGGTCACAAAAGCATAGTATGTGAAACAAGAACTTTAAACAGTGAAAACAAAACAATTGTGTGATAAATAAAACAAAAAATGAAACCAATCTGTTGATTTCCATAATATAATAAAGCATAACCATAATACAATGGCAGATTGATTTTGAGGATATTGAGCATCAAACTTTGCACGGAGAGCAAGCTTTTTAAGCCTCCGCTCTTCAGCAATCGAGTCAGGCTCTTTGTTGTTGGCTGTTTCATGGCCTTGATGTTTCTCACCGGTTTCCAGGTCTTCAAACTCACCAAAGACAGGACCACCACCACCACCATCATCATCATCCTCACTGTCCACCTCGGTAGCTTTGCCTCGGCGAGCAGCCTTTGACCAATCTCCAGTTACGAAACGATCACGGATGCTTTCAATAGTATCTCCATCTTTCCAATCCTTTACACTAGCATAGTTGGTGAACTTTGAACTATCTTCAGTATTTACTTGATCTCCCTTCAATCCTTCCCTTAATTTCTGGAAAAATTAGACAAACAAGTGAAGAGGTAGAAACAGATCACGCCTATACTAGAATTCCCATGCTAAGATTTCAAAACCTAGTATACATATTTAACAAAATTAGCAAACTTTGAAGCAGTCTAACGAATAAACAGTGAAGTAGGCCGAACCTTGTTTCCTTCACCTTTGGGCTTGAAAAACTCATCATCGTCACTTCCGTCTGCATCACTTTCTTCATGAGAAGAAGCATTTGGTTTTGTGTCGGATTTCCCATACACAAGTTGCATTAGATTAGTGTTCTGCCTTGATGCTGTCCTCTCGACTAATGATTCTTTCCATTTCGAAGCATTCCCCATACTTTCTGCTGTAAGAAACAGCAACTGATATTAACTAAAAAAATTCCGGAAGAGCAATGACTTCCAACAACCGTCAAATTTCTACAACACAAAAAATTGGAATAGGAAAAATAATGTTCTTTGATATCTGACTTTTCTAAAGTGTAACTCACTTTGCAACTATCAATAGAATTAAAACCACCAAATCTTGAAAAAGCTTATGCTTTATGAGCACCTCAAAACATATAAAAATGGAAATGTGATGTTCACCTTCTAGATCACGTTCCTCTTCCTCGGAAGAATTTGAATAAGATTCATCACCTGAATTATCGTCATCTGTTTCCTCATCTTCATCACTGGCCTGTAACCAAGCACAACTTCCATCAGAATAATTTTTTTTTTTAAAGTAGACAAAAGTTTTCGCTTTCAAGCTGCCAGCGGACATAAGCTCCAAAAGAATAATGACAACTTGGTTAACAAGTGTACAATAGTTATCATTGCAAAGAAAATATAAGCAGCATATCGAACTGCACTGCTTAGGCATCTGCTTACTTAAAAGGTCTAAGCATTAAAAGGTTTCCTCAGCCTCTTAGAACTACAATGCTTTTCGCGACACTTAGGTATGACTTCAGACATTACCAATACTTAACTGTTTAGAACCAGCCAAGTATGTCAAACAAAGAATATCAGACTCTAAGAAACCTAAAACAGGTCAAGAGTAATTTATCATATTATTGTGAAGGGAACTAAAATCACAAGAATTCATGATAAAGATAACCAACTTCCATGGTAAAAATTGGAAACCCCAGGAATAAACAACAAGGACAATAAACCCATTTACTCGATCTGGCATTGACTACCTCTTGATCATCAATCTGGCTTTCATTTCCAAATACTGCTCTTCTCCTCATTCTTCCCTTATGAAATTCGACTTCTTCCTCAATCTTATTGTCTGCAAAAGTCTGCTGATTATCTTTTTCATGAGGGTTTTTATCTTCTTCTGAGTCATCTAGATCTTCATCATCACTTTCCTCATCAGAATCAACAGTATCAAGTTCCTTTATAGGTTCTAAGGAGTCATTATGCTTCACATGGTCTTCATCATCTTCTGCATCACCATTTGTAACTTCTCTCTTATTGTTACTTGTTTGACTGAAAAGGTTGATAAAACTTTTATTTAACTTCTCATCGACGGAATATTTTGTGTTTTGAAGTGATTTTACAAGAACCTCGCCTACATCCCTCTCTGTTCCTGCAAACAAAACAAAATCACACATATTCATGCTATAGCGATATCAACCTTTCACCTTGTACATTAACCCACTTCCAGATTCTATGAAAACATGACTTCTTAACAGAAAGCGCAATGTGCAATATCAATCATTCCAGAAAGAGCAAATATCAATTAATCTATACATATGCAGCAAACTTCATAGGAATACAAGGAAGAAACCTTTTCGTGAAATGTCATCTTCATCACCGACTTTAGAGAACTGCACAAAGTGATCATTGATATTTATGTAAACAGCATCCTTATCGTATAAGAGATCTCCCAATCCAGACATAGGTGCATAAAATAGCTTCTCTTTGTCACGTAACCCCTTCTTTTTTGCAGCCGAAGGTAAAGGGCATGGATCAGCTAGTCCTGTTACACCAGCTACATTGTAATCTCCCACGCCAGCAATATGCACCTGAGTACAAGCATTAAATTAGAAGGTGATTGTGTTTCAATTGAGCTCATCTGACACAAATACTGGTTCATGATGGGCACCAAACCAATGATGACCCTCTAACTTATTTCTCGAGTTTATTTATAGGACAAATATTAATTATGATCCCTCCACTAAAAATAATGTAAATTACATATGGAATAAGTCCATACACCAATGTTCGGATAAATCGTCATGTGCGTCTCACATGCCAGTTCTTTTGAAGTACAAAATAGTTATGTAATTTTTCCCAACCAATTTTTAACACGTCATGTGTTTCATCATCCTCCATCTTCTCCAGGCTACATCCTCTCCTCTAATGTGTATATGTAGTATAATTATATGATACAAAATGGGATACATGATTGATAAATCTTGACACAGGAAAAGGTAATAATGCAACAAAATGAAGGACACATACTCATAACATTGACTTGTCAAAGACGGTCCAACGGCATCTAAGACTAACAGGTTACAGGCATAGTCTTTCTTTGCAAAAATGTTACTGTGTGGTAACATTGATAAAAGGGTAGAGTAGGAATGCATGCCTTAGTTCCTCTCTTCATGTTGCATCCACGTAAATAACCATACAGTGTCACATTTCTATCACACTTCTTATTTGTAGATACTTTATCAGGAGGCGTGACATCTTCAAAACGATCTACCAGAACGTAAGGATGAGAGGTTCTCCAGGACAGAGGATGAAACTTCATAACAGAAATAAACCTTGCAAGATTATGGATCTCACGTTTGACATACCTGTATGCCAAGGAATATAATGTTACCTCTGTGTATCAACTCACAGAATTAGCCAATCATATTGAATCATCAAATGAAAGAATATAACATGTGTGTATACATATATATAGGCACTTAGCCACTCACTTTCCATGAATAAGACCAGATAAATAAAATAACTTGGCCCCATCATAAATCTCAGTCCAGAACCTATGCTTAAGTCTCTGCTTTGTCTTTTTAAGTTTCTTAACATCCTTGAACTTATCAAGATGTGTAAGAACACCCATAACCTTAGGGAACCCATGAACTTGCAAAATGTTAAGAAACTCAAACGTTTCCTGCAAAATGAATTATATTAACAAATTTAATATCAATGTGCATTTTGCTATGAAGAATAGAAAATCATGTAAAAGGAATATTTAAACAAATAACTGAATACTAGAGTGAAAGCATGAAGTCCTTTAAAAAAATTGCCAACAGCAAAATTGAACATATATTGAGGAGCTCTAGCCCTAAGTGACTACAAGTTACAAAGGTGCACTTCAATTTTAGAATGCATTGAATGGTAAATGTAGCTGAAAATTACAAGCTTACACTTGTGATATACTCATTGTGTACATAACTGTTATCTATTCATATAAGAAGCAGCGATAAGCATGCATACAGATTACAGACAAGTTACAAGTGTTCTAATATTTATGAAAATGTACACTGCACCCGTTTTTTTCATTTCAATACTTAAAATGTATTAGTGAAATTTCTTAACGGCAAGTTGCACATTTACTACACCAATGACCAAACATTCACACATACATTCAAAACGCACCATTTCGAAACCATAGCTTCCATCAATAAGCAGCAGTGCAAGATCAGCAAATTTTGCAGCATCGATCATACCATTGATATCATTTGGACATTCAACAAATTGTAGCCGCCTTTGCTTACCTAACATGAAACAAAAGAAATGTGTCTGAAACTTTCATGAATACTATGAGAATCTATTATATCCACTAAAATTTCTAATTCACATACCTGATACGATAGTGATTGGACCTCGTACATCTGGTATATTATGCTTGGTGTAGTGTTTAATGAGAGATTTTATAAGTAGAGACTTTCCAACCTATCATTCAGATGTTAAAACTGCAATTAATCCAACAAAATCTGATATTTCCTCATAATACAACTTAAAATTTGATCTAATAACACTGATAAGTTGTTTAACTGCCTCCAAACCAAATGACCAATATTACAACCATGACTATAACACTGAAAATTTTTCCAACTATGGTGTTTAAAATGAACTGAATCCTATTGATCAAAAATTAAATTACCTGAGGAGGGCCATGCACAACAATTACATAAGGAGCAGGTTCCCCTGTGGTACGATCAATGGTTGGGATGTGGAGGCGACGCTGCTCTTTCTCCGAAGCACGTGACTGTAAGCGCTTAGCTTTCACTGTTGAGTTGAAGGCAAATGCCTACATAACATTTTCGAAGTGTCAATTGTCATAGTTCTCACACGTAGTATCAAAACTTGACTGAATCATATTTCTACATATTAATAAAATCCTTCCATTCCAGAATTTGAGCTACTCTTTCAACATTGGAAATGTAACAATTACTTTCAAATTTTAAAATCGGTAAGGTATCAGCTACATACAAGTTCATGAAATTTGCTAACTTGGTATTACATTGCAATAACATTGACAGTTAACAAAGACAAATTCTTTAATTAACGAAACAACTAACAAATCACCAAACATATTTTTGAAAATTAACCCCACTACAGTCACATTTACTATATAATATCCTCACATTCCAAAAACAGAGTAACAATTCGAACTTAAAAACTTAATAAGAGCTACTTTTAACTTCAAAATTAGTACGTATTCAGAAACCTACACTCTAAAAAGTTTCCAACAGTGGGGGAGGGGTGTCAAATTTCAACAATATCAACGGAGGACGATAATTTTTTTCTACCATACATGAAACAGATTACAAGTTAGTGAAACTTACGAAATACCTTAGGGTTTTGCTTTTTTTCTTCGGTGAGGTCTCGCTTCTTCTTATTGATATCGGACTTCTTCTTGGCGGAGGGGCCAGATTGACGAGACCGGTGAGACTTCTGAGATCGCTCCATGCTCCGGCTGTGGAAGAACACAGCGTTAACGGCTGCCGCAGGGTTTAGCAGAATCCGTCGGAGGGTTTAAGGCGGCGGCGAGGAGCTGACAACCGCCCTTGCAAAATCGGTTATTACAAAAGAGGCCCAAATATGGGTTATATCAAATTCGGCTTCGCCTTCTTCACGAATCTCACAATTTTGGGCTCATTTTTTTGGACTTTTTAATACTTGGTTTGGGCTGAAATAGTAATCACATATATAAAATTTGTACTTTTTTTTATTTTTTTTTTATCAATCAAACTAATTGATATTTGAATAAATTTAGATGATAAAAATAAAGGATATAAATTACACATGTATATAATACTTTTATAATTTAATCATTGGTGTCATCTTGAACAAAATCTTTTGTATCATTCGAGATTTTGATACACGCTTAATATAGTTTTTAAAAATTTATGGTATTAGATGACATCTTGTATTACATACTAGGTTTGCGCCTTGGGTTAATCGGTCTCATTAAACGGTTGTGGTTTATGAGATTTTAAAGTGGGGCCTGTTCGTGTGTGTGTATGTATGTATGTATGTATATGTGCATGTATATACACTGTAATCTATGCACATATGCATGCTATATTATGCATATGCATGTGTGTGTGATTAAATTAACATTGGTTTTTCAGTTCTTCAGCCTAATGAATCTTTATGCAGTGGCGGACCCAACCACCAAAGAGACCCGTTGCACAAATTTTTGTTGTGTTCACGGTTCAAAAATTAAGATGCTTATTTTAGTCGGGTCGGGTCAGCACAATGATATTTTAGTGGGATCGTTTCTACCAACTTTTGAAGATGGACCGTCGTTATTACCACTTTTCGTTAACTTTCTTTTGAAAAATTTATCCATCGATCCTACAGTTAACAAATTAACAATTAAAGAAACTAAAAACACAAATGACAAATCACAAGTAAACTTTAAACCCGAGATTATATGAACTTTGAACTTTAAACCTAACCCTAGATTACAAATTAACAATTAAAGAAATTAAAAACACAAAACAAATCATAAATCAATTTCAACTTTCAAATTTTCAATTAGACATCACAAATTTAATAAATTACACACGCTTTTAACTTTCAATCAAAAAAATTAAAAACTTAAAAACATAAACTTTGTTCAACACAAATCGTAAATTCACAATTAAACACTAATTTCAAGCAATGAGGATCAAAGATTCAAATCTATACTATATAAAATAAGAAAACCATTTGGAGTTTCTGGACCATTTGATGGAAAGAAATCAATGGTCCAGATTAATGACAACTCATAATTATTTATGAAATGTCTCTTATACCCTTAATTAAAATCAATAATTATACTTATGTCTTATTTTAAATTCATTGCGAAATTTGCTTCCAGATAATTTAAGAAAGTAATTAGCCAATTTTAATAGAGACTACAAACTTTTAGGAACGTAGAATAATATCCCCAAAATCACTCAAATTTCTTCCCTAAAATAAATATGTCTGACTTTTAAAAAAACCCATATATATTATATTCTTTTGATTTGATATAAAAGAGATAGCCTGTTATCCTATTAATTGAAAATCAGGGACGAAATTTGCTACAAGTTGTTTTAAGAAAGTATTGCCTGTTATCCTATTAATTGAAAAAATATGAAATTTTATTATTTGAAAAAAAATCAAATACGAAATTTTATTACAGTTGTTTTAAGAAAGTATTTTAGTCATAAAATAAAAGAGACTACAAACTTTTAGGAATGAAAAATAATATCTCCAAAATCACTCCAATTTCTTCCCTTAAATAAATTTCTATAACTTTATATATACCCATATATATTCTTTTGATATAAAACAAATATCATGCCCATAAATAGAGCCAGTGACCATTTTCAATTAATGTCGTTTCTAAATCTATAAATACTGTTAAATCTGTATACATTCGTAAATTTCAAACTGCATACATTCTTTCATCTTCATCTTTAATTATGAATTCTCAAATTGTATTTTCTGATCTTATTTCCAGACACTAGACCTGTTTTGTATCTTAGCTTGGGTGAAAAGGGAAATCATTTTCATTCTTTATACTATACTCTCAGTCATGAGAAGTAGATGGATTATTATTGTCCTATCTGCATAAGATAACATCTTAGCATGTTATGATGTTATGTGAATGGGAGCACATATGAGGACAATAATAGACATTGATGAATATCTTATTATTAGATAATCATAAATTAGAGCAGCAATTTATGAACAAAGTGAATGGCTGAGAGACATGAAACATGATAATTTAATGTGGAAGTGAAGTTAAGGACAGAAACAAAATAAAATGACCAAAAGTTATGCAAAAATGATCTAGACATCACATAGAAACCATGCCCCTCAATGGTAATATATGTCCCCCCCCCCCTTCCTCCCCACCAATATTTGTGATTTTTGTGAATAGTATTGTGTTTGCTGAAAGAGAAGTTATGTCCTAATGGTTTTGCTTTGCTTTATTCACTGTTAAGCATTATATTATAATTCGTGGCGTTTAAGTAAATTTTGGTCTGCAGAAGGTGCTGTTTGATTGCATAAGAGGAAAACATCTGATGTCTGATTCTCACTTCTGATTGATAAGAGGTGGTCCTAAAGTCTGATAAGAGGATCCAATAAGACAGTATGATTTGTAAATTAATAAATGTACGAACTGTTATTTTTATTAATTTAAATTAAATAAACTGTTAATTTATTTTTAAATCATATCAAACTTTATATTATAAATGATAAGATGATACAATCATAACACTAGCAACAAAAAAATTATAACAAATTAAAAATAAATAAGGAATATATTTTAAATAGAAATACATAATCGTTCATTATTATAGCAAGAATCAAATCAATAATCAAGTATATAATCAAACTATTATTCTAGCAAGAATCAAATCAATATTCTAAAATTTAAAAAAAAAAAATTTCAAATATACAATTTTGATAAGAGGAAGAATAGTGGGTTTTTATCTCTTATCAAAAAGCACAAGGATAAGAGGATTTTACCTCTTACCACTTATCAGTATCAAACACCCTTATCACAGAAACCTCTTACCGAATAAGAGTTTTGGTCAATAAGAGCCCCAATAAGGGGTATCAAACACCCCCTAAGACTCATTTTGATAACCATATTGTTCTTTAGTTTTTTCAAACAAAAATACTAAGACCCATTATGAGTTTTATGTTTTCAAAAAAGAACTACGACACATGTAGATTGGAAAAACTAAAAACTAAAACGGTTTATATTATTAGTTTCGAAAAACTAAAAAAAAGGATGATACGTAATTTTTCCGTTTGGAAAAAGTGAAAATCTGAGTGATTTGTAGGGTTTTTCATTCATACTATAGATAATCATGAATAAATAATCAAATATTATATATTCGTAAATAAATAATTATAATATATGTTAGATAAATGGTAAAGTTATGAAAAAATAAAAACTGTAAATAAATAAATTTAATGAAATTAAAAAATCAGCCGGTTTAAATAGTAATTATATAATTAAATAAACTTTAAATAAAAAATAGTAATAGAAAATTAAAAATATAAATTTTATTATAAAATTTCATAACAAAATTTAAAACATAAATTGGGTTTATTTTAGAGTTTATAAAATCTTAGCAAAACATAAAGAATAAATAAATTGAGTTTTAATTTGATACGTTAATGTTATTGATAAAAATATGAAAAAATAATATTATGTTTGATAACTGAAAAGTTGTTGGTGACCTGTTAAACAGGTTTGCAGGTCATCAATTACTATTATTGATAAAAAAAATAAAAAGTTTTTACTATAAACGAGAAAAAAATTATAAAAGTCAATGTTATTAATGATAGAAAAATAAATAATTTTACTATTAATAATAAAAATAACAAAAGCTGTTACTATTTTTGGTTATTAGCTCTTTAAAAATATATATAACTTGCAATAATATTATTTTATTATATTTTTATTCTATTATTAAAAATAGATATATTTACAAATCCTGTTACAACGTACATGCACCACATACCTTGTTATTCGACATTTGTTAATTTATTAGCTAATCTAAATCTGAACTTTATCCATATTTTAAATTATATAATCTATCTATTAACTTCAAATACTATTTATAAAATAAAAAGCGTAAATTATATCAATTATAAATATATAATAAATTTGTAGAAAAATTATTAACATAAAAAAGGTTATATTTGAAAAGAAAAATATAATATAATATTAATAAAGAACATATATCATAGCATGTTTTGTTTAATGTAATAAAATATATAAACTTTAGTTACAAATATATCAATTAAAAATATATATTAAATATAGATAAATCTTTATATATATATAAAGAAGAATGAAAAAAATTTGTAATTTGACACTTTTTCAACACACATCTCTCTCTCTCTCTCACACACAGATATATATATAATTTTATCATCCTTTTAATTTAAATCAAAATTTAAGAAAAATAAATCTAAATATTATATTATTAATATTTATTTATGTATTTAATTAAGACATCAATCTATATCTAGATAAAGTTTACATCTATATTCAAATTATAACCTATATATACTTCTCGATAAATTTAATTAAAGAAATATATTATCTGCTTATAGATTTATTAAAATATATTCAAAATAACCAATATAATATTTATAAAGTAAATATAATACGATATTAGCATAACTATATTTCATAATATTTTGTTGAGTTCTTGTATTATTTGTTATAGAAAATAATAATATTTGTGATTGTCAATTTAATTTTGAATTTATATAGATTTTATGTAAATAATCTATATATTATAATAAATAAGAACAATCATTGACACGTGTCATCTTCTTAATACACTACATTTTCATTTTCCCGTTTTTTTTCCAAAAATAAAAATTAACATTAATTAAGTAACATGCATATCATTTAATTGATTTAATTTAAACTTTATTATAGAAACTTATTATTTTTGTTTCCTAAAATAATTGAAACTACAATTAATACTCATTAAAAGTTTTCAAAATTAACAAGCTAAAATAATAAACTTTTAAAAAATCAATAAAATAATAAAATTCATGTTTAAATGTCTAAAAATAAATAATATTTAAAAAATCAGTAAAATAAAAAAATTAATTTTAAAATAAATGTTTTTAAAAGATCAATAAGATAATTAACTTCAAATTTTAAATGTCCGAAAGAATTTTATAAAATAATAATTAAATACCTTAGTATACAATTAAATTGAAAAACTTTTTGTTATCAACTCTTTATATGTTAATTATGAAATTTTGACACATTCAAAAAAATTATCATTCAAATTTCAAATGTATTTTTTAAAATAACTTAATTTTAAATAATTTTTTATTTATTAAGTTGACGTTGAAATTTTTGTATCAAGTTTTACTCAGTTAGACAAAAAATATTTATTATCAATGATTTTGTATGTATGTCATCTTTTTATTGGTTATTATTGTATCTTAATTTTTTTTTTAATTAAGGTTCTTAAGGATCCCACATATTCATAAATATTTAATTTATAACAAACTTTCTAAATCAATCCGTGTAATACATGGGTATTAACCTAGTTATATACAAAAAAGATATCTATATACTACTGATTGTTTTATCATTTATAAATTTGGTACGAATTCAAATGCTTGATTAGGGTTTGGTTGAAATGGAGTGTCAAAAATGGGCAAGTAATGGTAAAAACATACACTACCAACTCAGGGACAATCGGAATGGATACAAAGCCGGGGCACTTAAGGAAGGTCTAACACATCCTTATGTCAAAGAATGTGAATATGTAGCCATTTTTGACGCCGATTTCCAGCCCGAGCCTGAGTTTCTCTCACAAACGATCCCATTTCTCCATCATAATTGTGAACTTGGTCTCGTTCAAACTCGTTGGAAATTCGGTAACTATTCTTTTAAATGTCATTTAATCTTTGCTTATATTTTCTTTGTACCAAGACATAATATCTAACATTTGTAACGTCCTGCTTCTAATCATATGAATTTTCCAGGGTAATCATAACCAAACTAAATCATTCTGTAATTACACATAAGTAAATTATACATAATTGAACTACAATTAACATCTTGCACTAAATGTGCTACATTGTCATGTCTAAACTTTCTAATACACCAGAAATTAAATTCAAGTTGTTACTCGAGCCCAAAGATTTATTAAATGTTGCTAAGTTACCACAAGTAGTTTGGTAGGGGTTTAAGAGCATCCCGCTTCAAACACTACAAGAAAAGTGTCATTTAGTGACACACACTTTTAGTAACACAAAAAAAAGTGTCACCATTTCTTACTTTTAGTGACACTTATGAAAAAGTGTAGGTATAGAGTAATCTAATACCCACACTTTATCTAAATTAGTGACACAAAAATTTTGTCACAAAATATTTGAGGCATATACCCACATATAATTTTAGTCACTATATATCTATACTCATTCCACTTTTACCCACTCTTTTTGTTGTGTAGGTAAAAGATTTTGATACCTATAGTGACACTTTTTTGACAACAAAAAGAGTGGGTAAAAGTGGAGTGAGTATAGATATATAGTGACTAAAAATGTATGTGTTTGTGTCACTAATTTTGAAAAAGTGTGGGTAAAAGATTGTTCTATACCTACACTTTTTCATAAGTGTCACTAAAAGTAAGATATAGTGACACCTTTTTTGTGTCACTAAAAGTGTGTGTCACTAAATAACACTTTTCTTGTAGTGAAAACTTGACCAAAGATGTAGGTTTTTCTTGTTCTTAATTTTTCTTGAAAATAATAGGTCAACAACTATAATTGTTTACTTAATGAGGAGCAGATAAAAACAGTTACAATGAGTATTATGTGCACAATGTGATTTCCTATGCTTTATTTTTGACATGTGATGCACAATTTTTCTTAATAACAATTATTAATGTGTGTCGCTATTGAGACATGGGCTAAGAAAAAGGATGATGTCAGAGCACCCACATACATAAAAGAGAGGATCAACTTCTTACGGAGCTAGTTGCCCATATTAGCTTATACGGTGGTGACATCAGATTATACTTTATGTGCTTAATCATCATTATAAAGTTAGCACATGTGTTGAGTAATGTTTTAGCTGTCATCTATTTGCTTAGTTTGAAAACACATAAGGGGTAGGGGGTTTATGGTCGATCTGTATAACACACCAGTATGGTAATACAAGAAGGTGCAGAAGGGTAGTCGGAGATCGAGACTTGGTCGGAGAGAGATAAAGAAGAAAAAAGAGACAATTGAAGGGTTATAGAAAACACACTTAATTTTATTTTTTCAAACGGGCGGTGATCAGGTAGATCTCCTTACAAGGTATGAATACAAATAAAAACATAAGATTCCTTTTATAGACGAAGGAATGTATCTATTACATATTACAATAGATAAGGGAATTCTGAAACAACCAATAAAAACCATACAACACACTAGATAAGATAAGATAAGATAGAATCTTATCTTTTACAGAGAATAAAGATAACATTGCCACGTAAGGCAGGACAATTATTCAACTAATGGCTTACGTGTGACGTCATTTCCATCGAGAATCTGGGTGCGATGGGTCATCTTCATTCAGGTCATAGTGAGGTCCACTATCATCCAAATAGGGTTTCAAACAAGTTATCAGCTGAGTCTTTTGGAGAGTCTTGCTCAGAGCTTTCTATGAACAATGGGACTAAATGTGTTCTTTTCAAATCATCATATGCATCTGTCCATTTTGATGACATTGGGTTCGTCAGACACCAATTATGGAATTCTACCATTTCGTGAAATGAAACTATTGGAAAAATTTATCACATTTTCTCGTGCCATGGCAAACCTCATATCCATAAAAAACGAAGTTGCATTACTAACTGGATTTATTTAATGAGAGTCATGAATAAAAGCTATTCGAAAATGATAAGTGATTGATTGGTCCTAGTTTGTATAGGATGGTGGTAGCAGCGAGAGAGACCTCCTGAAAATGATTACCACATAAGCCTTTACATGCTGAAATCATTTTTGCCCATTCATGCGGATGAAGATACCACAAAATCATGGCAAACTGACACCCGGTAACATTTTCAAAGTGACACTGAAGAATATAAGACAAGATGTTGCTGGGATGAATCAGATGATGAAACTCCTTCTTGAGGGGTGTTGTGACATGAATCATTTCCTTGGATAAGACAGAAAATGGTATTTTTCGTCCGGAACGCCATTGGCTGAATACGAGAGGTTGTTATGATAGTTTGGGGTATCTTGTAATTTCCTTTCAAACAAATGTTAAATTTATACTTCTTTGGGGCCCTTGATAGGAAGTCTGCTAGGACATTATCTGTTCCTTTGATGTGCTTAATAGTAAACTTCCATTGAGAGAACCAATTAGACCATTCTAAAGGCTGTGCTTGAGGAATCATATTTCTTTTGAATTGGAGCATAAGTGGGAATGATAACATGTCCATCTCTACTTAGAAATTGTGTCTAATCAAGTGGAACTATAATTTTTCTATCCCTCTCTTGGCTTTGAGAATCTCTTGGAAAGTAGATTGGTAGTGCTTTTTAGAGTTTTTGAACATACTACTTTTGTATCCACATATCTTTCTAACATTATTGTCATCGAGGACGATTAAGACCGATTCCTAGTGTTCATCGCTTGCGTTTGTCTGAAGGATTTTTTTTCTTACGAAGTGGGAATCTTCAGAGTGTGCATCTTGTCAGCTAGTAGTTTTATTGCTTTTATAGCTAGGCTTTGCTGTGAGGACCACTATGGGGGATTCCTTTCAACATAGGGTACAAGTGCTTCGTATTATCACATAATTTTGGTAAAAAATCTGCCGTATAATTAACTAGTTCAAGAAATTATTGGTTTTCCTTTTGGCTCGACAGTGTATGTGGAAACTTATGAAGTTCTTAAGCAACATGTGGTTGTGGTTGATATTTGCTATCGAATATCTTCATTCCAAGGAAATCAATGGTGGTAACATAAAATTTTATTTTATTCTAGATAGCATAAATCGTACTTGGTTACCAAAGCATGAAGCTTTGGTAATAACTCCACATGTGAATTGTTGTCTTCAGAAAATTGCAGAATATTATAAATGTATACTAGGACATTTGCAATAATAATCTAAAAAATCTTTACCATTGCCTTTTGAAAAGCAGGTGATGCAATTTTTAAGCCAGACAACATGACTTTCGACTCGTAATAATAATCAAGGTTGAAAAAGGCTATCTGTGGTCTGTCTTTAGGAGTAACACCTAATTGCCAAAATCCAGACTTAAGATCAAACTTTGATAAGACTTAAGCATTTGCCAATGACCGGAACAATGCCTTCTTTTACGAAAGAGGAACTTGTCATCTGCTAAGAAGTGGTTAAGAGGCTGATAATTAATGATGAATATTAATTTTCTATTGACTTGTTCACTAAGTTTATTCACGTGTCATGCTTTACAAGCCCATATGGAGTCCGTGGGCTCAATTATTCATTGTTCAACAAGCTGGTTGCACTATTCAATAGCAAGTTGATAATTTTCTGGATCCATTCCGGGGTGACTTGGTTTCGTGGGGTTAACGTCTTCATTCTGTTTAAATGGTTACGAAATAAACAATGACCCCTTAAGCCATTGTGGCGATGAATGCTTTGTAAGGAATTTTGTATGTGTGGAAGCATATGATGTATGAACAATCTGCTACTTCAAAGATTCAAGGGTAGGAGTAGTCATCATATGCAATCTGGGGTTTGTACTCCATGGATTCATAAAACTTTAGTAGCAAAGTCCTTGAGGCGTCCATCTTAGGATTGGTAACTTTGAAAGAAGATCAAAGCCGACGATCATATCTTTTACATGTGAGTTTGAGCTTAGCAAAATTTGGGAAAAGACGAATGTATATAGGAATACTGATCTTTTTAGTTACAAACTCTTCTCCATTAACGGCTATGAAGGTTTGCTCATGCGGTTTCCAAAAACTTGAAGGTAAGATCTTAGGATCCAAAATGGAAACTGTCGAACCTGTATAAAAAAGTGGCACAATTAGAAACTTTGCATATGCTGATGTCAAGAGGTGAACTTTGACAATAGGAATGGGCTGACTTACTTGTAATGGTAAAACCTAATGTGCATGACTTACCATGAATAAACCTGTATCAGAATAACCTGATGATTCTGATTCTGAAGTTGAATATTCATTTGACGAACTCTAATAATAACGCAATGTGCATATTGTCTTGTCATTTGGCTCATCATCAAAGGAGTAAACCAATTCAAGATCAGAGATGTCAACTGGTTCGATTTTGTTGAGAATCTGAATCAAATTCATTAATCTTCTCTTGTCAGGACAATTGTTTGCGATATAACCTTTATTGTTGCGTACATAAAGCTTGTCTGAGTTTCTGCCACGTTTGGGTTTTTTCCTTAGAAATTTTCACTTTTTCTTTGGCCTAAAATTCTTCTTCTCGTGATTGTCAAAAGATTTGAAAAATCTTTAGTATTCAGTCAATGATGTTCCTGACGAGAAGTACCCTTTTCCACAATCCTGCCAAGGAAATGATTCATGTCACAACGCCCCTCAAAAAGGAGCTTCATCATCTGGTTCATCCATCACTACACAACTAGAAACTTTTTATATTTCTGACTCCAAATCAAGTCATTGAAGCCATTTCTAAGCTTGCCTTTAATGTAAGAGCTACTTAGAGGTTCAAGATCTTTCAGACATTCTTGTTAAAAAAATCATGGAGTGGCATAAAAGGACTACGGTTTCACCCCAATTACCCTTTCTTGAACATTTATCACTTTCATGACCTGTTTCGTCTTCCTAAAGAAGCTTTTTGTTTTCTCTGGTATCTTTTTTAAGACCACATTTTAGGAACCCATTTCAATACCTACAAACTAGTGTCTTACATTATTCGGTGTCAATCTAAAAATATGCCACCTAGGACAAGGAATATGTTTTCCATGCTTCTGTTGTTTCTCCCTCTTGCATGAACGGGCAAAAATGTTAGTGGAATGTGAAAAGGCTTATGTGGTAATAATTTCAGGAGGTCTCTCTCGCTCCTACCACCATCCTATACGAACCAAGACTAATCAATCACTTATCATTTTCTAACAGATTTTAATCATGACCCTCATGAAATAAATCCAGTTAGTAATGTAAGTCCGGTTTATATGGATTTGAGGTTTGCCATGACACAAGCAAATGGGATAAATCCATCAATAGTTCCATATCACATAATGGTAGATTTCATACTTGGTGTCTAACCAACCCTACCATATATCATCAAAATGGATAGAAACATATGATGATTGGAAAAGAACACAATTAGTCCCACTATTCGTAGAAGGCTCTGACCAAGACTATATTGAAGACTCAACAAATAACTCGTTTGAAGCCTCATTTGGATGAAGATGGACCCTATTGTGACTCGTATGAAAAGGACCCATCGCGCCCAGATTCTCGATGGAAAAAATGTAACACTTACGTTATTAGTTGAATAACTTTTCTGTCCTACGTGGCAATGTTATATATATTGTAAGGTCTACCAATGCAAGATCTATCTAGACGCGGATCCGTTAACGAGTGCGGAATCCTCGTTGACGGTCAGACGGACAACTCTCAACCAACGGAAACACGGAGACTATTAGACGCTGAACGAACGACACACGAACGATCCTACGTACTAATTCTCTCCGAAACGGGACTCACCTAGCTGATAAACTCGAGATCGCCTATTGCTTAATTCCTCACGAATTCTGCCAAAGGTCTGCTAATGATTCGAGTCTATCCCTAATTATAGGCCCTGATTCGAGTCTGTTGTGGGCCAACCTCGAATCTGGCCTAATGCCTCATTCGAATCTGTCCATCTGACAGATTCGAATCTAGCCCATTCGAATCTAAGGATACATTCGAATCTATCACAGATTCGAATGCCTTCCTTTACCTATTCGAATCTAGCCAATACACTTAAACACTTAAGTGATGAAACTTATGTTTTAACTTATGCTTGACATAATCTTTGACCTTTATGTTTGAACTTCTTGTAATATGTTACATCAAGTTCAAACACACAATCAATAACAGACAAACACATATTAAACATATATATCAAAATACTTGTTAATACTCAGAGTATTACTTAAACCATAATGCAAATCGATTAGACTGCTATCGTCACACAGGGTGTACCAACAGACTCCCCCTTGACGATAGCTTCTAATTAATTACATTACATCAAATTTAAGTACTAGAGCTATATATATTACTACCTGCATATAATCCAGCATCTATACAAACTTTAACTACCTTTTGGAACTTCCTGGCTTCAGATCTCCATGGTTCAGTAAAGAAAATAGGCTGATCATGAAGCTTCTTTAGGTCGTCCTTCGATAGGTTTATCAAATGCAGTGGATCATATACCTTCAAAATGACCTGCTCGTCTTGATCTTCCATGATAGCTTCAACAGTGTCAATCTCTAGGTACCACCACTTCATGTTGCTCAACACGTTCTGTGGCATTGGTTTCATTGGCACTTTTTTCAAGCATTTGACTGGCTTATAAATCATTCTTGCCCAAGGCCTTCCAGTATGAGGATCTATCCTTGATCCATCCTCGACCCTCTTTCCGGTCCTTGGCTTGAGTTGCTCAAATTTGTCTGATCGCCCTTCTTTCCTTATAATTCTTTCAATTACGTTCGCGTAGGGATCATCTCCAATATTGATCAGCTCCTTCCAGGCTAACTCTTTAACTTCAATCTTGGGCAATGAATTAAATGCTTTCAGTGTCCGCCTCATGTATTGAAGTCCATCTCTTCTTTTCAAAATAAACAGCTGCAGTTCTCTGTCAAAGAACCAGCTAATAATTCCTCCTGAGAAGTTTCCAGCACTTGGATTTCTCATCTTCTTCTTCATCTTCAGCTGATCTTTCTTTTCTTCCTTCTTGAACCAAAGATTGATCAGATCAGCTCTAGATGGCTCTTTCTCAGCCTCTTCAAGTTCTTTATCTTCAACTGAGGCTACCTTGATGTAATCAATATCAATCA
>JAANYP010006799.1:0-28613 GCA_020465985.1 Centrapalus pauciflorus | reverse complement strand
AAAAATCTGCCACCTGAGTTATCTCAGGGTTTTATCTTTGTCAATTCTGTTCTGTCAAACAAATCTCTGACCCGCTTTTAAGTCTTTAAGTCTTTAATCTTTGTTCAGAATATACTGAACCTGTTCAAAATCATTCATGATAATATCATGTCAAATTTCATCATGTTTATCACCAGTTTAGTCTTTAATTTCTTGAATTTTATCTGATTCTGATAACTAATAAATCATTGATCATTTTGTCAGTTCTTTCCTTGTTTCTTTTGAATTCTCAAAAGATCCTTATAATTATATTTGTAATTCATCTTATTTTATTGATCTTTTAAGATTTTAACTAAAGATTTATTGATTTTAATCTTTATAAATCATAATTTTTTTGATATTCATCTTATAAAAATACTCATTATTTACATGTATAATTCAAGTTTGGTACACACATGTATATATATATATATATATATATATATATATATATATATATATATATATATATATATATATATATATATATATATATATATATATATATATATATATATGTTCACAATCACACACACCTGTACATGTATTCATGCATGCATTTAGAAAAGTCAAAGGAACATAGTATTACATATTTTGGTTTCTTATACATTTGAAGGTTTCGGTACATGTATATGCATATAAAAAGTTTCGGGAGTTTTGTGTGGGTTTCGGTACTCTACCGAAACCTTAGAGGTTTCGGTATAAATCTCAGTATTCCAAAAGTTTCAGTAGATAGCAAAGGTTTCGGTAGTTTTCATTGTTTCGGTATGTTACCGAAACCTTAAAGGTTTCGGTACCCTTATGGGTTTCAGTACTTCATGGTTTCAGTAAAACTTATGTGGGTTCAGTATTCAAGAGTTTCGGTATTACCTTGGTAGTTTCGGTACCTATTACCGAAACCTCAAGGTTTCGGTACCCCTTTGTGGGTCTCGGTAACCATGCATAACACACTCAAACACACACATATTTATTTCGGTAGTGTGGTAGTACCGAAACCTTAAGGTTTCGGTACCCACAATTTGGGTTTCGGTAACATGAAAACACACACAGATCATTTTTGTCAAGAACACAGGTTTTCACCAAAATTCCGATTTCTAAATAATTTGAAGGATCTAACTCAAAATCTTTGTTTCTATCACATTTAATTACTTCATTACATGATTATTTATCAATTACATACACATGCAATACATATTTATGTTAGATCATGAATCATCAATTCGGTTTCTCATGAAACCGAACCAAACCCCATAAGATTTCAAAATATAAATGAATTTTACCTTGAATTGTTGCTAATTGATGATGTTTGATGATTTGTTGTAACTTCTTTGTCTTAAATCTTCAATTAAATGATCAAATCTTGAATTTCTTAGCAAATTGTGAGGTTAGCCGTGAGTTTTAGAGAGAGATTAGAGAGAGAAATGAGTTGGTGTTAAATGACAATTTAAAGTCATTAATTTAGTTTTATATGTTTCATTTGTTCATTTAAAATTTTAACCCACTTTTATTTTTGTATTTTACATCTCTTTTATTTTAATCATGAAAATTACTTAATAATTTTCATTCTTAATTAATATTTGCAATCATAAATAATATAACAAAATTATATTATCATCTCAAAATCAAGCGTTACATGATTGATAAAAAGATAGGTTGTTACATTATACACTAGAAACTTGGACGATATAGGTTTTCCGCTTTGAGGGCATGGAATCTGGTGCGATACGGGGCTAATGGAAGAGGACGGGTAGATAGTGTTGTGATTATGTTTATGACGATGATGAGGAGATGCTTTTGAAGACTTTTTATATAAAACTGATCTAGGGGAGAACAATTTTAATAGTCAGTTACTTAAATAAGACGATCATCTAATATATAATGATCTGTGATACAAACAAAAAAAAAATTGATGCTTTTATTAAGATAAATTAAAAGGGTTATTATGAAAAAACCAATATGTTTATTACGACTTCAATGTTTCGTCCTTTCAAGTTATTTTTTCCAAGAAAAGTCCTAAAGTTAATTTTTTTTATCTTTCTGGTTCAATGAAATTTGGTTATTAGAACCTGGTTTTTTAATTTTATTCAGAAACCCAGTTTATCTATTATATACGGACTCTAGTAGTAAATTTTCATAAAACTAGAAAAATAAAAAATAGCTTGATGAATTTTATGAAGAAAAAAAACATTAAGAGATAAAAACGTAAAATTTTTAAAAATACGTTGGTTTTTTTTCGTAATAAAACATTTTCTTATGAATATATAATTTTTAGATTGCAATAAATTTCGAGAAAAACAAGATGCCTTCATAAACCAGGCCCAAACCTGCTTTTTGTCTACCCATTTTCACCCTTTTAGCCCATTAGACTGGGTATTTATGTGGCAACCGTATTGGGCTTATGTTTTCACAACCCAATTTAGACCGTGTTTTCCTAAACCAGCCCAATACCCACTGCAAGGATACGTGGCCTGCTCACCGCCGTTGCCTCGCCGACACGGTGACGCTCATTCCGGTCGCCTTTTTGCTTAGAGACGAAGGTAACGTGAAGGGGTAAACTTGTCATTTACTAAATAAAAAATTCACTAAATTAAAGCGGTTGCCACACTTTCCTAATTTATTCAGAAGAAAAAATATACGTGAAGAAGGGCTTCATCATCATCATCATCGTTTTGAGAAGAAGATATGGGGCTGCTCTCGAACAGGTGAAGAAGATTCTTTTCTCTTTGTTCTTTTCAGTAATTTTCAAATTTCTGTTGATGTGTTTTTGTGGCTGGAAGAATTGATGGAGAAATTTGATTTGGGGGATGAATGCAGATTGGATAGAGGGAGTCTCAAACCAGGAGATCATATATATTCATGGCGTACTGCTTATATTTATGCGCATCACGGTATTACTTCCTCTTTTTGCTGCTTGTTTTTTTTGTGTATTGATCAATCTCTTTCAGAATCGAGTTTATTCGACGGATCTATTATGTGTTATTATAAACCCTAGTTTCAAATAGCCGTTTGTTCATTCTATATTCGATCGCGTTTTGTGTACGCCTGTTCTTATAGGCGCTTGATTTTGTTCTGGCAAGACTTCGGCATTTTGTATTTGGCATGTTGATAGATATTAAAATGGGATTTTTTATATATTATTTGATGTAAATTTGTTTCTTTTTGTGGATCTTAGGTCTAGCTGCTGCTACTTTTTGGTATTGTTACTATAAATTTGAAGTCTTAATTTGAACTCTGAAAAGAACAAGGGTTAAGTAACATTTTGATCATTCAACTTTTAGATTTGTCTCATTTAGCCACTAAACTATTTTTTTGTCCTAATTTAACAACTCAACTTTGTTTAATGTTCTATTTTAGGAAAATGAATAAAACTAAAGGCTAAATCGAAAAAAATCTAAAAGTTGGATGGTCGAAATAACACTAAACCCTAAGCAAAAATTAGAAACATGCAAGTATGGTGTATTGGTTTTTTGCTTAGAACACATAGAAGAAAGTTTTAGCTCCTTCTGGATTAATGCATCTAAGTACAGTGTACTGCTGTTTGCATCTCCTTATGGATTTTGCCATGATCAGGAGTCTTGTTAAATCCATTCTGAGGAATATGACACCATTTTAGTATGAAAAGCTTAAATCATGAGAACCCTAGTAATTTCAAAGAAAGATATCGTATTCCATATTAAAAGATTAATGGAATAGAACTGAGAAAGCATTTTCGGAATTCCAAACATGTTGCGGTTAGCCAAGCTTAAGAAGAACAATCACAGATTCAGGGACATAATGTATGTTTGGGCTAAAGAAACAATCAAACCGTTCCCTGTGACTTTTATTAACAATTGCTATGTTTGCTTGGAAGATGTAACCAGGCATCTATGTTGGTGATGACAAAGTCGTTCATTTCACTAGACGTGGCCAAGAGGTTGGAACCGGAACGGTTCTTGATGTCATCTTGGTTAGCTCAGGGCCACGACGGTCTGTGGTCCCCTGTCCCACCTGTACTCATACCGAGGATGGCAATGGAGTTGTATCCTCTTGTCTCAATTGTTTCCTTGCTGGTGGTGTTCTATATCGTTTTGAGTACGCAGTCAGTCCAGCCGTCTTTCTTGCCAAAGCACGTGGTGGCACCTGCACTCTTGCAGTCTCAGACCCAAATGAAACCGTTGTCCACCGAGCAAATTACCTTCTTAACAATGGCTTTGGCTGCTACAATGTTTTCAAGAACAACTGTGAAGACTTTGCAATCTACTGCAAGACGGGTCTTCTTGTTGTTGACCAAAGGACAATGGGCCAAAGCGGGCAGGCAGTTTCGATCATTGGTGGGCCCCTTGCAGCCGTCCTGTCAACGCCTCTTAGGCTTGTGACGACAAATGTTTATGGGATGGCAGCAACAGCCGTTAGCGTGTATTGTGCTAGTCGCTATGCTGCTGATATCGGTATGAGGAGGGATGTGATGAAGGTTGGTGTGGAAGATCTAACACAGAGGCTAGCAACGGGTGCTCTCACCGTGGTCGAGCCCAGTGTTGCCGCTTTGCAGCCTAACAATAATGCTAGGGCAACGGGCGCTATCACCGTGGTCGAGCCCAGAGTTTCCGCTTTGCTGCCTAACAATCATGCTAGGGCAACCACCTAGTCTTTGGTGGTTTAACTTTCAAGATTGTTCCTTTGAGTTTGATAGTGTTTGTTTGTAACTTGTCTAATAATAAAAAGCATTTGATGGGGATATGTTTTCCGTACAAGAAAGATATGTAAAATGGGAGATTACATATGAGTTTGAAATAGCTTCAAAAGTATTTTTAATGCAATCATTGAGGTTATTTTATGATATAAATTCGTTTTGGTTCATCATTTAGGTTATTGAACTGTTTTCTCAAAAGTCTAAAATCTAAAGTAATATATCATTCAACTTGGGATTTTCTAATAAAATTTATGCAGTTCAATGAAATGAATCAATAGGTTCGTGAACATACAATATACAAAATAGGACAGCGACGTTGTTCGGTTGGATTAATCGGTTTATGAGTTATTTGGGTTTTGGTAAGTTCTGGTTAATTCTCTTTTTGTGTTAATCAGGTTTTGGGTTTAATCGATTTGGTTAAAACGATTCATGAACAAAACAACTAACTGAATTAAATTAATAAAACTTACAAAAATAAACCTTTCGAAATCAATGTTATTATTGCCTTATGGAGATTTAAATTGATTGCATCTTGGATTGGAGATTGAAAATTCAAATAATTTCAATTCGGGTACGTTGGCTTAATTAGTTCTACCTTCGAGTTTTTTAAAAGAGCTAAAGCTTTTAGAAGCCGGAGTTTTTGAGAGATAGTTTTTTGAAATAGTTAGAACTTTTAGTTTTATATATGTGTTTTTTAAACGTAGTTGTATCTATAAGTTTTAATACTAAATTACATAAAAAGACATTAATATTAATTAGAATAATTACATTTGATCAAAGTTGCAGAGCTTTACAAAAGCTAAGGGGGCGTTTGGTTCGTAGATTGTTTTCTCTGAGATTTGTATTTTGTCAAAGGATTTGCATTATGCAGCATTTGCATTTGTCAGGATTTTGTCAAAGAATCGACATTATCTTATAGAAAAACTTTGTTAATCTGAAGAATGAAATGTAACTGGGATTTAAAATCCTTAGGCTGATGCTGGGTTTTTAAATAACAAAAAAAAAGAAAGGATTTATGAAATCCTGGGATATTAAATCATTACTGAAATCTGCGAACTGAACACATGATTTTAAATGCAAATCCCAGGAAATTCACGAACCAAACGACCCCTAACTCTACCAATAATAGTTAATTAAGATTTAACTAACAAATGTTATTATTATTATTTCTTTTTCAGAAAACCCTAATTCAGGTTAGTTGTTTCCCCCCGAATCCACTATGCTAACACCAATAACCGAACTATATTTGTTATTTGGTCCGAACCAACCAATTCAAATAACCCGAATGTTTTCCGTTCGGTTGATTTATTTGATTTCAGCTTTTTTCACACCCTTTGTTAAACGTACCTTGTAATTATGAGTTTCCCTCTCTATTTTATATCCATATTAAATCATTCTTATATCATGGTTTTACATTGGTCTTTTTTGGTTTTTTTTAATCTTTATAATAATGTGTTAAATATTAGGAAAAAAAAATGTTTTTGGTGTTTTCGTCTCACCATGTTATTTTTTTCCAGTTTATTTCTCAAGTTAATTTTTTCTTTTTAGTTCAGTGAAATTTGACTATTACAACTCGATTTTTCAGTTTTTAAAAACTCGGTTACTAATTATAAATAGGCTCTAATAATCAAATTTCAAAAAACCAGGAAAACAATTAACTTGCGGACTTTTCATTTAAAAAAATAGCATAGAGGGACAAAAAAACACAAAAACTGTGAAAAATGTTGGTTTTTTCATAATAAACCTATTAAAATATTTATTAATCATATGTATGTAATAGATATATTAGAATTTGATAAAAGTAAAAATACTTTTTTAGGTGCATTAATTAGAATGAACAACTTTGTATGACATTTGAGGTTAACAAAGTACAAAGTAAAACATTATCATGACACATGCATTGTTTGTGAAATTTTATCATCAAGATTTAGAAATTTGATAATTGTAGGCCCTTTTTTTTATCTAAATTAAACGCGACAAAGCAAATAATCAAAACAAATAAATGAACATAATTGTATAGAAGAGAATTGTGGTGCACATTAGCAGATCATAGATGGCAAATGTCTCTCATCAGCCTTTTCAATTTCTCCTTTACTCAACAAAAAAATGTTTAAAATAAAACAAAAAATAAGATAGCATTTGGTTCACTAAAATCCTTTCAGTTACCTCGAATTCTAGCAAACAAAACACATATTACACATATATGTGATTTGTAAACCACAAAACGCATATTAATACAATAAATAGTAAATTATAAAGTTCGTTCCTCTATTTTGCTTAAAAATAAAGAAATGGCCCATAAAGTTTATCAATTATATGAATAAAAATTCATCATGTTTTACGGTCCAAATTTTCATTGTACAAATACAATCTTTTGACTATTTAATCACACGTCTTTATAAGTCCATCCATGATGGTTTTTGTGACACCTTTGCCACATTAACCACAATTACATAACACCCAGTATTAAACACCAAACATAAATTACAAAATGATCTGCATATTTAAATTACAGTGCGGAAGCATAAAAGTACATAATAAAAATTACAAACGTTCAAACACCCTACGGTGCTACAAGGTTCATGTCTAAATCTACATACTCAAAAGTTATTATAACATCCCAAATGTATTTCAAAAATAATCCCATAGATCCGTTACCAAAATGAGTAGTAGATATCTTCAAACTTCAAGTATTGGCCTAACTAGACGGTCCCGCAGCAGATTTCCTTTTTCCTGTAAAAATGTCAACAACTGAGGGGTAAGCGAATGCTTAGTGAATACACAGATTTACGCATTTTATAAATTTTTATGAAGCCCCAAAAGTAACACCGACGACACACGTCGTATACTCATTTCGTACACCAAGTACGGAGCAAGAGCCGCAGCTCCTTCGAGCCCAATGCTCGACATTAAACCAACCATCTGAGACAGACATAACATCGGGGATGACTTACTGCCTACCAGAACCTCGAAGGGATCAGCTCCGGGTCATATAGCGCAGTAACATCGGAATACAGATGCGACCCGCTGGTCCATCGATAGATGCACAACAAATGAACGGACATGCAACAAGATCAATGTGCATCTAAATCTACGCAAGTTAGTAGAATTCCAAACGATAATGAAGCAACATGTCTCAGCAGGCAATAGCTAACATAAAGCAGATATAAACATGCGAAATCATATGTACTCACAGTGAGTGCGTTATTAAACTTTAATCAATATTATTTCTCCTCGGGCTTTCAACCGGATCCACAAAGTACCCCACTGTGGGTTAAACAACACCATAAGGGACCTGTTAAGTCAGTTGTATCAAAACATTGTGTCAATAACTGTTTAATTCCTTAAAATCAAATTTTATAATTCTTGCGAATTTTGACCCACACTTCGGATCCATGTCCGAATTCGGACCCCACCCGAGTTCGGACCCCATTAGGTCCCAATTCGGACCTTACATAAATCCTAAATTCGGTCCCTATGCAAGTTCGAACCCAAGTCAAATTCGGATTCCATAACAAATTCGAACCACATGCCAAGTTTGAATCCCCACCCGAATTCGGACCCATCCGAATTCGGACTCCAACCGAAATCTAACACTTGTAAATATTTTCTGTTTTTGTACATCTGAAATTCGAACCTCATCCGAATTCGGACCATCTATTTCAAACTTGTGCAGTTTTGTCAAATTTCAGATTTAATCCCATCATTCTTGTACTAATTCAATACAAGAAATAACTTATACCAACTAAAATACATCTATTTCCAACACTTTTAACACTAATATTAACACTTTTAGATACCAAATTGAACATTTTTTGTCCATTTTTGAACACCCATCGAACATACACACTAAAACACACACTAAAATCCAAAAATCATACTTAGAGCTTGAATCAGAAGCTGAAATTCAGTATATAACATCTTATACACTAGATTTAAACGAATCTACAACTTGATCGTACATGCATTAACATTTGCTACTCCAAATCTATTTTTCGCTTCTTATAAAAACCGAACAAAAAATGTTCCCAAATTCAAAATTTAAAGGATTTCTTACCTCAAATCTTTGATTGCAGCGTTTATAAATCCTTCCTTGTATCTTGAATCCAAATTTTCAGCTTCCAAAATCACAATTTGATGATCTCTAATTGTTTTATAGAGAGAGAGCCGAGAGAGTATAGTTGTAGAGAGAGAAAGTGTGTTTGGCTCAAGTGAAAGACTACAAGTCTTTTATTCCCATTTTGAATTTTTAGCACATCTAGTCCCTCCTCTTATCCGGTTTCATAAAATATTGATTTTATTAATAAAGAATTCTGTCTTTATTTATTATCTTAACAATTTTATAATTTTTATTCATTTAAATAAATTAAAATTTCTCAATTTCTAAATAAGCAACCAACTTTATAATTAATTCCAAATTCAGTACCAACTTTCATAATCCAACTTAAATTACAAATTTAAACTAATAACTTCAAATATAATAATTTAAATCTGAGGATGTTACAGTTTTCACAATTCACAAGTCACACTTCTGCCACATCAACGTCGAATCATTCCATTTTCTCACATTAATTCACACCCCGGAAATGGTCACCACCGCAAAAGGAGGGGAGAGAGAGAGAGAGAGAGAGAGAGAGAGAGAGAGAGAGAGAGAGGGAGGCCATGGTGGTGTCATGGTTGAAGCAACCAAGAAGCCGTGGAGAGCAGTGTGAGAAGAGGGAGTGTGGTGTGTGTGTGTGTTCCATGAGCCGTGGAAGGTGGTGAGGTTGGGTCCGTGGAGCGTGGTCTCGATGACCACTCCTTTTGGTCTAATATAACTAGAAATCTCAACCTATGCAACTTAACGATACAATAGTAAATATATTTTATAGTCGACTTAGACTATATTAAAGGTTTGATTATTAGAATTTTCAATCATTTATGATAATGTTATGCCTCTTAATTTTCATCTCATATATATTATGATGTATGTTCATATCTTTTTCCGTCAGGCTGGTCTTGACATAAGATGTAGTCATTATTCGTTAAATCCGAGCTCGAAACAATATTGAAACATGTAGAAAATCGTTAGACGTGTATATTATGATATAAGTGAATAAGTCAAAGAGTCTAGAGGATATGATGATAGTGTTAGGTGTAAATACTAAATAGGAAGTGAAGAGTGAAGGTGAAATCCTATGGTAAATGATCCACGTGTCAAAATTCCCTTCTTAACCGGGGTATTTATAGATGCAAAATATATTAGTTTACGGTTTAGTAGAAACTAGTTTATTACCCGCGTATTACGCGGATAATTTTAATATATATAAAATATAATAAATAAAAAGATAAATATATAAATATTATTTTTTACACAAAAGTATATAAGATGACATTATTATTTATTATGACCTATTGATTTTGTATATTTCTAAATATATATGAAGGGTAATTATTTTCTTATATATATTTTTGAACTTTTATTATAGTATCTTATACTTAATAAGTTAGTAGATTATTAGATTTTGTTTGATTTGATTTGATTTGAATTTAATAGTGGATTATATTAGATTTAATTAATAAGTTAGTAGAGTATTAGATTTTGTTTGATTTGATTTGAATTTAAAAGTGGATTATATTAGATTTGGATAGATTTGATTTAAATTTCTTTATTATTTTTAAAATCTATAAATGCCACGTGCCGATTCATGGTGACGACACGTGGCTTCACCATAAATGAGTATAGTTACTCTTTTAATAGTATAGATAGAGATAGATGGGCAGCCCAATGAAAAGCCCAAGGCTTAATACGTAGCTCTCACAATCAATGCTTACTACATAATGTGTTGAATATACATGAAAACGAAATTTATTTTATATAAATTTGTTATCGAAAATATTATATATAGATCCTTTAAAATTTTGATATAAGTTTAATATAATACTAGATTATTACCCGCGTATTACGCGGATATTTTTAATATATATAAAATATAATAAATAAAAAGATAAATATATAAATATTTAATTTTTTAAAAAAAGTATATAAGATGATATTATTATTTATTATGACCTGTTAATTTTGTATATTTCTAAATATATATGAAGAGTAATTATTTTCTTATATATTCTTTTAAACTTTTATTATATTATCTTATAATTAATAAGTTAGTAGATTATTAAATTTTGTTTGATTTGATTTGATTTGATTTGAATTTAAAAGTAGATTATATTAGATTTGGATAAAGTTAATTAATAAGTTATTAGAGTATTAGATTTTGTTTGATTTGATTTGAATTTAAAAGTGAATTATATTGGATTTGGATAGATTTGATTTAAATTTCTTTATTCTTTTTAAAATTTATAACTGCCACGTGTCGATTTATGGTGACGACACGTGGCTTCACCAGAAATGAGTATAGTTACTCTTTTAATAGTATAGATAGATTTTTGTATATATAAGGTGATATTTATAACGGTATATTTAAGTATGTGTGTTAGTTAAGAAAATCAAATTGCCGGAATAATCGGACGTCGGTGGTCCAAAAGAAAAAGAAAGCTGTTATATAAAAAATAGATAGAATCCAAAAAGTGGTTATGATGTGGTCTCTCTATTTGACAAAACCGAATCATATTCGGGTCAACAAATTTTCACACCGACAGTTTCAACTGTATCCATGGAACCATAGATATGAAATCTTAAGGTTCTTGGACCCATTGATCATATTACTCCACCCTATACAGCTTATGTTAAGTTTTATTTAAAAAAATTGAAAAAAGAAAATTTTATATGAGAAAAAAGCAAGTCCAAACCTGTCAATATTGTGTTTAGGTGATATCTGAAAGTTATAACTCAGACATCATATTTATAAACAGATACAAACGATACAAGGAGTTCTAGGATGCAATAGCAGAACCCGTATTCTCTTTTATAGAAATCTAAACTTTCAACCGGTAGTCAGTCACTTTATTTTTTTAATTTGGAAACAATAATTTTGATTACTTTTTTATATTTTTGAAATGGTAGACGCCTAATGTACATGTATATTTAATAAATCAAAAGTATTTTTCATTAAACAGCAAATAATGTTAATTATAGAAAGTTCTCATTAGATTTAAGAGTTGTTTAGAATTACATTTGGTTATTAATTAATTATATGATTATCATGTTTTTTAAAGCACAACCAAGTAAAATGAAGGGGTCGGCAAGGCACAAAGATCATATTTTATGTTTTGCAGGAGTGAAAAACGACTTTTGAAACAACATCATTTTTTTTAATTTTTCTGAAAACTTTAGAAAGAATTTATTCTTTCCAACACAATAAAAGAATATATATATATGGAGTGGATCAAATAAGTATCATCCTTAAAATGAAGACAGTAAGAACCAATAATAATTTGACATGTCATCCATTTTATTAATTTAAATTAAATTTAAAACTCTTAAAAGTTATTAATAAGGAAGGTTTACAATTCTCTATTTCTTTCTCCATTTTCTCTTAACTCAATGGATGAAGAATCACACACAAATTTAATTCAATATTTTATTATGAATCCTGATTGTAGAATTGTCTAAACCATTAGTCGTGAATCATCAATGTCGTGAATCACTCGTGTTTGAGTTGTGAATCATAGCTTTGTATTGAGGCCCATTAAATTTAATCATCAAATGAAAATGACACATACCATTTAATATACAAGGGTGTATGCTGGTTTGCCAAGACCACATATATATGTGTTGCATCTTAAAAGAAATGATACATTAACATTCAATTCGAATTATTCTTTATTGCAAGGACGGACAAAACCCATTCTAATTTCGACATATACCAACTTGAACTAACATTACATTAAACTAATTATATTGAATTTCGTTAAATTTTGACTCAGAATTGTTATTTAAAGGTTTTATATACGTTTTTGTGTTAGTATATAGAATAGACAAGTGATTGTGTATATCAATCAATGCTTTCCATGGATAGGATCATCGACTGAATTCATGATAGAGACAAGAAAAGGAATAGAAAATAGGGGGAGGATATTCAATAATATTATGGTGATAGGGTAATGATATGTATTCGTATTATTTTGAAGTTTATACTGATTATTTTTCTTTATTAAGAAATATTCTTGAGAGACTAGTCTACATAATATTGTTGTGTTAATTTTCTTATCCTATTATGTGTTATATATTAACCGATGGTTTAGATTGAATGTTTAGCCTATTATGTGTCTTTGGTCTTTTGGCCCGTTGGCCCAATCTATTGTATTTATATTTCTGCTTTGGTTATTGAATGGACATGGAACTTTGATAATCAAACATGGTATCAGAGAAATAACCCTAACCCTAATCCCTACCCTCTCTTTCTCCATCTCCTAACCCTAACCCTAAAACGGCCGCCGCCCATCGCCGCCGTCCACCACTCGCCGCCGGCTGCCTAGCGCCGCTGCTTCTTCTTCTTCCTTCTTCTCCCTTGCGGCCACCATCTGCCGCCGCCTCAACCGCTCACCGCTGCCTCTTCTTTCTTCTTCTCTCTTGCGGCCACCTTCTGCCGCCACCTGCTCCTCGGCCGCACCATCTCTAACCTCTAGCCGCACACCAACTGCCGCATACACATAAGCAACCCTAATCGAACCCTCCTCTACTGCTGTCGCCGCACCATTTCGAACCCTAGCCGCCAAATACCAAACCCTAGCCGCACCATAACCGCCGCCTACACCTCCTAAACCCTAATCGAACCCTACCCGCCGCTTCATTATCCTGCCGTCATAATCTACCCAAAAACAACCATATCCGCCGCCTAAAACCACAAAACCCCTTCTTCCCCTTGCTGCCGCCGCCCCCCCTCCCTTCCCCCTTCACTGCGGCCGCCAACCCTACCTCGCCGGTAAGCAACCGGAAACAGCCCTTTAAATCTCTAAAATGTCAAACACACAACCCACTACTTCCGCAAATCCACAAATGCCCCAACAAACCACAACTCCAACCCTTAACGGCTATTGGACCTTTAACCCATACCCACCTCCACCTACTACGCTTCCTCAAGCATTCAGTACTATACCTTTGCAGCCACCGGCGAACACCCTTAACTCTGGGTGGTACATGGACACCGGTGCTACCTCGCATATCTCCGCGGACACAGGTAATCTTACTACTGTTTTTAATAATTCATTACTTCCGTCTATTGTTGTTGGAAACGGGGCTAGTATTCCCGCTACCACCACCGGCCATAGCATTTTGTCAACATCTCATCGTCCTCTATATTTAAAAAACGTTCTTGTCACCCCTCAGATAATCAAAAACCTTATCTCCGTTCGTCGTTTCACTCGTGACAACAATTGTAGTGTTGAATTTGACAAGTTTGGTTTTTCTGTGAAAGATCTCACGACTCGTCAACAACTACTACGTTGTGACAGTGACGGTGACTTGTACCCGCTTTCCACCATCAATCAATCTGCTTTTCTGTCTTCTAGTCACACAACTAGCCACACCACCTGGCACCAACGCCTCGGTCATCCGGGAGACGATGTGCTTCGTTTTCTCATTTCTAGTAATTTCATTAATTGTAATACTACCAAACCTTCAAGTTTGTGTCACGCGTGTCAACTAGGAAAAAATGTCAGACACCCTTTCTATTCTTCAAGTACTGTCGTTAATGAATCGTTTGATATAATACATTCAGATTTATGGACATCACCTATTACGAGCAATAGTGGCTTTAAGTACTATGTTCTGTTTCTTGATCACTTTTCTCATTTCCTTGGGTGTATCCTCTTAAAAATAAAAGTGATGCGTTTGTCAAGTTTCAACAATTTCGAGCGTACGTTAAAACTCAATTTCAAAAAGAAATCAAAGCGTTTCAGTGTGATCATGGTGGTGAATTTGATAACACACCTCAACATAATCTCTTTCAAAGTGCTGGCATACAATTTCGTTTCTCTTGTCCTCAAACGTCCCAACAAAACGGGAAATCTGAACGCATGATTCGTACCATAAATAATTCCATTCGCGCTCTCTTATTTCAGGCTCACTTACCGCCTCGGTTTTGGGTGGAAGCCCTATTCATGGCTGTCCACTTACATAACATCCTACCATCCACTACCATCCAAAATTCCATCCCTTTCACGAAACTTTTCAACAAACCTCCCACCTATTCCCATCTTCGTGTCTTCGGATGCCTCTGCTACCCCTACACCATTCCATCTCACAAGCTCCAACCTCGTTCCACCCCCTGTGTCTTTCTAGGCTATCCGACCAACCACCGAGGCTATCGCTGTCTCGACATCGCCACTCACAAAATCATCATCTCCCGTCATGTTAATTTTGACGAGTCCCAATTTCCCTTTCCGACCATACCATCTACCACCACCTCCCAAAACACACTCCCTATAGATTCCCCTGAACCTTCCCCCATCGCTCGCTCCATTCTCACAAACCCAACTTCCGCACCCACACTCATCCCCACTTCTCCCAATTCTCCAGTCTCCTCTTCGGTCCTCTCTCCTCCTGATCAATCATCCCAACCCTCACCTCCTCCACCTCATCCCATGGTCACACGCTCCAAATCTGGCATCACTAAACCGGTCAATCGTCTCAATCTCAATGTCTCTCACGTCTCTCCTCTTCCTACCTCTTACCTCACTGCTCTTCAATCCCCTGACTGGCAAAATGCTATGAAAGACGAATTTAATGCATTACTTAAAAACGGTACGTGGAAACTTGTCCCGCGGCCACCAAAAGTTAATATTGTTCGTTCTGTGACACCCTTGCCACATTAACCACCAATTACAATTCACCCAGGATTATTCACCAACAAACAGATATATAATAATCTGATACCTTAATTAAAGTGCGGAAGCAAAATACATAAAATAATACAAATTTGCCAAACACCCTACGGTGCTACATAGGTTACACATCTAAATCTACAAATCCAAAAGTATTACATCATCCCCCAAATTTATTACAACATTGATTCCATAAAACAAATACCAAATTAAAACAGTAGAAACTTCAAATACTTCGATAAACGTCCTAGCTAGACGGTCCCGCAGCGGATTTTCCTTTTCCTGTAAAAATATAACAACTGAGGGGTAAGCTAAAGCTTAGCGAATACCATATGATTTTACACATTCAACAAATCATTATGATGCCACCCAGGGTAACCGCGGTAACACATACCGTATACCCCACACGTACTCCAAGTACGCAAACCCGAGCCGCAGCTCCTTCGAGCTGACACTCGGCATAAGAATAACCAACCATGTGAGGCAGACATTACATCGGGGATGACCTACTGTCTATCCTGACCACAGAGGTGTCAAACTCTTGGTCATATAGCACAGTAACATCAGAGTACAGATGCGACCACGCAGGTCCATCGAAAGGATGCACAACAAATGAACGGACATGCAACAAGTATGAATGTGCATCAACATATACGCATGTTAGTAGAATGCCAAACGAATATGAAACAACATGCCTCAGCAGGCAATGCAAACATAATGCAGATGCAGCAATGTTAAAATCAAAGGTACTCACAGTGGGTGCGTTATTAATCTTCAGTAAATTTTATTTCTCCACGGAATTTCAACCGGATCCACAAAGTACCCCACTGTGGGTTAAACAACACCACAAGGGACCTGTTAAGTCAGTTGTATCAAATCATTGTGTCAATAACTGTTTTAATTTCGTAAAACTTAATTTTATAATTATTGCAAAGTTTGGACCTCATTTCGGATCTATGTCCGAATTCGGACCCCACCCGAATTCGGACCCCCAGTTCGGATCCCACATGCATCCCAATTCGGATCCCACATAAATCCAAATTCGGTCCCCTTTAATTTCGGACCCAAGCTAAGTTCGGACCATATCCGAATTCGGTTCCCCCATCCGAATTCCAACACTTAGAAATAATTTGATATATTAATTATCCTGAAATCCGGGCCTCATCCGAATTCGGACCAGATCCGAGTTCATCTCGGATCCGAATTCGGACCCCTTCGAACTTGTGCAGCTTTGAATATTATTTTCCAGATTTAATCCAAGTCATTTTTGGTACTTTTTCAACACATGAAATAAATTATACCAACTTAAATACACTTAATTTCAAGCATTTTAACACTAACATTAACATGCTTTCATACTAAATTCAATCCTTTTTGACCCTTTTCATCATCCAACGAACACACACACTAAAACACACACAAAATCCTCAAATCCATACTTTTAGCTTGAATCAGATGCTGAAATTTAATATGTAGCATCATAAACACTAGATTTAAACTAATCCACAACTTGATCATACATGCAACAACATTTGAATCTCCAAATCTATGATTCGGATTTGAACAAAACCGAACCCAAAATGCTTCTAAATTCGAAATTTAAAGAATTATTACCTCAAATCTTTGATTGCAGTGTTGATAGCTCATTGAATGCAACCTTGTTTCAGATTTTCAGCTTCCAATTCCAAGTTTTGATGTTCTTCGATTGTAGAGAGAGAGAGAGAGAGCCGAGAGAGAGATTTTAGAGAGAGAAAGTGCTTGGTGAAAATGAAAGACAAAATTTGTCTTTCATTCCTTTTATTCACCACTTTAATCTTTTGGCTCATTAACCCCTCAACTTATCCGGTTCCATTAAATACTGATTTCTATCTTAATTTTATTATCACCAACAAATAAAATCATCATACTTAACCAAAATAATTTGGCATTCTTAATATTCCTTAATTCCTTAAAATAACAACCAAATTTAAATAACTGAACACATAATCATTTTCATAGTCCAACTTAATTATGCAAATTACAAATTTTAAACTTAATAAACTTCAAATACAATAATTTAAATCCAAGGATGTTACAGCATGGGCTCCACCACGCTCAAACTTCGTCCTCGAAGTTACTCGGATTCGAAACAGTTGTGGATATTTCTTTATCATTTCAGACTTAGTCTCCCAGGTATGATTCGCTCCCTTATGATGCTTCCAACGTACCAGCACCATCTCTATTTCTTTATTTCTCAATTTCTTCACTTTCGTATCTAACACACACTCCGGCTCTTCAATATACCGGAGCCTTTCATCAATCTGCAGCTCAGTGTGGTCAGCCCAATCTTCGTTTTCAGTTGTGGACGACTTTCTAAGGTTCCCCACATGGAACACCGGGTGTATGCCCGACATTTCTTCAGGCAACTCTAAACGATATGATTGGTTTCCAACTTATTCTGTAATCCTGAATGGTCCGACGAATCTCGGAGCCAACTTTCCTCTCTTTACAAAACGTGTAACACCTCTCATAGGTGACACCTTCAAATAAACCCAATCATTTACATCGAAACTGATTGGCTTGTGCCACCTGTCGTAATAACTCTTCTGTCGATCTTGGGCCGCTTTCATATTCTGTCTTACCAACTGAATCTTCTCATTCGTTTCCTGCAATAATGCCGGCCCAGCAATCGGCGTTTCTCCGGTTTCCCTCCAACACGTAGGAGTCCTACATCTTCTCCCATACAATGCCTCAAACGGCGCTTTCTTTATCGTCGCGTGGTAACTGTTGTTATATGAAAACTCGATCAGTGGCAAATGATCGTCCCAATTGCCACCGAGATCCAATATACACGACCGCATCATATCTTCAAGTGTCAGGATAGTCCTTTCACTTTGACCATCGGTTTGCGGTCGGTAAGCCGTACTCATTGCTATTCTCGTTCCCAACCCTTCTTGTAAAGCCGACCAAAAATTGGAAGTAAATCGGCTGTCCCGATCAGATACAATGGACTTCGGTACTCCGTGTCTAGAAATAATCTCATCCAAGTAAATCTGAGCTAACCTTTCCAGTGAATAATTCTCTCTTATTGGAATGAAGTGTGCCGACTTGGTTAATCTATCAACAATTACCCACACCGCATCGTGTTGACGCCTAGTTTTCGGCAACTTTGTGACAAAGTCCATAGTGATATGTTCCCACTTCCATTCCGGAATGGGAAGCGGTTGCAAACTACCGTATGGTTGCTGATGTTCGGCTTTCACTAACCGACAAGTTCTGCATCTCTCCACGTACTGGCCTATGTCTTTCTTTAATCCGGGCCACCAGAAGTCTGCTTTAATCTCGTTGTACATCTTTGTGCTTCCGGGATGTACAGAAAACTTTGATTGATGTGCTTCTTCGATAATCACTTTTCGCATCCCACCAAACTTCGGCACCCAGATCCTCCCATATATACCTTTCAAACCCGTTTCACTTGTTTCCATATTCTTCATTTGCACCCTTATATCCTCAGCACCAACATTCTCGTCTTTCAAGGCTTCCTCCTGAGCGGCCTTGACATCATCAATAATAGTGGATGTTAACATAGTAGATGTCAACATGTAACAGCAATCCTTGGCATATGCTTTGCGACTCAAAGCATCGGCTACCACGTTAGCCTTTCCAGGATGGTAAAGGATTTCACAGTCATAATCCTTTATTAATTCCATCGAACGTCTCTGTCTCATGTTAAGTTCCTTCTGGCTGAATATGTATTTCAAACTTTTATGATCCGTGTAAAGTTGACACTTAGTACCGTACAGATAATGCCTCCATAATTTTAATGCAAACGTAACTACAGTCAACTCCAAGTCATGAGTTGAATAATTCTTCTCGTGTTGCTTTAACTGTCTCGAAGCATAAGCTATAACTTTTCCACGTTGCATCAATACTGCACCAAGTCCCAACCTCGAAGCATCTGTGTATACAACAAAGTCCTCATTACCCTCTGGTAGGGCAAGTATCGGTGCTTCACTTAACGTTTTCTTCAAAACATCAAACGCCTCTTGCTGCACGGTTTCCCAGACAAAAGGTGCATTCTTCTTTGTTAACATAGTTAAAGGGACTGCAATCTTGGAAAAATCCTTAATAAACCTCCGATAATAGCCCGCCAGCCCCAGAAAACTTCTGACTTCAGTAGCTGAACGAGGCGGCTCCCAGTTTCTTACCGCTTCTACCTTAGCCGGATCTACTGAAATTCCGGCCCCCGATATCACATGTCCCAAAAATTGAATCTGTTGCAGCCAAAACTCACATTTTGAGAACTTGGCATACAACCTTTCCTTTCTTAGCAATTCCAGCAATTCCCTTAAATGATCAGCATGTTCGGCTTCAGACTTAGAGTATACTAAAATATCATTGATAAACACAATTACCGATTTATCCAACATCGATCTACATACTCTATTCATTAAATCCATAAACACTGCCGGGGCATTGGTTAAACCGAAAGGCATCACCAGAAACTCGTAATGCCCATACCGAGTCCTGAAAGCTGTCTTTGGCACATCTTCCTCTCGAACCTTTAACTGATGATACCCCGACCTCAAGTCGATCTTAGAAAAGACACAATCCCCGTGTAACTGATCAAACAAGTCGTCTATTCGCGGTAGCGGATTCTTGTTCTTAATTGTCAATTTATTCAGCTGCCGGTAATCGATGCACATCCTCATGGTGCCATCTTTCTTCTTCACAAATAACACCGGAGCTCCCCACGGCGATGAACTTGGTCGAATAAAACCCTTGTCCAACTACTCCTGGAGTTGTGTCATCATCTCTTTCATCTCGGTTGGGGCAAGGCGATAAGGAGAACGAGCTATCGGTGCAGCTCCAGGGATCAGATCAATTCTAAATTCCACTTGTCTCTCAGGCGGCACGCCAGACAAGTCTTCCGGAAACACATCCGGGAATTGTGAAACAACAGGCACATCGGCCAACGTCTTCTTTTCAGCCTTAGCATCAATAGCATATGCTAAATAGGCGTCACATTGTAACGACCCGAATTTTATATAATTGATAATTAATATTTATTGTAACGAAATACGATTCGAGGTATTAATTTATTTCAAGTACATAAATAAAGGTTGTGTGTGGATAATTATGAATATATATCTTGGATTTATAGAATGGACTTTAAAAGAAATGCAATTAATTCCAAGGTATAAATGGTAAATATGTGAAAGTTGTGGGTTGGAAAGAAAAAGAAGAAGAAATCTTCTTCTTTTAGGCTTTATACATACGCAGACAAACACACACATATGTGTGTGTTCATCCTTTTTCCAAAACTCCAAATAGAGAGAAAAGAGAAGAAGAAGAAGAATCCAAATCAGACTTTTGTTGGAAGCTTTTCTTGATTTTGAAAGATCCAAGAGGTACCCACCTTTATTTATATAAATCTCTTACTTATTCTTTTCTCCACCATCTTCATTTGAAGAAGATGAGAAACCCAAATGGGTTTTTTTTTATGAATAGCATGGAGAAATCTTTAGATCTTGAAGGATAATGATGAAATGTAGTTAGAATCATCATTTTAAAACATATTATTCAAGTTTTACGAATGTTGGTGGGTTTTAGTTTAAAAACCCGAAAATGGAGTTTTATGAACTCCCATGGATTTAAAAATGAATGAAATGGTGTTCTTAATGTAAAAATGAGTTTAGAAAAGTATATATATGTTTGGGAATGATTCCAAACCGTTTGTATTAAATGTAAGGAATGTTGGTAGTTTTGAGCATTAAATCCGAAGGGCAAAAGTGCAGACCTGCACCCGAGTTCCCCTTGATTTTTGAAAGAAAAATTTCTAAGTTAAAGGATCCGGATGACTTGGGATCCGAATTCGGATGGGGTGGTCCGAAATTCGGATGTGGTTTGAACCGAGTTCGGACCGTGCTTCGGTTGGAAGGGATCCGAAATTCGGATGTGGTTTGAACCGAGTTCGGACCGTGCTTCGGTTGGAAGGGACCCGAAATTCGGATGGTCCATAACCCGAACTCGGATGATCCGAAATCCGGCTGGTGCTGATCCGAATTCGGATGGGAACTCGACGAGTTCCCTGGTGAACTCGGCAAGTTGAGCCCAGTTCCGGCCAGAAATTGTAATTTTAATTAGTCCTTGGGATCGTTTGTCATAATAACTTTTGTCACCAATTGTGAAGAATAATTAGCCCAAAATAATTATGTAGGTTGAGGCCGAAATTAATTAGATCTTACGACTAATATGTCCGAATCAAAGTTGAGAAATTATAAACGGTGATACTTATAATATTATATTATGAACCAACTTGTAGGGGTTTTGACGGGTTAAGTCACGTGGAGACTATCACTCTTACCGTGACAATTATAACTCGGTTTTGGGGCCGAGAGCGTATTGTGTATCACTGTGAGTTCTAGTATTAACGTATTTGCATGCATATCATGAATTGTATGTTACTGCTTTCGTATTATTGTTGTCACTTTCATGCTTTGCCATCTCATATATTATTGTTATCATATTATCACTCGGTCGATAGTCGTTGAGCATTCATTTGACCTCTCCGCCGAGACGGTAAGCCTGAGTGTGGTAACCCAGCGGAATCCTAATGGTAAGCCTGTGTGTGGTAACCATTATTGCCTGTAAAACGGTAAGCCTGTGTGTGGTAATCGTATGGCATCACTGTAAACTGCATATCGATAAGCCTGTGTCTGTGGTAATCGAGCAGTAGATTGTAAACCCATTGTTCGGTAAGCTTGTGTATGGTAACCGCAATGTGGTAGTTTGTTAGCCATTGGTTGGCCTCCTAAAATTGATAGTTGAATTCATGGCATTGCATGACATCATTCATATATCGCATGATACTTTAATCTAGAATCTCACTAAACAACTTTGTTGTTTACCCGATAGTTGTTATTTCCTTTCAGGATCTGTTAAGGGCAAAGGCCCGGCTGGCCCAAGTTGTTAGGCATCGGTTGGAGCTCGGATAGGAGCTCAATATTTTGTGGATGATTGGGGTGGGAGTAGCAGACTTCCATTTTTGGACTTACGCGAATTAGTTGCTGTTTATTAATTCGTTTGTAACTAAATTGATAACTTAATCTTGTAACCGCAGTTACATTGCTCCGTGATTTCCGACACTCTGTTGTGTCTTATGCAAAGTGTTTGGAATCACGTTGATGATTATTAATTGCAAAAGTTTTAATTTGATCGTATTTCCGCAAGTACTCTGTATAAATTAACGTATAATGGTATCGAAATACTCGTATTAGTTGTATGGGTGTTTCAATTTGGTATCAGAGCTGGAGCTCATAGACAGAGTATAGTCGACGATACTCTACTCTGAGCACGGTTTCAGATGCTGTTATTGACCCACCTAGGCGGCAATATTATAACAATTACAATTGACCTTTGGCCTAGGATGGGATAATATTGGGTAGACTTTTAAGATTATGACTTGACGTAAGCATAATTATATATATATACATATACATACAAATAAATTTCATGTGCACACTTTGGTGTGAAAGAAGTGTTGAACCGACCTGTAACTGTTGGTTGCAGACAATGTCGGATAACCAGTCGAATCGCGTTCTACACCAGGAGGTAGAACATTCAAATGATGGGGGAGGCAGGGATCAGTCTCCGGATTATGAAAATGAATCCAGTTTCCGTACTGGTGGAGGGTCCAGAGAGGACCAAATGATGCAGATGATGGCTCAGATGCTGGAACAAAATCGCCAGCAGAATGAGCTAATGACCCAACTACTTGCTTCCCAGAACGTTCAGGGAAAGAAAAATAATGCTGAGGGGGAGCAAGCAAGTAACGATAATACTGAAGGCGCTGGAAGTGGAAGTAGGGCAGAAAGGCCCAAGAAAGATAAGGAACGGAAGCACGGCTCCTCTAAGTCAAAAAGGGGAATGTCGTATAAGAACTTCATTGGTTGTCGTCCTCCAGCGTTCAATGGACGAGCAACTACTGTGGAGGCCTTGGACTGGATCAAGGCAATTGAGAAGTTATTCCGAGTCACCGATGTCAATGATGAGAAAAAGGTGCAGTACGCAACTGCACTATTTGTTGGTCTTGCTTTAACTTTGTGGGATTCCGAAGCGGAGATTTTGGGCTTGGATGCCGTGGTTAAAATGACCCGGGAAGAATTCAAAACCAGGTTTGACAAACATTTCTGTCCCGCTGTTGCGGTGCAGAAGATTAAAAGAGACTTCCTGACATTTCAGCAAGGAGAGCTATCAGTGGATGATTATCTGATCGAGTTTAACTCGAAGGCAATGTTTGTGGGGTCAGTGATTGCTGACGAGAAACAAAAGACTGACTACTTTGTGGAAGGACTGCGAAGTGAGATTCGCGAAATGGTGACTGTTCGCGCAGTGGAATCGTTCGAAAAAGCTGTGGAGTATGCGCGACTCCGAGAGTATGAATTGTTCCGTAGGGAACAAGAGGCGGCTGGATCAAAGAAAGCGAAGGTTGAGTCTTCGTCGGGGACGTTTAAGCAACCCCAGCAATCATTTTCGAAGAACGTGGACTCTCGTTCACGTTCCCAATCCTCCCGACATTCAAAGAAACCTGCTAATTCCAACAGCTTTTAGTCGAAATCTCAATTTTCGATTTCGGTGCCTACTTGTAGCCGATGCGGGAAACTTCATCGAGGGGAATGTTTGTCCCCTATTGTTTGCCATGGATGTGGGGAAGAGGGACACATACGTCCTGCGTGCCCCAAAAGAAGTGATGCATGCTACGAATGTGGCCAGGTGGGCCACCTCGCTCGGAATTGCCCGAAGAAGAGATTGACGGCATCGGAAAGTAAAGGCTCAGTTGCAAAGCCTAGTTTTGTTGGTGGTTCCTCCCAATCAAAGGGGAATCCACCCAAACCTCAAGCCAGAGTCTATCAGATTACAGCTGCTGAGGCGCAGGATGTGCCGGATGTCGTAACCGGTACTTTTCTCCTAAATTCTTTACCTGCTGTAGTATTGTTCGATTCTGGTGCAAGTGTGTCTTTTATTTCCAAAACATTTGCACGAAAGTTAGACATTATACCTTCTTTAATGCCTTTTCCCTTATCTGTTGATGTGGCAAGCGGAAAATCGGTCAGTGCCACCCAAATATACTATGATTGTGTGCTGACCCTAGACGGACATAAATTTGATATTGACCTTGTCCCCATAGACACCAAAGAATTTGATGTAATAGCTGGCATGGATTGGTTGGCCAATAACCTTGCCACTATTGCTTGTGCTAATAGAATCGTTCGTTTGTTCACGCCGGAAGGCGAAGAAATATTTGTGTATGGGGATAGACGTAAAAGGGAAGCCGCAGTGATTTCGGTGGCTAAGGCTCGGAAAAGTTTAGGTAAGGGTTGTCAATGCTTCTTGGCTTGTGTGTTAAATACTAAGAAAGAAGGAAAAAACCTCAAGGATGTACCAGTGGTTAATGAATATCCCGACGTGTTTCCTGATGACTTACCGGGATTACCACCGGATCGATCCGTAGAGTTTCGGATTGAATTGGTGCCGGGAGCTGCACCAATTGCACGTGCCCCGTACCGTTTAGCACCTTCAGAAATGAAGGAAATGATGGCACAACTGGAAGAATTATTAGAGAAAGGGTTTATCCAGCCGAGTACCTCGCCGTGGGGTGCTCCGGTTCTATTTGTGCGAAAAAAAGGTGGAACTTTGCGGATGTGTATAGATTATAGAGAACTGAACAAGGTGACTATAAAGAATAATTATCCTTTGCCTCGTCTTGATGACTTGTTCGATCAACTACAAGGAGCTGCTTACTTTTCGAAAATAGACCTTCGTTCAGGTTATCATCAACTTAAGGTCCGTGAGGAAGATGTGCCAAAAACGGCTTTTCGGACCCGATATGGACACTATGAATTCTTAGTGATGCCTTTTGGGCTCACTAATGCTCCTGCAGCTTTTATGGACTTGATGAATCGGGTGTGCCGTCCAATGCTTGACAAGTCAGTTATAGTGTTTATCGACGATATTTTAGTGTATTCCAAGACGGAGGAGGATCATGCAGTTCATCTGAGACAATTGCTCGAACTTCTTCGAAGCGAACAGTTGTATGCCAAATTCTCAAAGTGCGAGTTTTGGCTACGACAAGTGCAATTTTTAGGGCATGTTATATCTTGTGAAGGTGTTTCTGTGGATCCCTCCAAGATCGAGGCCATTAAAAGTTGGGAAGCGCCGAGAAATGTTGCTGAAATTCGTAGCTTCCTTGGATTGGCCGGCTATTATCGACGATTCATCCAAGATTTCTCTAAAATAGCCATCCCACTCACTTCATTGACTCGTAAGAATGCGAAGTTTGTGTGGGAAAAGCCACAGATTGAGGCGTTTCAAATTTTGAAGAGTCGGTTGACTGACGCTCCTGTGCTTGCGTTGCCGGAAGGAAACGAAGATTTTGCCGTTTATAGCGATGCATCAATAAATGGGTTGGGTTGCGTGCTTATGCAACGAGGAACAGTGATAGCGTATGCATCAAGACAGTTAAAGGATTATGAAAAGAGTCGTCCGACTCATGATTTGGAATTAGATGCTGTCACGTTTGCGTTAAAAATCTGGCGACATTATCTGTACGGCACTAAGTGCCAGTTGTTTACTGATCATAAGAGCCTGAGGCATATCTTTGATCAGAAAGAATTAAATATGCGACAGAGGCGCGCTGTGGAGTTGATTAAGGATTATGACTGTGAAATCCTTTATCACCCTGGAAAAGCCAATGTAGTGGCTGATGCTTTAAGCCGAAAGAGATACCCGGAAGCGACTTGTTATGCGCTAACGCATGTGGTTGTGAGTTCCTCTATCCTTGACGACATACGGAAATGGCAAATCGAGGGTCTTAAAGAGGAAAATATTAAGTCTGAGAGAATGGTTGGTCAAAGCGTGTTGCTAACCGAAGGTAGCAACGGGTTGAAAAAATGTTTAGGGATCGTATTTGGGTGCCGAAGATTGGGGAGGTGCGCAAAATAATTTTAGAAAATGGTCATAATTCGAAGTTCTCAATTCACCCCGGGAGTTCAAAAATGTATCAGGATTTGAAATCCGAATATTGGTGGCCCGGAATGAAGCGAGACGTCGGTAATCATGTCGAACGGTGTCTGACTTGCTTGCGAGTCAAGGCCGAACATCAAAAACCATCTGGAAATTTACAACCCCTTGAGATACCCGAATGGAAGTGGGACCACATCACAATGGATTTTGTGGTAAAGCTTCCGAAGACCCAAAGACAACATGATGCTATATGGGTTATTGTGGATCGACTGACAAAATCCGCACACTTCTTGCCGATACGAGAAAACTTTCCTTTGGAAAGATTGGCGCGAATGTATATCGACGAGATTATTGTGCGCCATGGGATTCCAAAGTCTATTGTTTCGGATCGTGACTCGAGGTTTACTTCGAGATTTTGGCAAAGTATGCAAGATCAGTTGGGGACGCGTGTTAATTTGAGTACGGCATTTCGTCCCCAGACCGACGGCCAGACTGAGCGCACTAACCAAACGATGGAAGATATGTTACGTGCATGCGTGATCGAGCTTGGCGGAAATTGGGATACACACCTACCACTTGTGGAATTTGCCTACAATAATAGTTATCATTCTTCGATAAAGATGGCTCCGTATGAGTCGTTGTATGGCCGAAAGTGTCGAACCCCGACGTGTTGGCGTGAAGCAGGCGAGAAACCGTTAGCGGGTCCCGAATTGCTTCAGGAGACGCATGATAAAATTCAGATTATTCGGGAGCGAATCAAAGCGGCCCAAGACAGACAAAAAGCGTACTCCGACAAACGTCACAAAGATATAGAGTTCGCAGTGGGAGATTCCGTGATGCTGAAAGTATCTCCGTGGAAGGGAATTATGAGATTTGGGAAGCGAGGAAAGTTAAGTCCTCGATATGTCGGACCGTTTCCTATTACCGAGCGTGTCGGTGCCCAAGCCTATAAGTTAGATCTGCCCGCTGAGTTGGCAGGAATTCATAACACCTTTCACGTTAGCTATTTGAAGCGAAGTCCGATCAATCCTGCCGTGATCGTTCCTTTGGATGATGTGCAAATCGATGAGCGGTTACGCTATGTAGAAGAACCGGAAAAGATTATCGGCGACAAAATAATTAACCTAAGGAATAAAGAGATCGAGATGGTGCTCGTTTGTTGGAAGCACCACCGTGGGTCTCTGATGACTTGGGAGACGAAGGCTGAAATGATGGCCAAATACCCCGCCCTGTTTGAAAGAACCTGATTCCGTGATAATTAATATTTATTGTAACGAAATACGATTCGAGGTATTAATTTATTTCAAGTACATAAATAAAGGTTGTGTGTGGATAATTATGAATATATATCTTGGATTTATAGAATGGACTTTAAAAGAAATGCAATTAATTCCAAGGTATAAATGGTAAATATGTGAAAGTTGTGGGTTGGAAAGAAAAAGAAGAAGAAATCTTCTTCTTTTTGGCTTTATACCTACGCAGACACACACATTGTGTGTGTGTGTGTGTTCATCTTTTTCAAAAGCTCCAAAATAGAGAGAAAAGAGAAGAGAAGAAGAAGCCAAAAATCAGCTTTTATTGGAGATTCTTGTTGGTTTCGAAAGATCCAAGAGGTACCACTCTCATTTATAAATCTTGCTATTTATTTTCTTCTCCTCTCCATCTTCATATGAAGAAGATGAGAAACCCAAATGGGTTGTTATGAATAATGTGGAGAAACCTTAGATCTTGAGGAATGATAATGGAATATAGTAAGAAGAATCATTTTAAGCTTATTATTCAAGTTTTATGAAGTTTCATGGGTTTTAGCTCAAAAACCCGAAAATGGAGTTTTATGAACTCTCATGGATTTAAAAAGGAATGAAATAGTGTTCTTGATGGTTAAAATAAGTTTAGAAAATGTATATATATGTTTGGGAATGATTCCAAACCGTTTATAATAAATGTGAGTGGTTCTGGTAGTTTTGAGCATTAAATCCGAAAGGCAGAATGGCAGCCCTGCGTTTGAACTCGACGAGTTCCCTTGGTGAACTCGGCGAGTTGGTCTGGGTTTTGAAAAGAAAAATTGCTAAGTTAAAGGATCCGGATATCTTGGGATCCGAAATTCGGATGGTTGGTCCGAAATTCGGATGTGCCTAGGGCCGAGTTCGGACCG
>JAANYP010006798.1:0-43775 GCA_020465985.1 Centrapalus pauciflorus | reverse complement strand
TATTTGTATCTTCATTTATTTGTGAATCGTGAATTTAAATTTTATTAAATCTGGTGAAATAATTGTGTTAGATTTTGGATGTTAATCAAATACAGCTAAACCACATTTGACATTTACCCAAGTTTATTAGATTTTTACATAATCATCTAACAATTAATAGGTATGCCTGCAGATATGGCCGCTTCGTCGCTTATCGTTCCCGCAAGCACACATATGTTCTTAAAACACAGATAATTCATATCCCTGATGCGCAGGTTTTCGTGCGAAGTGTTGGACTCTAAGTCTGAATCAGATATTAGCTACGCTTTGTTTCAGTCACACATTCCGATTGTTAACTTCTCATATGTGCGGCACGTTCGATGAATCACTTCCAAGTTGATTAGCCTCTGTCACCCCGACCCGACGTGTAGAAACAAGGCTGCAGAGGCCAACCGTTGGTATTCTCTCCGAATGCAGCGTGCGTCAAGTGGATTGAACCAGCATAGAGATCCTAGATGGACTAGAGGAGAGTGAACTTATTCTAAGGCCTATCTTGATTTCCACTAAATATTAGGGCAAGCGCTTTTTCAACGATGGGTTACAAGTCTAGATGTAACAAAGTCGATCTCTATTAGAAGTGCCTGAGTGAGGACTGAACGCTGGGGTATTCGTCCTTGGTCCATGTCCCTTCATGGTCGAGTTGTATATCACCGAGCCAGACAGCTTGATTTGTACAGTGAATCAAACAAACCACATCAGCATGATCGCACTTGGATGGTGTCATGAAGAAAGTTTAGTTTCTCGCAGAACTGATTTTCTCAGCGAAGTATATTCATCAAACATCACAGGCCTACCCTGAGAGAGAGAACGGTTCCTTTGTATCCGAGGGCGTCGTGACTGATGTTGTACAGGATCACCTTTTTGCCAAGATCCATGCCAACAATCGAATTGATTTCCGTTTCTAGGCGTAATGTACTGCGAAAAAGCCCATATTTAGATGCATTAGTATCCTCCACCCCGAGGACGCGAAATTGGAATTTCTCCAACTGCCTCGTCACCGTTTGTTTGGCATGCGATCTTATACAGAGAATGTGTGCTGGACACCTGATACCCAGCCATTGAGGGAGTGAAATAGAAGTATCAACAAAGCAACACATACAATAAACATGGCACAACATAAGACGCATCAATAGGCATAGCAACAAGCAAACTAGCGCTACAGCTGGACAAATCCCGCACAGGACGTCTAGCCTTCTACGAGTGCCCGAGCCAAGGTAGCACAGCCCAGTCCAAGCGACAGACAAAGGCGACTATTGGACGAAATAGTTGGGCGTACGGTCCTCTACAGTCGCCAGATGCAGAGGTACTGGCAAGCAGGGTCGCAGGTGCAATCAGAACGCGGAGGCCCCTTGGATGTATGGGACCTTCGCTGGCGCATGCATGAGGATTCCAATCTTTAGGGGCATTTGTGTCTGTGGGATGATCTAATTTTGTTTGGCCGACTATGAGACAGAGGGGGCTGAGGCAGGATGACATCTTCGGAATTAAAGAAAACCGAATCAGATGAGTTCCATGAGGTGGTGACTCACGAACTGGAAGTTGTGTTTCGTGACACATTATGGTTCTGATGATTGCAAGTCAAGCGTGTTCGAGGGGAGTACGAGGAGAGAGCTAGGGAATGAGGATGGAGTCCGTTAAGAAGAAGAAGAGGATTGCCCGTAAGTTAGATGACGAGGCCACTCGAGCTAAACAGTCATAGATTTATGCACGCGGCTCTATCTTCTATACCTCGACGCACACCAGTAAACCTCTCCAGCCCAAACCCAAGCACATACCCCCACACGAAATTCCACCATCAACCGCCACCCCGCTCAGCAACACGAACCCGACATTCCGCCAACCATTCAATCTTTCGCCCCCTTCAGTCCATTCCTTAGCCATAAGCATACAAGAAAATCAAGAGATTTCTGCAGCTTGAAGTAGTTCGTAGTAAGATTTTCAGCACTACGTTCAAATTATAACTACTCACTAAAGCAGGTTGGTGAACTCCAACGAAGCAGTAACGGACTATCTGGATAACGGAGGACAATAGTCGATAGTTGAGAATGAAGATTATTGAGATTTGCTGTAAGAGATTTGAAAACACTGAGCTTAAATTTCCTTTACTTATGATCACTGACTTCAGTTGCATGCCGAGTACCGAGCAATGAGGGTCCCTCATTGAGCAGTTAACTGTTATGAGAAAACCTTCAGGCTCAGGGGAGGAGGACGCGTGTCGGATAAGACTACAGAGGCGGAGGGACGAGAACATGATGACTTAATCCAAGGCAATGATGCCCAGCTCTCAAAGAAGGAATGAGACAGTAGATTTTTCTTACTGCTCAGGCTTGCTCAATTCCAGGGGGAGCCACGTCAAGCAGAGGGATTGAATGGTGAAAAGAGGTAAGAGGCTAGTCTTCAAGGATTTAGTACTAGGCGACATGATCGAGCGGCTGAAAGATATTGAAGAAGGAGCTGATGCGAGTTTGATTCTTGAAGACTGAATGAATCAATAAAGAGGTTGGAGGAAGGGAATTTTTCCAGATGGATGTGTTGACCTGGACATTTGACGACGAAAGTGAATAGAGGATGACGACTATCAAGTCATCAATGAAGTTATTGTCAATTCACAACCAGTAACGGAGCTATATGAAGGACAAAATCATGATGTGATTGACATTGACTATATCAAAGTAGCCTCAGTCGAGGATAATGAACTTGAAGAGGCCGAGATGGAGCCATCTAGGACTGACTTGATCAATCTTTGGTTCAAGAAAGAGGAAAAGAAAGAGAGTTTGAAGATGAAGAAGAAGATGAGAGTTCCAGGTGCTGGGAACTTCTCAGGAGGCATTATTAGCTGGTTCTTTGACAGAGAACTGCAGCTGTTCATTTTGAAAAGAAGAGATGGACTTCAATACTTGAGGCGGACACTGAAAGCGTTTAATTCTTTGCCCAAGATTGAAATTAAAGAGTTAGCCTGGAAGGAGCTTATTAATATTGGAGATGATCCTTACGCAAACGTTATTGAAAGAATCATAAGGAAAGAAGGGCGATCAGGCAAATTTGAGAGGCTTAAGCCGAGATCAGGCAAGAGGGTCGAGGATGGATCAAGAATAGATCCTCATACTGGAAGACCTTGGGCTAGAATGATCTACAAGCCAGTCAAATGCTTGAAAAGAGTGCCAATAAAGCCAATGCCACAAAATGATTTGAGCAACATGAAGTGGTGGTACCTGGAAATTGATACTGCTGAAGCTATAATGGAGGATCAAGACGAGCAGGTAATTTTGAAGGTATACGACCCACTACATTTGATAAACCTATCTAAGGACGACCTGAAGAAGCTTCACGATCAGCCTATATTCTTCACTGAAACATGGAGATCTGAAGCCAGGAAGTTCCAAAAGGTAGTTAAAGTTTGTATAGATGCAGGGTTATATGCAGGTAGTAGCGTCTATAGCTCTAGTACTTAAATTTGATATAATGTAAATAATTAGAAGCTATCGTCAAGGGGGAGTCTGTTGGTACACCCTGTGTGACGATAGCAGTCTAAACGATCTGCGTTATGATTTAAGTAATATTCTGAATATTAACAAGTGTTATTGATATATATGTTTAATATGTGTTTGTCGGTTATTGATTGTGTGTTTGAACTTGATGTACATATTACAAGAAGTTCAAACATAAAAGTCAAAGAGTATGTCAAGCATAAGTTAAAACATAAGTTTCATCACGTAAGTGTTTAAGTATATAGGTTAGATTCGAACTGCATAAAAGGATACATTCGAATCTGTGATAGATTCGAATGAGTCCTTAGATTCGAATAGGCTAGATTCGAATCTGTCAGATGGACAGATTCGAATGGGCCTTAGGCCAGATTCGAGGTTGGCCCACAACAGACTCGAATCAGGGTCTATAATTAGGGATAGACTCGAATCATTAGGAGACCTTTGGCAGAATTCGTGAGGAATTAAGCAATAGGCGATCTCGAGTTTATCAGCTAGGTGAGTCCCGTTTCGGAGAGAATTAGTACGTAGGATCGTTCGTGTGTCGTTCGTTCAGCGTCTAATAGTCTCCGTGTTCCCGTTGGTTGAGAGTTGTCCGTCTGACCGTAAACGAGGATTCCGCACTCGTTCACGGGTCCGCGTCTAGATAGATCTGTCAGTGGTTGACCTTACAGTCTTTAAGTGGAAAAGGGATGATCGGGGCATAAGTACTCGTAACAAGGCAAGACTCGTGGTCAAAGAGTTCATCTAAGAAGAAGGGATAGATTATAATGAGGTGTTTGCACCAGTGGCAAGGCTTGAAGCTATCAGATTATTTCTCACATTTGCATCCTTCAAAGGCTTCAAAGTATATCAGCTAGACGTCAAGAGTGCCTTATTGTACGAAAAAGTGAAGGAACTGGTGTATGTCGAGCAACCGCCAGGGTTTACTGATCCCAAGTATCCAGACAGAGTATATAGATTGGATAAGGCTCTGTATGGATTACATCAGACACCTAAGGCGTCGTACGAGACACTGTCTACTCACCTCTTAAACAATGGGTTTGAGAGAGGGAGAATAGATAGTACACTGTTCACTAAAAGGAAGGGTGACGATTTCATACTAGTACAAGTTTATGTGGACGACATCATCTTTGGGTCGTCAAATGAACAAATGTGCAAAGATTTTGAGAAGGTTATGAAGTCCAAGTTTGAGATGAGTGCGATGGTAGAGCTGAACTTCTTTCTGGGTTTACAAGTTGAACAACGAAAGGAGGGGATGTTCATTCATAATACGAATTATGTCTTTGAAATTTTAGAGCGCTTCGGGATGGAAGGAACAAAGGTTACAGCACACTTCAGTACTCCTATACAAATCACAATCTCGGACCGGGTACCGATAGTGATACTGATGTGGATCCTACTTTATATTGGGATATGATCGGGTCACTCATGTATTTAACGACTTCTCGACTTGACATAATGTTTGATGTTTGTATTTATGCCAGGTTTCAAGCTAATCCCAAGGAGATTCACATGAAAGCTGTGAAGCGGATTCTGAGATACCTGAAGTCGAAACCGAAGCTGGGACTTTGGTATCATGCTGATGGAGATATGGAATTGGAAGCTTACACAAACTCAGACTATGGAGGGTGTAGCTTGAACAGATATTCAACAACGGGTGGTTGTCATTTTTTTGGAGGGAGACTGGTGTCCTGGCAATGCAAGAAACAGACTTCAGTAGGCGTATCAACTTGCGAGGCCGAATATGTAGCTGCTGGTAGTTGCTGTTCACAGGTTTTGTGGATTCAACAACAATTGTGGGATTACGGTTTGACTTATACTCATACTCCCATTAGGATATATAATCAATCCATAATTGCTATAACCAATAATCCGGTAAAGCACAGCAAGACTAAGCACATAGATATAAGACATCATTTTATTCGTGACTGTGCTGAGAAAAACCTGATAAAATTGGTAAAAGTTCCAACGGAAGACAACTTTGCAGATGTATTCACAAAAGCATTTGATAGATCACGCTTTGAGTGGTTAGTCCAACTAAATGGAATGCGTAATCCAGAGTAACCTGACCTCAGTAGATTTTTTTCTTTTAAATATTATTAAGTTATTAGTTTGTCTTCTTAGTTACTTTACTTTAAAAAGCAAGACAAAGAAAAGAAAAAAGAGAGAAAACCACAAAAAATTCAAAAAAAAAAAAAAAAAAAAGAATACTGAAAACAAAGAGAGAAGTCTTAAAGTCTAAGGTTCAAAGTGACAAAATTTAGCATAGTATAACAAACTATAAGTGTTAAACTTTCACAAATAATGCACTATAAGTTCTAAGTGATATACATATTCATAGTCAGATATGTTGGTAAAACATGAGGGTTTTCCTAAAAGCTAATAAAACAATCAAGAAAACGTCATATGTGTAATTATATTAGATGTATGGCCAATAGGTCTTGATTTCTGTGTTAGAGGCTCACATACAATAATTATGAATGAGGTATGTAAATCAATCTGGGGGATGTATGGCTTCATCAAAATACATCTTAAAAAAGAGCAAGCATGAAATGTAAAGAGAGTCAAGACATGTCACTTTGTTGTACGTAAGTACAGACCTGTCACTGCTGTCTTGCTAAAATAAAAGAAGTATGCTCTACCCTAAGACAAACTAAGACACTCTGTTGTATGTAAATACAGAATTGTGTCCGACGTTTGCCTTTTAAAGATGATTTGCAAATACCGAAAAGTCGTAATGTCTGTCTTGATCATAGAAGTATGTCTAAGTGTGGGACACGTAAGGTAGTTTCTTGACAAATAAAAAGGCCAAGGGAAAATCCTAAGTGTTGAGTGCTTAAGTGGACAAACATACCGACAATCGACTTGGTGTGTATGTTACGACAAACAATCAAAGGAATCAAAAATTCTAAAAAGTGTGAAAGTGCAACACCGAAAGTGAGTTGACAAAGCTATCTGATTAAACTTTCTTTTACACTCTTGCAAAAAGATTTGGTTAGTGTGTTTTTATCTTTTAATTTTTGCAATATAATTTAATTTTATTAAATTTATTTTATTTTATTTTATTTTAAATAAATAGGATCGAGGTCAGTTACTAGGTTGCACTTTAGTTGGAGAAACAAAATTGCGTGATAATAAGTTTGCTTGGTGTGAAGTGTTTCGAAAAGTTGTGAAAGTTGAACAAGGCACAAAAGTTAAAAAAGTTGAAAATTTTTTAAAGTTTTTCAAAATTTAGACTTAAGTTCGTGACCCTAAGTTCGAACGAACTTAATTGGGATAAGTTCGAGACATAGTTGACTATAAAAAGGGCATATGCATTTTTTTAAGTCACCTACTCTCGAACATATTACATCACGAACTTATACAGACAATCTCGAACTTGTTAAGGTGATCTCGAACTTGTCGCACACTCACGACTTTGTTTCTGTTACACGAATTTACTACAGTTCCAACTCGAACATACCTTTAGTTGTTATCGATTTATCTCACAAAGAACTAAGTAAGTGCTATTTGGTACTTTAATCATGTGAATATCGTGTATTTTAGGTTTAAAATAACCGAATGCTAAGTGTTCTTATATTTAAGTATAGGGTTATAAAACTTGAAATAAAACATCAATAAAAACGATTAGAACCTTTTAGGACTAGATTCATTGGTCATTTAAGTCTAAAAAGGATTACATTGGAGGTTTTGATATTCAAGAGGCCGACTTTGAAATTGTTCAAACAAGAACAAGTTCGTAGTTCCTTATGTTATACGAACTTAGTCCATCAAATATCTACAAGTTCGAATGTCTCACACGAACTTACCTTTAGTTCGAAGGGCTTCTCAAAGTCAAACAAACTTAAATCTAAGTTCGAAGGTCAATAAGTTCGTAGGGCTTCTCAAAGTCAAACAAACTTAAACTTAATTTCGAAGGACATTAAATTCGTAGGCCATTTGAGTCACACGAACTTACACATAAGTTCGAATGACTTTAAGTTCAAACGAACTTAATCAACTTCGAATGAATTCAAAAGTTTTCCAAAATTTATTTATTCAGAATTTAACTATTTACTGTGTGTGCAGATATGGCAGATCGTGCATTCTTCAATAAGCACAATATGGTGGTCAGCATAGACCTCCAAGCTCCCGAGGCCGGACAGTATAGAGAAATTCTTGAATATTTGACAAGATCAAGGATTGTATATGAGTTGACCCACAACCTAGCGCTTATAATTCAATAGATAGGACAATTTTGGGGAACTTTACATGTTGATATCTCGGTGGTGCCCCCAGTTCTCAGGGAAACTGTTAACGGGCAAGTAATTACATTTTCAGCGGACAATCTGAGGGAAATTCTTCATTTGGGGACAATAGCACAGGAGGATGGCCCAGTAGATTTCCCGGCTCCAATAAGGCAAGATGCCTTTCAACGAATGGCTACGCATAATACTTGGCTAAAGCCTCGTATGTGAAGAGTGGGTTAATTGGACAGTGGCAATATCTAATGCCCATTATGCTAGTCTGCTTTGCGCCTGAGAAGGCAGGTTTCGACACAATGACATCCAAGCTACAATCTGGGATGATTTCGTTTGTTTATAACAAGCCCTTCAGCTTTTCAAGTTTCTTTTTTGGAGAGTTTGTACATTAGATAACGGCGCCAACCCGTGAAAGATTTTTTTTATAACCGCGGTTCGTAATGATGATAACAGGCACTTTCTACCGAATTTGCCACTTCTACCAGAAGTGGTTGTTGTAGCAGCGATAGACAAGAGAATTTTTGCAGATTGCCAAAGCCACAATTCAAGAAGGGTAGAAAACGTTAGGCCGACGATGACTCAATTATTTGGAGAAGACTGGATAGTCAATGAGCCCCAACAGCAAGCACCGGCACAATAAGAACCGGTTGCTCCGGTTCAGCCTCCTCCAAGGACGGCAGAGGTACGAGGCAGTTGTGGCTACTATATCTGTAGCATAGGTTGATCCGATCCAAGAGACCTTGGAAGACATTTTTGCTCAGGGAGGAGCTGCTCAAGAAGCAATCACCGAAGAGCTGATCCAAGATATTCTTCATCCGTCTGACGCCATGGACAACATTTTTGATGGTATTGAGAATTACCAGCAAGAGGATGTTACTGAGTCTATTGAGTCAGACACAGAGCCAGAATTTGAGACGACAAGTGACGTTAGAGAAGCTGCAAATCCGTCCACTTATTTTGGTATTCATAGTACTCGTCTAGTTGTGTAGCCACAAACAGCTCAACTGTTGGTACACCTTGTGTGACGATAGCAGTCTAAGTATAGTTGACATTTTGTGTAAGTCAACTTACGTAACATTGAATATTGACTAGTACTTGATATATGTATTTATATGTGTTTGATATTGATTGATTGTATGTTTGAACTTGGTGTAACGTATTACAAGAAGTTCAAACATAAAGTTCAAAGATAAATATAAACATAAGTTCAAATAGAAGTTTGACATGTGAAATTCGAATTTAGAGTAAATTCGAATTTATCACATAAGGCAGATTCGAATTTGGTGTAAATTCGAATTTGCATATAAGGCAGTTTCGAATTTGTCATGTGGACAAATTCGAATGGGCCTTGGCCTGGTTCGAGTTTGTCCTAAGACAAACTCGAAATGGTCAGTATAATTAAGGATTAACTCTAATAATTATAAGACTTTTTCAGAATTCCGGAGAGTAATTAAGCAAAGGCGATCTCGAGTTTATCAGGTTTCACAGAGTGTTTTCGGAGAGAATCATCGTGTAGGTACGTTCGTCGTCGTTCGTATAACGCAGTGGTAGTCTCCGTGTTTCGTGCGTGTGATCTTACCGTCAAGCCGCTAACGAGGATTCCGCACTCGTTGGTGTGTGTCGCGTCTAGATAGATCCGTGAGTTCAAGACCTTACAAGTGGTATCAGAGCCTACGGGGTGTTCTTAGTGTTCTTCGTGTTCATAAGCATACATCCTAGGTTTCTTGACGTTTTGGATGGTTAATATCATGCTTTTTGAGGTTTTTCGAGCTTAACAAATCAGATTTCGGGAAATACTTTGTTGTAGTTCAAGTTTTTGACCAAAATCAGTATTTTTACTTGTAAAAATATTGATTTAATCTGAAAAATTTGAAAAACTCGAAGTATTAGCCGTTTTTCGAATTTGCGGCGCTCGAGTTTAGTAAGGGGTTATTAGGGTTTACAAGATTAAGAAAGTTAAATTTGCGCCATCCTCTAGTGATAAACCTGTAGGACAACACAAATTGACTTTAATGATCAGGAGGATGAACCAGTCACTATAGTTGAAACAAAAGAACCAGACACTAGTGACACACATAAGTCAAAGGGCACTCATAAAAAGTCAATTGACAAAATGTCTTGCTTTAGATGTCACGAAAGGGGGCATAATGCGTCTAGCTGTCCACATAGGAAAGTAGATAATACACCTAAACCTGGAAAGCCGGAACAACACAAGCCTTCGCCAAGTGTAGCGAGCACTAGTAGTTCTCAGAATATCGAGAAAACTGTGCAAGCTGCACCAAAAATCTGCTGTGAAACAAATGCCTGTGTCAGGTCGACCAAAAGAAGTGATTAGGACTAATTCAACAAATAGAGTCGTTAATCAATCTAGGTCCGGACCGCAACAGAATTATAGGAGTACTACACCTAGCAGAGCTTACACTCCGGTTAGGTCACACACTCGTGTAAGGGATCAAACAACAGGTAGAGCTCAGGGATATCAGTCAGAAATGCATTATAATCAATATTATTCAAGAGCTCCACAGCAAATGCCTACATATAGGCCCAGAGTGAACTTAAATCACTCTGCACCACAACAGACTCCAATTCAAAAACCCAAGTCACCTGAAAGGAGAGATGGGTATTTGAAAGAGTTTAAGTATGTGGACGAGAATGGTATTACCAAGTCTGTTATGGCTTGGGTTCCCCGTGATAACTAACCTATTTTCTTTCATGTGCTTGAGATAACTACAGGTCCAAACAACAAATGGTTCGTCGATAGTGGTTGCCCCAGGCACATGACAGGGGAAAGAAGTCTACTCGCAGACTTCAAGGGAGGGAATCGGGGTTTTGTATCATTCGCTGGCAATAAAGGAGGGAATATCACTGGTACTGGAGTGGTCACTAATGGGACTATCAAACTGGATCAAGTTTATCACGTGATAAACCGGTTCACAATCTCATTAGTGTATCTCAAATCTGTGATAAGAAGAACTCAATACTATTTACTGATACTGAGGCGTTAGTGCTAAAACCGGGGTTCAATGTACCTGAAGAGTAGATACTGATGAGGGCTCCAAGGAAGAATGACCTGTACATGCTCGACATGAACAAGCCGGAATCTTCGATGGGACCAATTTGTCTGTTATCTAAAGCTTCAGAGACTGAGTCGGTTTTATGGCACAGACGCATGGCACACTTGCACCTGAGAAAGATGAACTACATTACGAAAAATGGATTGGTGCAAGGTGTTCCTATGAAGAGTTTTCAGTTCGAGGATAAGTGTCTACCGTGTAAGAAAGGAAAACAACACAAGAAAGCACACAAGTCCAAGACTCAAAACTCCATCGCTGCCACATTCGATTTGTTGCATATGGACCTCTTCGGACCAATCAACAAAAGGAGTATAGGTGGTAGTTGGTACTGTTTAGTTGTTACTGACGATTACTCACGTTTTTCTTGGGTTTTCTTTTTAGGTACAAAGGACGAGATGGCTGCCAAGCTCATCGGGTTCTTAGACCAAGTGGAAAATTCTTACGGAACGAGGGTTAAACGCATTCGAAGTGATAACGAAACAGAGTTTAAAAACATAGTAATTGGTGTATATTGCCTATCAAAGGGCATAGTGCATCAATTTAGTGCACCTTATGAGCCACAACAAAATGGGGTGGCCGAATGGAAAAACAGGACACTGATTGAGGCAGCAAGGACCATGCTATCGGATTCAAAGCATCCTACCATGATTTGGGGGGAGGCAGTGAATACCGCGTGCCATGTTTTAAACCGGGTCCTTACTGTCAAATCTTTGAACAAAACCTGTTATGAAGTTTTGAATAAAAGGCCACCTAATTTAACTGGCTTCGAACCTTTTGGGGTACCATGTACTTTAATGAAAACAAAACATCAACCTAAATTTGGTGAAAAGGTTGACGAAGGATACTTCCTAGGTTATGTGCCGAACTCACCAAACAAACGGGTTTTTAACAAATGTAATGGTACAGTAGAGATTGTGTATAACATAGATGTCACAAGTTATACACATGAACCCCAAACTGGTCCGGAATGGATATTTGATTATGACAAATTTTTTGAGTCATTTAACATTCCTTTGGATGAATATGCAGGTACAATCGAAAAGGACATGTCATCATTAAATCTGAATGACGAGGGTCATAGCTTTCCGAGGACCACTTTTCAATCAACATCCGAGCCTACATCAACTGAAGAAAGATCTCCAGAAGAAAATGATTCTGAAGTGCCTACAATCGAACATCAGACTACAAATTCAGCCTCTGAAGACAGTGTTCATGAGGAAGAAAATGTGGAGTCTGAAGTCGTTCCCCCGTTAGGAGAAATAGGATCAAATTTGGGAGATAATCTTAGAGTTGACGAGATAGAGACATCTAGGATCAACAAGAATCATCCTATTGAAAGTATCATAGGAAGTCCTAATGCTGGTGTGAGGACTAGGAGTAGTTTAAATAACAACACAGTGTTGTTGTCGATGATAAATGACTCTGAGGCCTTTCATACCTGCCTCTATTCATGCTTTATCTCGCAAGTAGAGACGAAAAATGTGTAAATGGCACTAAAAGACAACTCTTGGGTTGAAGCGATGCAGGAAGAACTGTCACAGTTTAGGAAACTAGAAGTGTGGGAGTTAGTTCCGTTACCTCGAGGAGAAATAGCAATAGGAACCAAATGGGTTTTTAAGTGCAAAAGAGATGATCGGGGTATAGTCACTTGCAACAAAGCAAGACTGGTGGTAAAGGGTTTCAACCAAGAGGAAGGAATCGATTACAATGAAGTGTTCGCGCCAGTGGTAAGGTTGGAGGCAATTCGGTTGTTTCTGGCTTTTGCATCCTTCAAGGGTTTTAAAGTCTATCAGCTAGATGTTAAGAGTTCTTTCCTTTATGGGAAAGTGAAGGAAATGGTATATGTGGAACAGCCGCCCGGGTTTACAGATCCGAAATATCCAGACAGAATATATCGGTTAGATAAGGCTTTGTATGGATTGCATCAAGCACCGAGGGCGTGGTACGAGACTCTATCCAACCATCTTTTAGAAAATAGGTTTGAAAGAGGGAGAATAGACAGTACGCTGTTCGTGAAGCGAAAAGGAGAACATTTCATCTTGGTACAAGTGTACGTAGATGATATCATTTTTGGATCATCAGACGAGTAGATGTACAAAGATTTTGAGAAGGTTATGTAGTCAAAGTTTGAGATGAGTGCAATGGGTGAGTTAAACTTCCTTCTGGGTTTGCAAGTCGAATAGAGGAAGGAGGGCATGTTTATTCATCAGACGAAGTATGTCTATGACATCTTAGAGCGCTTCGGGATGGAAGGAACCAAGCTGACAGCTCACTTCAGCACACCAATTCAAGTGAATCACAATCTCGGACCGGGTACAGAAAGTGATACCGATGTGGATCCGACGTTATATCGGGCCATGATTGGGTCACTCATGTATTTAACTGCTTCAAGACCTGATATAATGTTTGATGTTTGTATTTGTGCTAGGTTTCAAGCTAATCCAAAGTAGATGCACATGAAAGCCGTGAAGCGGATTCTACGATACCTCAAGTCGAAACCGAAGCTGGGACTTTGGTATCACGCGGAGGGCGATCTGGAATTGGAGGCGTTCACGGATTTAGACTACGGAGGATGCAGCTTGATGCACAAGTCAACAACTGGAGGGTGTCAGTTCCTAGGAGGGAGACTCGTTTCCTAGCAATTCAAGAAACAGACTTCGGTAGCCGTGTCAACGTGCGAGGCCAAATATGTTGCTGCTGGTAGTTGCTGTTCACAGGTTCTGTGGATACAACAACAATTGTGGGACTACAGTTTGACTTATAATCATACTCCTATTAGGATAGATAACCAGTCAACAATTGCTATAACAAATAATCCAGTTAAACTTAATAAAACCAAGCACATAGACATAAGACACCATTTTATACATGATTGTGCTGAAAAGAACTTAATCAAGCTGGTAAAAGTTGCAACGGATGATAATAATGCAGATCTATTTACCAAAGCTTTTGATAAGTCACGTTTTGAGTATTTTAATTCAACTAAACGGAATGCGTAATCCAGAGTAAGTTGACCTTAGTAGAGTTTTATTTCTTTTTATAGTAGTAGCTTTTCTTTCTTTTTATAGTTAGTTTAGTAGCTTAGGATAGTTTCCTTTTACAGTAAGTTAGTAGGTTAATTAATTTTCTTACTCTTATTTATGAAAAACAAAAGAAAAAAGAGAGAAAACCATAAAAAGTTCAAAAAAAAGAGAATATCAGAAAATGAGTTATGTCTTAGATACATAGGTTCAAATTGACGAAAATTAGCACAGTTAATACAAGATCTAAGTGTTTAGATTTCACACATAATACACATAAAATTCTAAGTGTTATACATTATCAAGTTTGATATGTTGGTAGGCATAATACATATAGGGAGTCTCAAGGCTAATAAAATATTCAAGAAAAAGTCAGACGTGTCACTAACATAGATGTATGACCAATTGGTCTTAATTGTTATGTTAGAGACATACAGACATTGATTCTAAATGAGGTATGCAAACTTTCTGGGGATGTATACCAACATCAGATACATCTTAAAGAAATGAAAAGAATAGAAAAATCATACTGAGTTAAGAGTCAAAACAAGTAACTCTATTGTACGTAAGTACAGACCTGTTGCCTCTGGTTTGACTCGAGTTAGCAAGATAAGTCGCTTTGTTGTACGTCGGTACAGACCTGTCACCGCTGTCTTGCTAGCTTTAAAAAAATAAACCTTAAGACAAACTAAGACACTTTGTTGTATGTAAATACAGACCTGTGTCCGACGTTTGCCTTTTAAAGAAAGTTTGCAATACCAAAAACTTATAATCATTGTGTGTATGCCTTGATCATAAAAGTATGTCTAAGTATGAGTCACGTAAGGTAATTTCTTGATAAATAAAAAGGCCAAGGGATATTCCAAAGTGTAACATGTTTAAAGGGAAAATAATACCAACAATCGGCTAGAAATGTGTGTCACGACAAACAATAAAAAGGAGTAAAAAATTCCTAAGTGTAAAAGTTTGAATACTGAAAGTGAGTATTTGACACCGCTATGTGATTGAACCTTTCTTGGACTATACTCACCAAAAATATTCTGTTAGTGTTTAGTATAGGTTGTAAACCTTTAAAATTAGTGTAGATTTAATCTAAGTTTAAATTTTTATTCAAAATTTTTAATTTTACTTTATTTTTTTAATTTAATTTAATTTATTTTTAAATTTATTTTATTTCTACTTCATTTTTAATTTTATTTAGGAAAAAGGTCAAACTTATTGAGGATACATTCTTAGTTGAATAAAATAAACAGTGCGTGAAAATCGTGTGTTAGGGTAAATGATTTGGCATAGTTTATTCCGTTTCACGAAAAAGTTGGAAAAGTTGAATAAATTGAATTTAATTCAAAGATTTTCATAATTTTCAAAATGTTCAAGTTAAATTCGAGCTTAGGCCAAAATCGAATATATATTCGAATTTGGCAAGGACTTCGAGTTTGGCTAGTAAACTCAAAAGAGGTCACAAACTCGAAGGTGGTTAGTATAAATAGGTCAACAGTGACATTCATTATTCACCTACCTTCGATTTTAGCACTTCGACTTTATTCAGAGAGATTTCGAGTTTAACCTTCGACTTTATCGACTTCGAGTTTTTCACTATTTGTCGAGTTTTTGTCCATTTGTGTTCGAGCATACTCACAAATCTAGGTATAATCAACATTATTATACAAGATTTAGGATGTTTTAGACTCAATTTGAGCCAAAATCAACCGTTTATGAGGTTTTAATGGTGTGAACTTTGTAATTCACAATAACAAAGTTTGAACCGATGAAACATCAAATTAGTGACAAATATCTTTGTAATGTTGTATTCCCGTAAATATTCAGCACCTTAATGATATTCTTATCATACACATGAAGAATCAAGCTCAATAAATGTGTAATAATAAAGAAGAAGACAATATGAATATGAGAGAATATGATGAACAGTGGCGGCTGTGATATTTCAAATTGTCAACCGTGTACAAAAAGGTAACCCTAGGAGCCTTTTGTAGGCTCCTTTAATTATCTTTCAAACATTGGCAACTTTGGCCCCTAGACTATTTCTTAAACATAAATTACATAGAAATAACATAGAAGATAAATTACAAAGATAATAAATATTACAAAACAACTCCTAAGATCGAAATAATAAATCTAACAATCTCCTCCTTTTCAATCACTTAGGAGGTCCTGGAACTCGGGCATGGTCGGTAGATTCTCGAAGACCAAGTATGACGTCGAAGCGTCTGGTTACTTGTCTCAGATGTAGCCTCTCGTTCAGGTAGTCTATGCCGCTGAGTGTATTCTGTATCTCCGTAGGTGAGCATCTCTGTTCAGGATCTGGTTGAGCATCATAGTCTTGTACTTTCTTTGAGAGAGCAGCTCGAACCAATCTAAGTGTACCATCGGAGTAGCAAGGAAGGTCCTCAAAGCGCATATACCTTTTGTAGCCCTTGTAGTTTACAAAAACAATTCCCGGATCCCCAGAATGTATAACTCTGTAGGCCGGGTGGTGGGCTAGGAGAAAGCTGTCTTGTTCCGGTGCACGAAGCCCTACCTTAACCATAGCACTTTCGATCGCCATTTGAAAATCTCTTAGGCACATTATTATCGATCGGCGATTCATACTTCGAACTAAGGCACCCAAAGCAGTCATGCGAGACATACGTCCTTTAATGCGATTTTTCAATCTCTCGTGAAGGAACTCTACGTTGTCCACATTTATAAAATCTAGGTCATTTTCGAAGAACTCATCAGCAGTGCCATCTTCTCTTTCTACTTGAAAGGCGGGATAATAAACTTTTGCTCTTTTGCACATGGTGATAGAGACGAGTTTCTTTATCTTCGATTTGGACACTTTAGACCTTCTCTCCCTGAGCATCAGTTGATAATATTCGGCCTGTTCAGCTTTGGTAACGTTTGTGAGTTACATGAGAAGGCATCTGCTGAAGGCTCCAGGTTTCTTTCTAAACACCATCTTAAATCTTTCTTCTAGGTATGGGTTCTGAAACTGCTCAGGGAGAAACTTTTGTAGGAACTCTTTGAGGCCCTGAATGGGGGGTTCTTCGATTTCAGATCTTTTGGCTTCAAGAAGCTTTATAATTGTCCCCCGCCGTTCTTGTCGCATTTGGTCTTTTTCTTCCTGAGGCAATGTTTGAACCTTGCCTTTGGAATAGTTTTCTACCCAAAATAAATCTTCTTTTCTGTATATGTCAGAGCCCTCCGGAGTTTCGTCGAAGCAATCGACCCTTTTTGTTGGGGAGGGACCTGAACGTTGGGTTTGTTGGACTGAAGGTGGGCTTGGGGATCGTGGAGGGCTGATAGTGATGTGGGATTCTTTTAATGACAGGGGAGCATGGATGGATGAGAGTATATCTTCCTGATGGGCTCGGGGTGGTGAATTCAGGAAATCGAAAGAAGAGGATGAGGATTTTTTCGTTGGAGAATCAGGCTCAGGCTTAGGGGTTAATAAAGGTTGGTTGTCCTCGGTATCGGAATCTGAGTCAGAAACTATTATGATTTCAACCTTTTCGTGTGGTTCCTCAAATTCTACCATGGCTGTCATCGGATCCAGTGGAGCTGGACCCTCGACCATGGGCTCGTCTTCTATTAACATGTACTCCTGAGCCTCCTGAGACTTTTCCCCGGACCCCTGAAACTCGGACCCCTCCGCGGTCTCTGCTCCCCCTATACCCAGCATGGGCTTCTCAAATTGAACTTTTCTGCGCTTCTCCCCCTCATGACGATCAGGGTCGTCCTGGTCGTCATGTTTTCTTTTAGGGGCTTCGGCCTGAGTGCGGCACTGAAGATCTATGACCGCCGACTCAAGGCGATCCATTCGCGAATTGAGCTGCTCTTGGACTTGAAGAATTAGACGATTGAGAGCATCGATCTTGTCCGAGAGCTCGGCTATTTGAAGATGGACTGAATGGGATCCTGGTGATGGGCCAGCTTCGGAGGCGACACCCTTACCCTTGAGAAGAGAAAGAAGGGCGGTGTGACGGTCCTCGGCGGCCTCCCTTTGGGCGTCCAGGTCAGCCCGGGTAACCATTCCGGCAGCACGTAATGCTGCCGTTAACATCTCCAGATTGATGGGGAGATGGCCGGAAGTGGACGGCGTTGATTGAGCCACTCCCAGTCTTCCTTCCGTCATCTCTGGCTCCACTACGGGATGCTCAGATCCGGAAGTTTGTTGAGCTGCCATGGAGGCAGCTCTTGGGGATGCCACAAAGGCATCGTGCGCGGTGTGTATATGTGGGGATGGAATCGTGGGCGAAGGAAGTTCGGTCACGTGGGGAGGAGTGTGACCTCTTTCAACACCGCCGCTCTCCGAATGAGATGGCGATGGAGTGTGTGGAAGATCCCCGTGGAATGAAGTGGTTTCCCTTTGAGGGGAAACCAAGTGGGTGGTGGGGGTTGTTTCGACCGCTAGACTAACGGTCTTTTGAAAGGGAGTCCGGCTAACAGGGCTTGGTTCACCCTCAGATTGAATATCCCTCGCTCTTATGACAGAGACGGTTCTTTCAGAATCCGCCGTCTCTGCCGTCTCACCTACAGCTCCCTCCCTTACAATCTCAGCCTCCCGCTCACCGAAACCCATAGTCTGTTGAACATCCATCCCGTCTCCCTCATGCTCACTCTCTCGATGCTCACCTTCGGACTGGTTAGTCTCAGTCGATTCCGACTGAGACTCATCCGGATAATGCTCTCTTATATATGCCCTTACCCGCTCGGTGCCCCTTGACCTCGTAAGAGTAGAAAGAGGAATTTTCATTACCTGTACCGTCGGGGCCCCCTTTGGCAGCGTTAACTTTTGGATTGCCACTGTGGGGTAGACATCAGCCTCCGGACGCTCATGTATGTCTTCGTCCTGATCCATTGCACACTGGATGATGAGTTGAAGGAATCTTTGATAAGGAACGTACTTGCGGCCTTTCTTGGTGCTTCTTTCGATGTAGACTCTTCTTAATTCTTCAAATATGAACGCGGCATAGTCCACGTGTTGGTCGAAGGCAAAGCCGGTGAACATGGCTAATATCTGGGCCGACGCCGAGTCATGACCGGAATGCTTGGCTGTGAGGCATTTGTTCAGCACATCGAAGAGAATCCGCCAGTGGGACTGAAGGTTTTTCGTGCGGAAGTCTGATGGTTTTGTAAGAGGGCCGTCATACCCTAGGGTTTGTATTTCAGAGAGGGCTTCAGATACGGATGGGTTTGGGTCGAATGAGTCAACGGAGGGAAGATAGTCTTCTATGGGTAGACGAAGAATGTGACGGATGGCTGCGGTGGTGATTTTGACTGGAACGCAGTCAATGGTGGAGGTGAAGTGAGGTTCGGGGTCGGTTATGTATTGGAGCCTGTTCCAGAATTGTTGGAGGTAAATCTGGGGAACAGCTATGGCAGTCGATAGGGCGTAATATAGGGGATGGCGGGTGAGGATGTCGAAGGCAAGGGTTTGGGTTTCTTTTGAGAGGATGGAAACGTCGAGTTGCCAGTTATGTGGGATAAACTCGACAAACTCGGCGCTGGGTAAAATGGCTTCCTCGGGTAGCTGAGCATTATTATTTGGAATTGGAGGATGGGGTACGGTGAGAACGATTGCGGGATCCATTATCCTGCAAAGTGCAACAAAGTTAGAATCATAAGACTTGATATGATAATGCATTGATGTGAAGTCTAGATGAGTGTGAAATAGAAATTGTCTGATCTGTTTAACATCGGGTCTTTATTAGCAGAATAAAATTCCACTAACAAAGTCCAAAGTCAATCGTTAAGAGACCGATGTTAGATAAGACCGTTTCACTCAAACACTGATCATAACTCTAATCAATGGTGCACTTGTATGGAACTATTTTTTTTAATTTATATGAAAATGCAGAGATGGAAAAAAAATGAAAAATGAAAAATTAAAAAAAATCCTAAGTGTTGGATTTCGAATGGTCCGAATTCGGATGAACAGTGTCATCGAATTCGGATCTGTCCGAAATGGGATAATGCATGAATGATGTGTGTGGGACCGAATTCGGATGAAGTGATAATGGGGACCGAATTCGGATGATGGTCCGAAGTGTAAGACATGAAATGAATGAAGGTGGTCCGAATTCGGATGTGTTATAAACATGGTCCGAATTCGGATGTGGACTTGTGAAAATGCATGCAATGATATGGATATGTCTCAATTTCGGATGGTACCTGGAATTCGGATGGGGACCGAATCCGGGTATCATCCGAATTCGGATGCACAGTGGAGAACAGACTTAGACAATTTTCAAGTTTTGAAATTTTTTGACCCTGCTTTTGATGGTCCGAATTCGGATCAACAGTGAACCGAATTCCGATCCACAGTTGTCCGAAATTGTCTTTGTACTTTGAAAAATTTTGAATGTAGTCTAAGTCGGATATCCGAATTCGGGTGGTGGTCCGAATTCGGACATCCGAAACTGCATTAGTGCAGTTAATGTTCATGCAAAAAATAAACGTGAACAGTTGGAATCTTAATAAAAAAGCATGAAATTACAGATCCTAATCTAAAATTACATAGGGAACATTTTATCTAACTATTACTAAGGAAAAATAACACATTTCAGTAACTAAAAAGAGCAAAAACCGAAATGAAAAGTTAATAAAAATATGAGAATCAAACAAGTAAACTAGGAAGTTAAAGACTAAAATAAATTGAAAAGAGTGTTACCTGATAGTGCAGATGATGGAAAATGCAAGAAAAATAGAAGAAAATGAAAGTTGAGAAGCTTCGAAGGTGCAACAATGGTGGTTTCGGCGGTGGGGGTGTTCGTCGTTAGAGAGGAGAGAAAAAGGAGAAGAAGAAACTTGAAGATGATGAAAGTGAAGAAGATGTTGACTGTTGACCGCTTATTTAAAAGCGCGCGGGTCGTGGGTCGGGTCAGATGGATCCGCGCCTAAAAAGGGAAGATGGGCCGGCGGGTTTGCACACAATAACAACTCAAAAAAATGTTTTTGGGCTTTTAAGGAATTTAAACAAAAAGAAATTTTTGGTCCAATACAAAATAACATAAAAATATTTTTTGGTATTTTCTTTAATTTTGAAGTTAAAATAAAATGAAATGAAGTAACTTAAAATCTTTTTGGCTTTTTGATAAATTTGAAAGTTAAAATCTTTTTGTGATTTTCTGACCCATTAAATTAAAACTTAAAATTAAATTAAAGTTAAGACTAACCTAAAATTCAAAAATTTAACTACAAAGAAATAAAGAGACACACAGAATTATAAAATTTAAAAATCCTAACTCTACTCCCCCTCAAATGAATACCGATCCTTTTTCCTTTCCTTTTTCAAATTTTAAATCACGACAACCCTTTTTAAGCCTTACAAATACAGACAAACCTGGATATTGTTTGCGTCCCACTCCGTAGTGAACAATTCACACAGCAATTTATCAGGATCATTAATTATTAAAAATATACGCAGATAAGATAATATTGAGTTTCAATCTTGTGACATAATACTTAAATTTAAATAACAGATATTTTCTAAAATAATGGAATCTCAATCATGATAGATTGAAATAAAATTATTTAAGACAATATCTGATATTTAATTGGAAGGTGGATTCAACATGCCGATATGAGATACTAAAAACTAAAAACGAGGTTCGTCTAAAGCTTTAGTAAATATATCCGCAAGTTGGTATTCCGTGCCAACAAAATATAACTCAATGGTTCCCTTTTCCACGTGATCTTTAATAAAATGATACCTGATATCTATGTGTTTTGTTCGAGAGTGCTGCACGGGATTGCAAGAGATGGCAATTGCACTTCGAGAATCACAGTAAATAGGGATATTGGTGAGTGAGAACCCATAATCACGTAATTGTGTTCTCATCCACAGGACTTGAGGGCAACAGCTTGCGGCTGCTACATACTCAGCCTCAGCTGTGGATGTGGATACACAATTCTGCTTTTTGGAAGACCAACTCACCGGTCTATCTCCTAAAAACTGTATTCCTCCCGATGTGCTTTTTCTGTCCACTCTACAACCTGCAAAATCAGCATCTGAAAACGCGGTAAGATCGAAATCGGTTCCCTTTGGATACCATAGACCAAGTTCAGGTGTACCCTTAAGATAACGAAAATTGCGTTTTACCGCAGTTAGGTGTGATTCTTTTGGGTCGGCCTGAAATCTAGCACAAAGACACGTTGAAAACACTATATCCGGCCTACTGGCAGTCAAGTATAGTAAGGATCCTATCATCCCTCTGTAAGTTGTATTATCGACACTTTTCCCAGAAGGATCGGTGTCTAACTTACAGTTGGAGGCCATGGGAGTTGCGATACTCGTGCAAGAGTCTAACTTATACTTCTTGAGAATGTCAAGAGTATATTTCGAATGGTTCACAAAAATCCCATCCTCAAGTTGTTTGACTTGTAATCCGAGGAAAAAGTTCATTTCCCCCATCATACTCATCTCAAACCGGGACTCCATTAGGGCTGAAAAATCCTTACAAAAATTACTGTCAGTAGATCCAAATATAATATCGTCGACATAAATCTGTACTAGCATTATATGTGGGCCTTCCCTTTTAGTGAACAGAGTTGTGTCCACCACACCTTTATAGAAACCGGCAGAAATAAGGAAATTCGAAAGACTATCATACCATGCTCGAAGTGCTTGTTTTAAACCATAAAGGGCCTTATCTAACACATAAACATGGTCAGGTTTATGTGCATCAACAAAGCCTTGTGGTTGTTCAACATACACTTCCTCGTTAAGTTCACCGTTTAGAAAGGCAGTCTTGACGTCCATTCGATACACTTTGAAGTCTTTGTGTGCCGCGTACGCCAAGAAAATTCTGATTGCTTCGATCCGTGCAACTGGAGCGAAGGTCTCGTCATAATCTATCCCTTCTTGTTGTCGGTAGCCTTTGGCAACAAGTCTTGCTTTGTTCCTTATCACAATGCCGTTCTCATCTCGTTTGTTCTTAAAGATCCACTTCGTTCCGATGACTGTGCGGTCTTTTGGCTTGGGAACTAACCGCCATACTCTTAGCTGTTCAAACTGGTTGAGTTCCTCTTGCATTGCAACTATCCAATCCGGATCTGTCAGGGCTTCATCCACACGAGCGGGCTCTATCATACTCAAGAATGATGCGTAGAGACATTCATTAGCAGATGCCCTACGAGTTTGGACTCCTGTTGATACGTCACCAATGATTTGCTCTGTTGGGTGACTGCGGGTCCATTTGATCTCGTGTGGAAGGGGTGCTCGGGATGGAACCTCTGTGGTTAATATGGGGATGGATGAGGATTCATGGTCAATGGTTTCAAATGATGGTACCACAGGTTCTGGTTCAATTTCCGAGTGTTCAGGTGAAGGAAGAATCGTTGGTATTATATGTGAGGGTATTACAGGAGTAGATTCAACTGCGGATGTGTCGGTGGATGATGTGGATGGATGAGGATATGTTGATGAAGATGGAGCGGAGAAACTTTGCGGCGCAGTTGAACTGGAAGGATTACCTACATTATTAACAACATTAGACACACTAGCGTTAGGACCGAAAAATTCAACATAAAAAGGATCAAATAAATTAACCAAATCAGAATTAGAAAAAGAAATGGGGTTATTCGAAGAGTCTCCAGGCATTTGAGTAATGCGTGGTCCTGATTGATCAACTTCGGGTGCCAGTTCAGCCAACTCATCAAATGTGACGTGCATACTTTCATTGACTGTTCGGGTTCGGGTATTAAATGCGCGATACGCCTTTGAGTTGGATGAGTATCCAATGAAGATCGCTTCATCCGCCTTTTCGTTAAATTTCCCGAGGTTGTCTCTGTCATTCAGCACATAGCACCTGCGACCAAATACACGTAAGTACTTGATAAATGGTACTTTATTCAAAAAGAGTTGGTAAGGAGTTTTGTAAAAGCGCTTATGGATGATGGAGCGATTCTGTGTATAGCATGCTGTTGATACGGCTTCGGCCCACAAGAACGGAGGTAGCTTTGAATATGTGAGCATTGTACGAGCGGCTTCTACTAGCGTACGGTTACGCCTTTCCACGATCCCATTCTGTTGAGGTGTTCGAGCAGCAGAGTATTGATGGTGAATCCCTTTGGATCGAAGGAAGCCCTCCACTACCGAGTTCTTGAACTCCGTGCCGTTATCTGATCTGATTGATTGTACTGACAGCTGCTGTTGGGTCTCGACACTCTTGATAAAATCAATGATTTCTTGAGCTGTTTCGTCCTTGGAACGCAAGAACCTGACCCAGGTATATCGAGAATAATCATCAACGATAACCAACACATATCGTTTTCCATTTATGCTTTGAGTTCTCATCGGTCCGCATAAATCCATATGAAGTAACTCCAAAACTCTTTTTGTTGAGGGTTCGGGCTTTGGTTTGTGAGATGATCGTTTCATTTTTCCTTTCTCACATGCTCCACACAGATGGTCCTTTTCGTAGCGCAACTCAGGAAGTCCTTTGACCAATTGCTTCGCAGCCAGCTTGTTGATATTATCAAAATTCAAATGGGATAATCTTCGATGCCACAACCAAGAGTCTTTTGAAGAGGCTTTTGATAGCAGACAAATGTTATCTTTCACTACAAGCTTAGCTACGTCAATGGTGTAAAGGTTAGATTTTCGGGAACCAGTTAAGATTTCTTTTCCATCCATGTTCTTAACATTGCAGTTCTTAGCCCTAAACGTTACTTCTAGTCCTTTGTCGCAGAGCTGTCCTATGCTAAAAAGATTATGAGATAACCCCTCAACACAGTCAACATCCTTGATGACCAGATTATTTAGAACTAAGTCCCCGTATCCTTTTATGTGAGCCTGATGGTTGTTCCCGAATTTCACAGTTCCGCAATACTGTTCAACAACGTTGGACAACAATTCTCTTCTTCCTGTCATGTGCTTAGAGCAACCCGAATCCATATACCAAATGGACTTCGCCTGAAAAACACATAAATTCATATAATGAAAAACTATATGCATTCAAACACATCCATTTTTAATTCACAATCAAACCGTGTTCTGAACCGAGATGTTCAGAAAACATGATGAGTTTAGACCGGGTCCTGGGCTGTGTGCACAGAAGCCAAACGTGTCGGTTTAAGCACAACCGACAAGCAAAAGAACGGGTCCTAGTCTAAGGTAACTAGAAGCCATTTCTTTGAAGCACGGGTCTTGATCAGAAGTAACCAAGAACCATCTGCATTAAGATCACACAACCTTGGGTACCCACCTCAATATGGGTCCCTTTTTGTTAGGATTTCCAGATTTATATGGCACGTGTACAAATTTAGAAACCCAACTAGCATTTGTGTGTGGTCCGGATGCACAACCCTTTGGAATCCATTGAAGATTGGATTTATTGGGTTTTGGAACCTTAGGCGCTGAAATTGCCTTAGGTTTTTGTCTTTTTGAGACCTTTTTGACCGTTGCTTTGGTTTTGGGCCTTGGCAACGGACACATCTCAACTTTGTTTGTGGCCGATGATGCACTATTTTTAGTTTTCTTTTTCCGCATACGTTTAACAGGGTAAGGCACAAAAGTATTCATTTCAGGAACCTGTCGTCTATATTTAGTTGGACATAGATTAAACAAATCCTTGAAAGAGTACTTTAACGGAACAGTAGAATTCGGTACATCATTACAAACATTGTCACTCACATTGTTACACAAATTGTCTTTAGGGATTACAGACATCCTATCTCTAGTAACAAATTCACTTGGCATTAAAGCCTTCTTCACAAAAAAACTTGTAAAATCCTGCATGGTGGTTTTTGGGACTCTCCTTATATGATCTGTAGGAACAAAACGATTAGAGTCAGTAAGCATGGAAGATTTAGACTTGACAGACTTTTCTTTTTGGTGGCGAGTGGGTTTCTTAAAAGACTTGGATTTTATCTGAGTCTTTTTAGGAACCTCATTTTTGAAAACTTTTGAGCACTCACCTTTGACAAAGATAGAAGAAGATTCAGCTATAACCTTACCTTTATCTGATGACATACATGGAATTTTTAGGGAATGAGAAAGTGTTTGTTGTTTTGAAAGATCTTTCAATTGTTGTGAAACTATTTCAAAATTTTCTCTGTAGATAGTGACTTCCACAGTGTGTTGAAAAGATTGATTTACCAATTCTTCTTCTCTCTTAAGAAGAGCATCTTGAAGATCAAGTGCTTTCTCTTGAGACGACTTCAATTCCTTTTCTAAAACAATGATTTGTTGTTGAAGAACTTTTGCAGGAATATAAAGTTGAGGAGTTGATTTTACAGTTTCAGTGTTCAATTCAGTTTCTGAATAAGTTGACGAGAGATCTTCCTCTAAAGTGGGTACTCTAGAAGAATAACTCTCGTTAAGTTCTTCATAATGAAAAGAAATTTCTTAATCTTTACGCGCAACACGTTTCTCATTTTCTTGGTTTAAAACTTCTTTTGATGACTCAAAAAAGAAAGATTTAATACCAGCTCCCATATAATTCGTGTCATAAAATACAGGTAAAACATTTTGTGCCTTTTCCAAATATTTAGGATTTTTAAAACCAATTCCTTGTTTAGAATGGTAAAACCTTGTTTCTTTGGGCTGATTTAAATGGATAGTTTGTTCTGTTTGACCCCTTTTCAAAAATGCATCGTCAAGGGTCTTTATTCTTGCGTACAAACTTATCCTTTCTTCTTCAATCATTTTGTATTTTTCTAAACTGTCTATATTTTCCATATTTACCACATCTAATTGTTTTGTAAGAACATAAATTTCTTTTTTTAACGAGAGTTTTTCTTTTGAAAGTGTATCCATACAAGATTCAAGGTATATATTCCTATCCTGAACATCTACTTTTTCTATCAACATCTGTTTTATAACATTATGATTAGTTAACCATTTTGCATGATATAATTCAGATGATTCTTTCAGAATATGAGCTTGATGTTCAGCCTGTACACACTTTGCAGTTTCAGCTTTTAATCTATCTTGTAGATCAAGTATTTGTGTGTGTAGTGTACATTCATTATCTACAAATAATTTATTTACATGTGCAGGAATGTAATAGGAATATACCTCACTGGACTCGGAACCGGATGTGGAGCATTCGGGATCGTCGGTTGTAGCCATCAGACATGCTGGTGGATGTTTCATTGTCTCCCCCTCAGCAGCAATGTCTGAATTATCAGCATTGAAATCAGCACATGTCTCCAACCCCAGACGATCAACCATATAGCAATTCTTGCCCTTGTCATCCTCGTCTTCAGAGTCTTCAGCATCCCAGTAGTCCTCCTGGGCGACGAGGGCTAACGCATCTGATTTCTTCTTAGCAGCCTCGAGCTTTCTCTCGTAATAAGCCACGTCCCTTTCGAAGTTATTCTTGCATTCCCTAGCAAAGTGGCCCGGTTTGCCACATTTGTAGCAGAGACGTTCATCAGTGGCCTTCGGTTCATCAACTTTTGGCTTTTCCTCTCTTCACCTAAGTATGGTCCGAATTAGGAAGATGTGAGGTCTGAATTTGGTGCCTAGGTGGTCCGAAATGCTAGAGTTAGTAATCCGAAATACAGCAGGTTTTTACGTTTTTCTAAGGCAGAATGGGCAGAATTCGATTTTTATCAGTTTTAAAGCCTAAAAACAGTTCTAAATGATTTATAAACTATTTTAAACACTTTTGGTGATTTAAGACAACCTAAAAAACACTTAAAACTAGCATGACCACGTGAAAAACCCACTTAAACAACCCATATTTTTCAAAGTTAATAATGGTCGATTCTTGATGATTTTAACAAGGATATGGAACTAAATGAGTTTAAAATCAGTAGAGAATGATAATGTGATGTTTATAGGACCATTATAACACAAGAAACACGAAAAAACATGGAAAATGAAGATCTAACCGGTTGAAAATGGAAGAACACGAAGAACACATATAAAACCCAGCAGAATCCGAATAACTCAGTTGAAATCCACCCCTCTGTGCTATGATACCAATTGTAATGTTGTATTCCCGTAAATATTCAGCACCTTAATGATATTCTTATCATACACATGAAGAATCAAGCTCAATAAATGTGTAATAATAAAGAAGAAGACAATATGAATATGAGAGAATATGATGAACAGTGGCGGCTGTGATATTTCAAATTGTCAACCGTGTACAAAAAGGTAACCCTAGGAGCCTTTTGTAGGCTCCTTTAATTATCTTTCAAACATTGGCAACTTTGGCCCCTACAATATTTCTTAAACATAAATTACATAGAAATAACATAGAAGATAAATTACAAAGATAATAAATATTACAAAACAACTCCTAAGATCGAAATAATAAATCTAACAATCTTTGATTAGAACCTATTAGGGCTAATGAATGTAATTTTCTAAGTCTAAAATGGTTGAAATCTTGGATTTTTGTTGTTATACATACCGACATCTTCGAATTTGATCATGGCTTCGAGTTTGATCGTGGCTTCGAGTTTGTCACTAAACTCGAAGAAGCCATTAAACTCGAAATGAGGGTACTTCCGAATTTGTTATTCGACTTTACCATTAAATTCAAAATATTTACTTAAAGTTTTAAAACCAAACTTGTAGAAATTCATAGGTGTTGAATTTCGAACTTACATAAGCTCAAAATAAAACAAATTTGAATTTAAACAAGTTTATTTTGATTATTGATCATTCTAATATATGATATACTTATTTTGCAGCTATGGCAGATAGAGTATTTGTGCAAAAGCACAATATGGTCATTTCTCCTGACCGTGAGTTGCCTGAAGCTCAGGCATTCCGCCAAATGGTGGATTTTTTGGCTGCTTCGAGGGTTTCGTATGCCCTTTCACATAACATTCAGATTGTGATGCCATATGTTCGTGGATTTTGGGACCATCTGCAGGTCGATTGTACTGTTACTCCAACAGTATTGAGGACCAAAATTTGCTGGACACCCTCTCGTGTTTTCAGCTGATGTGTTGCGTAGAGTATTGCAGGTGGGCTCTTCAGAGCAAGAAGACGGACCGATTGACTTTCCATTAGCAGTTAGGCAAGCTGCATTCATCAGAATGGGTTATAGCCTGGATGTGGCTAAGTCCTCGTGTATGAAGAGCGGGCTGATTGGGCAGTAGAGATATCTAACACACGTCTTCATGGTGTGCTTTGCTCCAAAGAAATGTTCTTTGTAGAGTTTGTCCATCAGATAACAGCTCCGGCACGAGAAAGATTTTTGTTGTACCCGCGGTTTGTGATGATGTTGATACGACATTTCCTGCCGAATCTGCCGCAATAACCTGAGATTCAAAGTGTGGTGGTAATTGATAAAAGAATATATGCAGATTTCCAAGCACACAGAGGTGCATTGGCTAGACCGGTGGAGGCACCACTTTTTGGTGCAGTGGTTAATCCAGATTTTCAAGCCCCTGATGGTGCCAACTGGGCCGGGGAAGTTCAAATTCCGCAGTAACCTCAACAACAATAGCAACAGCCCAGGCCTCAACAACAACAGCGAAGGAGGCAAAGACCTTCAGTTCGACAGACTCAGGCTTCTAGGCCTTCAACGAGTGAGGGCAAGAGCCAGAAATGTAGCCCCCCTATCTGATCCGCGGGTGGAAACATTGGAAGAAATATTGGCTCAAGGACCTCATGCAAATGAAGAGATCACTTCTGAGCTCATTGGAGATATTCTGGAGCCACCGGCTGATGAATATGAAATTTTTCGACAGATCGATGAGTATGAACCTGAGGCAGCGGGTGAAGCTGAGTCAACTTCAGAATCTGAGTCGGAAGAAGTAGAAGAAATAGAGATTGAGGCACCAACCACAGCGACAGAAGATCCGTCTATTCGCATACGCACATATGGATCAAGGATGGAAGTGATTGATGAAGAAGCAGGAAGGAGAAGAGCATCAAGGGATTCAGGTGACTCTGATTTTGAGATTGAGGATACTACTCCTTTGGTACCTAGGGATAGGGCCAAACGACATCGCTTTATGCAGGGAGCTTCATCGGCCTCTGCTTCTGAGCCAGAAATGCCTACCGCTCAGCCATCAGCACAAACATCCATTCCACCACCACCACCACCTTTTCAAACATCCATTCCCTCACCAATCATTCCAACTCCCATCCAATCCATTCCATCCACCTCATCAACCTTCATTGACAATCAACGGTTTTCTGAGCTAAGAAGCAAGGTTGACTTCCAACAAGTCCAATTTTTTAGTTGACTAAAGCTATTGGCGAGATACATGCGCATAATGCAAATGTTGACAAAGAGAATGCAGAGTTGAAGAAATTTGTTAGAAAGATTGAACAAGAGAATCTCGAGCTGAAAACATTTGTTGCAGATCAGTCAGTAGAAATCCGAACGATGAGATCCCTTATTGAGCAGTTAATGAAAATCTAAAAGCTTAGGGGGAGATAAGTTGTAGGGATTCTGAGGAGTAGCGAAGGGGAGATGATGACGATGGCAATGATCCCGATGCACCGAAAGGGAGTGAGCCAGTAGATTTTTCTGTTGTGCAACATGCTGAACTTCAGGGGGAGCCAAGTCAGAGTGGAGCGGGAGGAGGTGAGGCGAGTTCCTTAAAGGTCACTGAGAGCGACATGAACGAGATGATTGAAGCTTTAATGAATATCGAGGAAGAAGTATTAGATTTTGACTTTGAAGATGAGTTTGAAGATTTGGAAGAAGGAGAATTTGTGCTAGAAGATGTAATTGACTGGAAATCTGATGATGAGATCTTAGTTGATGAAGAAGACGAGGCAAATGAGATCATCGTTCAACAGAATCCTATCACAGATACATATACTATAGCTGAACAGAATTTGATAGACATTGATGCATTTAAAGATGTTTTTAATGTTGAATCTGAGAGTGAAGAGATTGAAAGGGAACTTATGAATGATGAGAAAAGACAGCTATGGTTTAGGAAGGAAGAAGAAAGAGCTGAGCTAGCTGTGAAGAAGAAGATAAGATTGCCAAGTCCAGGAAAGTTGTCTGGAGGCATTCTTAGTTGGTTTTTCGATAGAGAGTTACAACTCTTCGTGCTAAAAAGACGAGATGGGCTGCAATATCTAAAGAGAACGTTGAAAGTATTTAATACTCTGCCCAAATGCGAGGTCAAAGAACTGGCATGGAAGAATTTGATAAACCTAGGAGATGACCAATACGCTGAAGTGATAGCGCGAATTATAAGAAAAGAAGGTCGATCTGGAAGGTTTGACAGGATAAAGCCGAGGGAAGGAAAGAGAGTGATGGATGAATCAAGAATAGATCCGTTGAATGGAAAACCTTGGATGAAAATGTTCTATAAACCAGTCCGTTTCCAGAAGAAAGTTCCGTTGAGAACAATGCCACAAGATGTTCTTGCAAACTTGAAATGGTGGTACGTTGACAACGAATCAGTAGAGGCAGTCATGGAAGATCATGAGGACAATGTAATTTTGAAAGTGTATGATCCTTTGCATCTTGTTAACCTATCCTAAAGCGACTTGCAGAAGCTTCATGAACAACCTATCTATTACCATGAAGGTTGGAAATCAGAAGGCAAGAAGTATGAAAAGGTAGTCAAGGTGTGTATAGAAAAAAGATTGTATGCAGGTAGTATTTTGAATAGAACTTAGTACTTAATCAAAATGTAAATAGTTAGAAGCTATCGTCAAGGGGGAGTCTGTTGGTACACCTTGTGTGACGATAGCAGTCTAAGTATAGTTGGCATTTTGTGTAAGTCAACCTACGTAATATTGAATATTGACTAGTACTTCATATATGTATTTATATGTGTTTGATATTGATTGACTGTATGTTTGAACTTGGTTGAACGTATTACAAGAAGTTCAAACATAAAGTTCAAAGATAAATTCAAACATAAGTTAAAACATAAGTTCAAATAGAATCTTGACATGTGAAATTCGAATTTAGAGTAAATTCGAATTTATCACATAAGGCAGATTCGAATTTGGTGTAAATTCGAATTTGCATATAAGGCAGTTTCGAATTTGTCAAGTGGACAAATTCGAATGGGCCTTGGGCCTGGTTCGAGTTTGTCCTAAGGCAAACTCGAAATGGTCAGTATAATTAAGGATTAACTCGAATAATTATAAGATTTTTGCAGAATTCTGGAGAGTAATTAAGCAAAGGCGATCTCGAGTTTATCAAGTTTCACAGAGTGGTTTCCGAGAGAATCATCGTGTAGGTACGTTCGTCGTCGTTCGTATAACGAAGTGGTAGTCTCCGTGTTTCGTGCGTGTGATCTTACCGTCAAGCCGCTAACGAGGATTCCGCACTCGTTGGTGTGTGTCGCGTCTAGATAGATCCGTGAGTTCAAGACCTTACATCAACAACAGTCATTTAGTATCCGCGATCAAGAAGAAGAAGAAGAAGACTTTGTCCCAGTGGAAGAGGCGTTGGTTGCTGGGCACCAAAGAACTAAGCACCAACGCCTAAATCAAGCAGGGTCGTCTACATCCACCGTCGTTTCATCATCAACCACCATCACCTTTCCATCAACACCCACATTGACAGACACCCAAGGCTTTTCTCAATTAAAAGCTAAAGTCGATTTCCAGACAGTCCAAATACTCCAACTCACCAGGGCAGTCACTGAGCTAAAACAGCACAATACGCAGTTAGATCAACAAAATGCATTTCTACATCAAATTGTGACTTCCCAGCAAGCTCAAATAGCAACTCTTCAATCCGTTATGGAGCAAATTTTAAAAGATCCTGCAGCTCAGGGGGAGAGTTGTAAGGAAGATGAGTTGAGAGGAGCCAGGAGAGAAGACGAAGGAGATGACCCAAGTGCTGAAAAGGAAAGTGAGCTAGTAGATCTTTCAAAATAGACTTCTCAGCAAGCTATCACTCAGGAGGAGTCTGGATCGTCATTTGGAGCTGAAAAGGATAAGGTCAAGGCTCCCGAGGCTACATATGTGATTGAAGAAGAATTAATCGGAACCTTGCTGGATCTGGATGATGAATAAGTGAGATTCGAAATTGAAGACTATCTAGATCAAGAAGATCTCAAGGAAGGAGAGTTTATTCCTGAGGATATAGCTGATTGGAAGTCTGACGATGAGACTGTTATGGATGAAGATGACGAAGTTGATGAAGTGATCATATAAAAGCAACCTGTCACGGAGCTATACGAGAATGAGAATCAGAATGTGATACACATTGATATGCTGAGATACGCAGATAATGATGTATCAAAATCTGATACAACTGACAGGGAGTTGACCAAAGAGGAGAAGAGGAGTTTGTGCTTTAAGAAGGAAGAGCAAAAGTCTGACTTGGCTGTGAAGAAAAAAATGAAACTGCCTAGTCCAGGAAAGTTAACTGGTAGAATTCTAAGCTAGTTCTTTGATAGGGAACTGCAACTATTCATTCTTAAAAGAAGAGACATGCTACAGTACTTGCGAAGAAGGCTTAAAGACTTCAATTCATTGCCCAAGTGTGAGGTAAAGGAGTTGGCTTGGAAAGAGCTCATTAACCTAGGAGACGACCCGTATGTTGAAGTTATTGCAAAAATTATCAGAAAAGAGGGTCGGTCTGGAAGGTTTGAGAAAATTAAGCCTAGAGTTGGCAAACGAGTCTTGGACGAAACAAGAATAGATCATTTGACTGGTAGGCCATTGATCAAAATGTATTATAAACTTGTTAAGTGCTTGGAGAAGGTCCCGTTGAAGAATATGCCACAGAATGTTCTGAGTAACATGAAGTGGTGGTATGTCGACAATGAGACAGCTGGAGCAGTTATGGAAGATCAAGATGAGAAAGTGATCTTAAAGTTATATGATCCCTTGCATCTTGTAAACCTCTCTTAGGGTGACTTGTAGAAGCTTCATGAGCAGCCGATTTACTTTCATGAAGGTTGGAGCTCAGAAGGCAAGAAATACCAGAGTGATTAAAGTTTGCATTGAACAGGGACTACATGTAGGAAGCAGTTTGAATAAGCCTAGTACTATAGATTAATGAATATCAGCTAGAAGCTATCGTCAATGGGAGTCTATTGGTACCCCCGGTGTGACGACAATAGTCTAGTTTTGTTATAGATAGTCATTCGTAATAGATGGGGCTTTATTAATACAAGTCATGTTTGTTTGTTCATGTTTATGGATTATGTTCATGATTGTGTATTGTGTTTAAGTCTGCATGTGAAGTTCATGAGACTACGAATTTATGGTGATAAGTTCATGAGGTTTGAACTTATGAAAATAAGTTCTAAAGTCATAAGGCCACAAACTTAAGGAGGTTAAGTTCATACACTCGGTGTGACGATAACAGTCTAGTTTTGTTATAGATAGTCATTTTTAATAGATTGGGCTTTATTAATACAAGTCATGTTTGTTTGTTCATGTTTATGGATTAAGTTCATGATTGTGTATTGTGTTTAAGTCTGCATGTGAAGTTCATGAGACTATGAATTTATGGTGATAAGTTCATGAGGTTTGAACTTATGAAAATAAGTTCTTAAGTCATAAGGCCACGGACTTAAGGAGGTTAAGTTCATACGAACTTAGCCTTGGTAAGTTTGTGGGCTTGAATCTGTAAGTTCGTGGACTTGGGCCGTGCTCGAACTTAAGGGCTCTATCATGAACTTAGTTGTGTAATTTCATGGACATTTGAAGAATCAGGTTTTCAGAGTTTGTCAGAGTGCACAGACGAACTAGAGAGTGTTTTCAAAACGTTTAGGAGCAATACAACGTGTGGGGTCAGTATCCTATCGGCTAGCAGTTTGTTCGGCTCCGTGTTTCGCGCGTGATCGATTTATTAAGCGTCTAACGAGGATTCTGCACTCGTTGGATGATGTTGCGCTTTGATTCGATCCGTAGATGGTGGACCTTACAACAACAAAGAAAACGGAACATGTAAAACATGTATGCAAGCAATAATGTGCATCAAAATAAAAGCAAGTTAGTAGAATGCCAAACGATTAGAAACAGCATGCCTCAGAGGACAACAGCTAACATAAAACAAATGTAGACATATATAATCATAAATACTCACAGTGGGTGCATTTAATAAATTCAAATATATTTTATTTCTCCTCGGGCTTTCAACCGGAATAACAATTTACCCCACTATATGTTAAACAACACCACAAGGGACTTGTCACATTATTCATAGGAAATTCCATAAATGGCTGCTTAATAATAATTTTCATCAAGTTTTACAAGTTTAAGTGTTCAAATTCGGATCCATAATTCGAAATTCATATTTAGAACCCAAGGTTCGGATCTTTACTATGTCCGAAGAACCCATCATTAAATGTCCTATTATAATGCTAAAGTTATCTCAAAAATCTGATTTTTAGACTAGAAGTTCGGATCCTTTGAACCATAACCGAAATTCGCATGAGCTGAGGCCGACTCACTGAGTCACCCTGCTTAACTTGATGAGTCGAGGTCCGAAATTCGGATTCTCGGCCGATATTAATTTAGATCCGAAACATAACCCAATTTCTTGACCCATCCGAAATTCGGGTTTCCCACCCGAAGTTGGGTCACATCCAAATTTGATCCCATCCGAAATTCAGATCTCAACACTTAGAAATTTTCTTACCAACTTGGTGTTTTTGGCGACTCGCCTAGTCATCCCACCCGACTCGACGAGTCGACTTGCAGTTCAGCAGGTCGCAACCTACAGGTTTTGTTCAAAAATTTACGAAACTCGATTTTAGTCGCATGCAACCATATAAATGATATATTAGCATATATGAAGTGTTTCTAGACCATTTTCCCCATCATTAACATTCAATTTGATCTAGATTTGACATAAAATAGAGAAAACCTCAAGAACACCAAAGTTCATAAATATCCATGTTTCTTACATTTTAGGTTGAATTCGTCGATGATTCTTGTTTCTGATGCTTCTAGGGACTTCAATTGATGTTTTCATACCAAAAATATCTACCTTTGTCTCCCAAGTGTGGTTTGCTCCTTTGTGATGCTTCCACATATTGGAGCCTCTCATCTATTTGCAATTCAGTATGATTGGCCCAATCCTCATTTCTAGTAGTGAAGGATTTTCCTAAGGTTTCCCACATGAAACACTGAGTGTATGCCCAACATCTCTATAGGTAACTCCAAATGATAAGATTGATTCCCAATCTTTAATAGTTATTCTGAATGGGCCTACCAACCTTGGTGCCAGTTCGCCTCTTTTAACAAAACGAGTAACACCTCTCATTGGTGATACTTTCAGATAAACCCAATCATTTACTTCAAAACTGATTGGTTTGTGTCTCCTATCATGATAGCATTTATGTCGATCTTGAGCCGCTTTCATATTCTGTTGGACCAACTGTATCTTTTCATTTGTTTCTTGTAGCAATCCGGCCCAGTAATCGGAGTTTCTCCTGTATCTCTCCAACATGTAGGAGTCCTACATCTTCTTCCATAGAGTGCCTCAAACGATGCATTTCTTAGGCACAAAAAGGCCTCAGTCAAACCTGTTTTACATCTTAGGGGGAGATTATTAATCAAACCTGTTTGATGCACTTGAAGGTATAATTTAAGGCCATGTTTATGCCTTATTAAAACCTTAAAAGTGATTTGCAATATAAGTCAAAGCTGCTCACCCTGTTACATCAGTTATAACTAAGGCAGATTTCCAAAATTGTCCTATTCTGTTGGACACCCTGGACATAAATTGTCTATGCTGCTCATGCCTGTTGAGCAGCTTGGACCAAAACTAAGTGTTCTGTTCTTTTTAAACGGAACCTGTTCTTTGTGAACATGTTATACACTTTATGGAATTTGTTTCCATGTCATCATGTATTGTCTTGGACTAAAAGATCAGTTTGCAAAGACAAAGTGGAAAATCAGAAGCTGCTTACACTGCCTAAGCTGTTCTGATACATGAAGACAAAGTGGATATTTGAAATGGGTGACAGACCATTTCTTATATCGAAATGGCTATACAAGAAGAGGAAAGGATTAGAGTTGACATTCGTCTTTAAGGTAAGCAGTTTGCAATAGAGACAAAAAGGAAAAGACAAAGATTTTGTTGCATAGTGAAAAATGCTGTTTGTCAGAAGGTGCAGAAAAGCAGTTTTGTCTTTTTTGAAAGGCACTCCACTATCTCTGCCAGCAATGAGGAAAGTTCACCAATATTCTTTGAGAGAGTATAACGGGAAGCTTCTAAGGAATGTGAGATAACCAAGAGAGAGATATCCTAAACGTGCAAAGAATTGTGTTTTCATGCCTGCAAAGTCTGCTTAGAATAAAACAGTTGAGTGTGTCCAAGCTGTTGGGATCACTAAAGACAGATTAACTTTGGTGAACAAATTTTTGGACATACTGCCTGAGGAATGGAATTACTTCTCTACTATCCTCAGAAACTTTGGCACCATCATAGGCATGGATCTTGAAAATCTTTATGGATCCTTACTAAATGATGAACAATCAAGGCAACAGAAAAGAAATGCCCTCAAGATGTCCAAAAGAGGTGCTGCCTTAGTGGCTAGCGTGAGACAATCTGCTGGTCAGGTGTGTGATGTGTTCACACAAGCTGATCAATAGGCTGATGATGAAATGGAGGAAATGTCTAAGGAAGAGGACTGTGAAGACCTTATTGAGTTTGATGATGAGCAAATGATTGTTATGCTTGTCAGAACATTCAATAAGAAGAGGTTTGGTGGTAAGATGCTGCAAAAGAAGTCAGGTGCCATCAAGAAGAAGGCATTTGACAAAACTAAGGCTGAGTGCTTTAAATGTGGCAAAACAAGCCATATAGATGCTGTCTATGTGTCTAAAGCTGTTGGCTATTCCTCCAAACCATACAAGATAAACAAAGATAATGGCTATAGGGTTAAGTACCTAATGGCCATGGCTAAGCTGAAGAAGTTGGAAGACTCAATGGCTTCCAACAAGCAGAAGCGACTTATGGTTGAAATTTATGACAGGGAGGAATCTGATTCATCATCTGATGAAGAGGACAACAACTGTCTGATGGCTAACACTGATGTCCCCTCAACAAGCAACTTCAAACAAGACCTGGCTGAAGCTAAAGCTCTCAGCACCTTAAAGAACTAGAATCCTACCATGTTGTATAAGGTACAAAATTTTAAGGATTACAGCTCTAAGGAAAAAGTTAAAATGTTTGATTGTTTGCTTGTTGATCTGAAAGCTGTTGTTGAGAAGCATGATGCTTTGAAGTCTAAGAACTCTAAGTTAAAAATTGATCTTGAAACAAAAACTAACGAACTGAACGACTTTCATAAGTTGAAAACTGAGCTTGATGAAGTAAAACACATCAACACCATTTTATTAGAAGAAAATAGAGAGACAGACTTAAAGCATGCTAAGCATCAAAAGATTGTTGATTCTTGGTGCCAGTCAGCTCAGAAAGTCAACCACTATATTAGTCAGCAGATTCCTGCTCAAATCCAAGCCTATCTTGGGGGAGATCTTGATACAACAACTTTAATTGTTGAGATTAATAATCTAGAGAAAGACTTATCCACTCTTGGTGAGCTTCCAAGTACTTTTAGTCAAAGAGTAAATGGAAAGATGGTCTCAACAAATAGGTTTGTCAAGCCTCAAAACACTGACAATTTGTGTGAAAACGTATAAAGACTGATGATGGAATGTGTTCTCCATCAAATCACCTGCTAAGTGTCTTGCCAATTCACATAAACAAAAGAAGGGAAAACAAGTTAAAACTGCAACTTTGGGCACTAAACCTGTCAACCAGACAGGTTCTGGATCTAAAGCTGATGAGAAGAAACCTGTTAACCCTTTTGATGCTGAATATTTTGAGAAAAAGTTTTCAAAAGGAAAGCAGCCTGTATTCAACAGGGGTAAGTCTCATGTTGGAAGCAAATCTGCTGTGATTTCAAATAAATTTTTAAATCATAGTGGAAAATTGTTTATAAATGAAGGAAAATCTTTTGCTAAAACCCGAAGTAATGATTATGTTGATAAGCAACATTCATCACATCTCAGTAAAGGCAAAAGCAAAGCATTGCTCAATCTGAGAAAGCTGGTGATAAGTTTTTTAAACCTTTGGAAGGACAAAAGCCAATCAAACTACCTAAATTTGATCTCTGCCCTCCCAAAAAGAGGAAAGAGGACACAGGCAAAGCTGTTGCGGTTGTACCTTCCACCCAAGCTGTTGGTTCCTCTAAAACAAGTGAGACTTTGTCAAAACCTATTGAGAAAACCAACAAAGATAAACCAGAATGTCATTCTGGGAGTGCTTCTTCCAAAATGTCTAAAAAGAGAAAATGTTACAAATGTGGAAAGATTACTCATATGGCCAAAGACTGTTCTGAAACTGAGGACATAAGGCCTGCTGACACTGCTAGCTCCAACATTGCAAAAACCAGCAGTGTTGGACGTAACATGGTCATTGAGGATAGTATCCATGCTGATACAATCCAAATTGGGAATATTAGTGTTGATCTTAGTGGTCCATCAACAAATGTTGATGAAGAAGGAGAACTCATCCTTATGATGAGTTCTCCTAAAAACTTATATTTTCCCATGACACTCTGCAGGTTAAACAACCAAGCCAGGTTTGATACTTGGACAGCGGTTGCTCAGGCCACATGACAGGTTGCAAAGATATGCCGAGTGATCTCTGGCCTGAAAAATACCCAAAGGTCGCCTTTGGTGACAATGTACAGGGATCCATGAAAGGATATGGAACCCTTCAAGCTGGTGCTTCAATATTCAATAGAATAGCCTATGTGTCTAGGCTAAATCATAACCTTGTTAGGAACAGTTAACTATGTGATGTTGGCTACAAGGTTAACTTTGATGAGCACATGGGGCACATATTAGTGTCAGGATCAAAAATCACCACCTAAGATTAACTGGTTTAAATAAATCAGAGTGTAAAACCACTAACCTTGTTTTGAATCAAAGTCCAATTAAGAAGTTTGCGGAATAACACTTAATTGTTTTAAGAAAAACTTTCAGAACAAATAACACATAAATATAATCAAAAACCAAATCTTTTATATTTCCCAGCTCACTGATTACAGTCACCTATAATCTGTTTGATTAGACGAAGAACACTGACTGTTCTTAGGGTTTTACAACCTTAGAGGCTTGAGAAACTTAATCAGAAAGCAATTACCATTGAAGCACACGATTACAAAATTTGCACGTACATACTTACAATAGAAAAACCTATTCTATCTATATATATAAAGCCTTCTGATTTGTTTCCTTGAGGAACTCTGATTTCTCTGGTAGTAGATATTCTTGAATCTTCTAATATAAATCTCTTCCTGAATTTCAGCACTTTCTGTTTGTTAAACTGTTGAGCAGCTTGAACTTTATCTGTTGAGCAACTTGAACTTGAGCAGCTTGAACTTTTAACTCTGGCAGCTTGAACTTTTGAACTAGAAGCTCGAACTTACTCAACTAACAACTTGAACTTTGTAATTACACAGAATATCTACTAACAGTCTGAGAAATCTAACTAACAACTTGACATACTTAGAATATTTCCCAACAATCTCCCCCTAACTTAAATTCTTCACACAAGACTTTAAGTTTCTATACAAAATAAGTAAATAAAACAAAGTAAAACTGTTATCTACAAACTAAGGAATCCAAAAACTTACAATTGTGAAAGTTTCTGCTTTATTGCCTTTATGAAATCTCTTTTCAACTCCTCTTTATCAGAGTGAATCTTCATTGAGCTTATTTGGAGTAGCCAAACCTTTGGCAAATGAAAGAACTCAAAATTGTAGAACCTGTTGGATCTGTCTGCAAGCTTAAGTCTATATGTCATTGATTTGGCATATACATCAACCTGTAAAATCTTCATCTCCTTGGCAGCTTCCATTTCTACTCTTGTATACTCTAGATCAAAAATGCTTCTAAGATCTTTTACATTTCTTTGAACCCATACAAAATGAGATCTTGAATGGCTAACAGATCCAGTATGATGCATTTTTCTCAGATCATCTCTGGTTAGCCTTTGTGCCATCTGAGCTAGGCTCTTATATTCCTCTTCTGGACCAGCCTCTCTTCTGGTTACAAAATGATAGTCCAAATCAATGTCATCCATTGATTTAGCATACCAGTAAGTAATAGGCGGTTTGGAGAAGTCATACTGATCCAGGTCTTTTTCAATTTCTAGTGCCTTTTGAAGCTGTTGTTCAAACAACACTCTTTTGACCTGATCAATCTTTGTTTAAAGAGGAGGATCACTAGCAGCAGCTTGAACTGGTTCTTGTTGGCATTGGACTTGTTGGGAGACTTTGGCTGCTTCTTGTTTTTCCTTCTCCTTGTCATATAAGGCCTGAAGCTTTTCTGTTGGTGATGACTGAGCCATTACTCTTGATAGTCCAACTGATGCAGAGAAGTTTATCAAAAATTTTCTGTGTTCTGCCTTTAAATGCCCTGTTGGCATTTTTGTTTTCTTCTGATTTTGCTTGACCACAAACCCTCTTAGATAGTCACCTAAGGTTTCATCATCTTTCATTTGATCAGGAGTTTGATGGTCTAAGAGTTCATCCTATTCTTCTGCCATTTTCCTTGATAATTCAGCATCATGAGCAACCTAGGCTTCTTTAGAAGAGAATTTAATCTTTGGAGATTCAATTAGAATGCCTTTACCCTTATCTCTGGAAGCTGATGCTGTGGATTAGACTGTTGTGACAGGATCCTGAGAGCCTTCTCTGATGACAACTCCAGTTGTCCTGATGGGAGCAGCTTGAGTTTCTAGGCTAACAGCTTGAGTAGCTGTTGGGACTGTTAGCCTAGAAACTAGGACTGTTGGAGGGGAGGTTGAAGCTGTTTGGACTGAAGGTGGGATCTCTGGATTCTCCCCCTTTTTGGATGCATTGGTTTGGCCAGGTGGGCCAAATACCTTTGCAAGCAGGGTTCGAACCAATTTCTCAAGCTGGATAACTTTGTTTCCACAGAGTGTGAACCCTTGATGAAAATAGTCCAATCGTTGATGTTGGGCTGCTATAGTCTGTTGCAGAGCTGTGATTTGTGCCCCCTGTGCAGCAATAATGGACTTATAATGTTCCAATATAGCTACAACAGGTTTCAGCTGTTGATCCGTTAATGCCATGAGTTGCAGACTAGCCTCAAGATCTTCAAATGATAGTGGTATTTGAGATCTATCACTAGCAGGAATTCCAGAGGTAGAAACATCTGGGCCACTTTTTTCTTGGTACTGGGGACTTCCAGAAGGTGCTTGCACACCCTCTGTTACCATGGGCGTGGTCTTAGAGATGTTGACACTGGCCTGTGCCTCTTGTGCAGAGACGTCAGTAGTGTCAGCCACAAACCCCTTATGGACATCCTCTAATGGAATGTCCACCTCCAAATTGAAGGTGGGAGAGTCCTCAGTGGGTTCCCTTTGGATATTCTGTGCAGAAGTGTCCTCCTGCACAGGGATATTTGGCACTGGTGCTTGGGCTGAGGAGGAAGGAGCTCCTGAAACCCTTTGTCTTTTGTATTTTAGGAGTGTGGGGGGTGGGGATGTATGTGTAATAGAAGGAGCAGATGGAATGTTTGTATCATGAGGAGTGGGTTGGGGTCCTGGGGGTCAAGCAGCGATGGATGGCTGAGCCTGCTCAGGACCCTCTCCTCTGTTTGTTAGATTGATGCCCAGCATTGCAGAAGGCAATGGGACATCCACATTCAAAAAATTGGCACTAGGTTTTAAAAGTCTTTTAATGGATGGTAAAGAGTGCCTATGGGAAACATGTATCCGTTTATGTATATTAAAATTATTGCAAGATTTTGCAATTATTTCAGCCAAAAATCATGGATACATCAAAAATTTCCCATTCTTTAGGGCATGATGCCTCAACATCCCCTGAAAAATCATATTTGAAAAGTTGAACTGTTGGCCTGTTGATAGACACACTAGAGCAGTGGCAATGTTTGAGAAAAATTCAGACCAACCAGTTCTTTTGGGACTTATACATTGTTGAATGATATGCACAAGATATTTCCACTTAGGGGCAAAGTGTGCTTTAAAGAAAGTAAATGAATCAGTAGGGCCCCTATACCCTATTGCATAAAGTCCTTCATGTAAGGCAGTAAGGGAAAGATCTGATATACCTGAGGCGTCTTGAAGATGCAAATGTTGGCGTATGGTCTCCTCAGAAATAGTAATGGGGTTGCCATCGATTGTGGATGCAAAAGAAGTGACTCCATTGACGGTTTTTACTGTGGCAGACTTCCAGAACTGCTCTATATGAGCCACATAGATGGTGGGATTGACAGTGAGGGCATGATGGATATGGGAACTTCTAAGGAAGTCCATCATGTCATGGAATGGTTGAAGGTCAGTATGTTTAATAGAATAGGGGAGGCAGTTGTGTTCTTTGACAAACTCCATTAGAGATTAAAACGGTGATTTAGGGTTTGAATCGACTGTGTGTGAATCGCTCAGAGAGAGACAGAACAGATCGTTGGAAGATATTTTTGCAACTGGTAGTTGCAATTGAACGAAACTGGGACCTTTAAAGGTTTGGACATTTCGAAAATATCTAGTCCCGCGCGCACAATTATAAGAAATTACAGAATTACCCTGCACACTTTGACAGATCAAGTGAAAACAACTAACAGTCCGAGTGAAATGAACTAGCAGCTTGAGAAAAGTCTCAAGCTGTTAGTTGAAAATTTAGCACATTCTTATGAAACAGTGTCTCCCCCTTAATCAAGCATATGAAAGGTGTGTTTCTCATAAAATAAGAGAGAATAATGAAAAACAAATTAATCCATATTATCCATACCAATATTTGATACTAGGAAGGTGAATCTTCCTACATCAAATGGTTTTGTAAATAGATCAGCTAACTGATCATCTGTATGAATTTTGGTAACTTGGATTAATTTCTTCTCATTACAATCTCTTATAAAATAAATCTAATGTCTAAGTGCTTGGTTTTGGGAAATTTCACTGGATTTTGTACAATGCTTATTGCACTTGAGTTGTCAATGTAAATAGGAGTAGATAGGAAGTTCATACCATAGTCTCTCAGTTGATT
>JAANYP010006797.1:0-67374 GCA_020465985.1 Centrapalus pauciflorus | reverse complement strand
CTTAGGTTGCGAGAACTTAAGTTACAGGAATTAGAACTGAAGTATAAGGAAGAGATGTTAGCGAAGCCCAAGAAAGTTCGAAAGAGGAAACATAGGCATGTGTCATCCGATGAAAGTGAGACTGACTCTTCCGACCATCACGTTAAGGTAGGACGTGATTGTATGTTTGTTGATTTCAAGAAGTGTGGAGCTCGTACGTTTGCGGGGTCATCTGATCCTGTTAAAGCTATGGACTGGGTCGCGAATGTGGAGAAAGCGTTTAAACTCTCCAAGTGTAATGAGGAAGATAAGGTGACATTTGCGACGGGAATGTTGGAAGATGGGGCTGGCCGTTGGTGGAAGTCAATTTCGAATCCCATGTCTGAAGCAATGGAGAAATCCATTACTTGGGATCAATTTAAGATTCATCTGAAGGAGAAATACTGCCCCCAGGATGTTAAGCGCCAGATGGAGAAAACCCTGCTATCTTTTCAGCAAGGTACAAGATCCGTGACGGACTATGAGCTGGAATTTACCAGGCTCTCGCTATTATCTGATCACCCTGTTGATACCGACGAAAGGAGAAGAGATTTATTTGTGGATGGTCTGGATAGAGAAATCCGGAAGTTTGTGAAATCTGGCAGACGAAGTTATATTGAGGCAGTGGAAATTGCTAGGGTAGGTGAGCTTGAAATCTATCCTGAGCGAGCGTGTCCTTTTATTGCTAAATCTAGTAAGAAGGAAAAATCTGAGAAAGCTGGGAAGGAGAGAATGGAAAGGAAGAATGAAAGTTCGAAGAAGGGAGATAAGCAGTCTTCTAAGAAGGCTAAATCTTATGCTGTAACCTCTACGCCAAGGTCTGCTTGTCCTCGCTGCAAGCAGATTCATGAAGGAAAATGTGATCCTGCGTTCGTTAAGTGCTATTGCTGTAGGCAGAATGGTCATGATAGGTCAGAATGTCCCAGGCGCAGTGAGGCTTGCCGAAACTGCATTACATTGGGGCACCATGCTAAAGACTGTACCCGACCTCGATTTGTTCCTCCACCTGCATCTTCACCTCAGCAATCAGTCAAAGGTTCTTCTGCCCCGAGGAATCAGCCAAGATCTTTCCAGATGACAGCCGAAGAGGCAAAGGAAACTGCTGACGTCGTCACGGGTACATTTCTTATTAATGATATGCCTGCCTTAATCTTATTTGACTCTGGCTCTAATCTGTCGTATGTGTCTGAAAAGTTTGCTAAACAGTTTGATTTTGCCCCTGTGATGTTACCTGCACCCTTAGACATAGAAACTGCTAGCTCGAGTTTTGTGACTGTGAATAGAGTCTTTCGTTCCTGTAAGCTAGTGATTGATGACCTCTCCTCGGACGTTGACCTGATACCGATGTGGATTAGAGAATTCGACGTTATTATAGGAATGGACTGGCTTATGACGAATAATGCTGAAATCCTTTGTGCTAAAAGGATAATTAGAATTAGAACCCCCGAAGGAAGTGAACGTTATGTTTATGGCGATAGAAAGACTCGAAATCTAGGTCTCATCTCTGTAATGAAAGCCCGAAAGTGCCTAACCAAAGGTTGTTCCGCCTATTTAGCCTATGCCATAGATGCTAAAGAAGTTAAAAAGACCGTATCTGAAGTACCTGTAGTCCAAGAATTCCCTGATGTATTCCCGGATGACATCTCTGGTTTGCCACCAGATCGTCAAATCGAATTCCATATTGACCTTGTACCGGGTGCTGCTCCTATCGCGAAAGCCCCTTACCGACTTGCTCCGAATGAAATGAAGGAAATGATGAGTCAGTTGCAGGAATTATTGGAAAAAGGGTTTATTCGTCCGAGTACTTCTCCTTGGGGTGCTCCGGTTCTTTTCGTTAAGAAGAAGGATGGTACCTTTCGCATGTGTATCGATTATCGGGAGTTAAATAAGGTAACTATTAAGAACCGATACCCTCTGCCTAGAATTGACGACTTGTTTGATCAACTGCAAGGGGCTAGTTATTTTTCAAAGATTGATCTCCGATCTGGATATCATCAACTCAAGGTAGTTGAGTCTGACGTACCGAAGACTGCATTTCGTACTCGATATGGCCATTTTGAGTTCCTAGTAATGCCGTTCGGTCTCACAAATGCCCCGGCCGCATTTATGGACCTCATGAATAGGGTATGTAGACCAATGCTGGATAAATCAGTGATAGTCTTCATTGATGACATCTTGATTTACTCCAAGTCTGAATCTGATCATGCGATGCATTTGCGAGAATTGCTAGAATTGTTACGAAAGGAGCGACTCTATGCAAAATTCTCCAAATGTGAATTCTGGTTACGCCAGGTGCAATTTTTAGGACATATTGTCTCGGGTGAGGGAATAGCCGTAGATCCATCAAAGGTTTATGCGGTTCAGAAGTGGGAAGCGTCGAAAAACGTATCTGAAGTTCGGAGTTTCTTGGGTTTAGCGGGCTATTACCGAAGATTTATCCGTGATTTCTCCAAGATTGCGGTGCCTTTAACCAGTCTGACGAAGAAAGAAGTTAAGTTTGAATGGAATGAATCTCAAGATCGAGCCTTTGAGACTTTGAAGCGTAAGCTAATTGAAGCACCGGTTTTGGCCTTACCTGAGGGTAATAATGATTTTGTAGTCTATAGTGATGCTTCTAAGATGGGATTAGGCTGTGTATTGATGCAAAGGGATAAAGTAATTGCCTACGCATCAAGGCAGCTAAAGGCGCATGAGAAGAATTATCCGACGCATGATTTAGAACTTGCAGCCGTGACCTTTGCTCTGAAGATTTGGCGGCATTATCTGTATGGGACTAGATGCAAGTTATATACAGATCACAAAAGTCTGAAGTATATATTCGATCAGAAAGAGTTGAATATGCGTCAAAGGCGATCTATGGAATTGATTAAAGACTATGACTGTGAGATCCTTTACCATCCAGGTAAAGCAAACATTGTAGCAGATGCCCTAAGCCGCAAAACCGGACCAGACCATTATACCCGATGTTATGCTCTGACTTCTGTTGTTTTTGAGCCTGCCTTGCCTGAGTCGATTATTGCCGCTCAAACCGAAGCCATTCGGGATGAGAACTTGAAATCTGAACGTATGGTTACATATGTGACTCAGCTGACCCTTGATAATCGTGGTCTTAGACGGTTCATGGATAGAATATGGGTTCCCAGACTAGGAGGTATTCGTGATCAAATCCTGTCGGAAGCTCATATGTCGAAATTTTCGATACACCCTGGTTCTACTAAAATGTACCAAGATTTGAAAACGGATTATTGGTGGCCTGGAATGAAGAAGGACGTGGGGCGATATGTAGAAAATTGCATGACTTGTTTACAAGTCAAATCTGAACATCAGAAGCCGTATGGGGAACTACAACCATTGCCAATCCCGGAATGGAAGTGGGACCACATAACCATGGACTTTGTGACGAAGCTGCCCAGGACTAAGCGGAATCATGACTCTATATGGGTAATAGTGGATCGACTTACTAAGTCAGCCCATTTCTTACCCATACGTGAAGATGAACGCCTCGAAAAGTTAGCTGAATTGTACGTAAAGGAAATCGTGACTAGACATGGTGTTCCATTGTCTATAGTATCGGACCGTGACAGCAGATTTACTTCTCGTTTTTGGAAGGCTTTTCAGAACGGACTAGGAACTGAACTTAAAATGAGCACCGCCTATCATCCTGAAACTGACGGGCAAAGTGAGAGAACGATTTTGACCTTAGAAGATATGTTACGTGCCTGTGTGATTGATCTCGGTGGAAGTTGGGATACTCACCTGCCGTTTGTGGAGTTTGCTTATAACAATAGTTATCACTCGACTATTGGAATGCCTCCATATCAGCTTTTGTACGGACGTCGATGCAGAACTCCAACCTGTTGGAGGGAAACAGGTGAACGGCCGATCTCTGGACCAGCGATTTTGCAAGAAGCCCATGACCAACTACAGTTGATTCGACAGCGGATTCAGACTTCTCAAGACAGACAAAAGAAGTATCATGATAAAAGACGGAAACCAATCGCGTTTGAAGTTGGAGATAAAGTGTTGCTGAAGGTCTCGCCAAGAAAAGGAATAGTAAGGTTCGGCAAACGGGGGAAGTTGAGCCCTCGATTTGTGGGTCCTTTTGAAATTCTCGAGCGTATAGGATTGCAAGCCTACAGATTAAAGCTGCCTACCGAAATGACTGGGATTCATGATGTATTTCATGTAAGTAATCTTCGAAAGTGTTTAGCTGACGCTGAAGCTGTGATTCCTTGGAAAGACGTGCAAATTGATGAGCAGTTGCGATACGAAGAAGAGCCCGAGCGTATAATCGATCATAAGGTTTCGAAATTGCGCAGCAAGGAAATTCCAATGGTGTTAGTTCAATGGAAATACCATAAGGGATCTGCGCAAACTTGGGAACGAGAAGACGAGATTAGGCAGAAGTATCCGAAGTTATTTCCGTCTTAGTCGATTCCGAGGACGGAATCAATTTAACGGGGGAAGATTGTAACAGCCCGTAATTTATTAAATATAAATTATAGCATCAGACTTTGGATAATAAAGCAATTTTATCCAAATATTAGTAATTAACCGAAAACATGAATCTTAAATAGTTAATTATATTAAGTTATAATTAATTATGAAAAGTTGCCCAAAATTAGCTGAAATAAAATTAATAATTAAAATTCAGCTAAATGACAAATTAAAGACTGAAAGTGACGAAACGGACTAAAATGAATAAAAATGTGACTAAAAGACAAATATGCAAATCGGATTGTTGGGAAATAAAGTTGGTCAATTCCGAATAATTCAGTAGAAAATCTGATTTTTCCCAATTTCCCTATAAATAGGGTATTCCTCCTCATTTCCATGGTTTGGAAAATCTAGAACTCTCTCCTTCTCTCTCTACACCTTCACCTTCTCTCTAGAATTTCTCCTAAACGAACCGTCGGATTCTCGTGATTTATACGTCAACGGATAGAAATCGTCAAGCTCTACAATATTCTGTCATTGCATGTTTGACTTCGTTCAGATTTGAGGACTTGTTTTTGCTTGGAAATCATCTATAGTCGAAGGATATAACTTGGACGAAGGAACCCGTCGATTTGACAGAGTAAACTGAACCGCTTAATTCGTTAAGCATTATCTGACTACGGACCACTGTGAGTGACAGATTTTCATTAAATACTTGCATATATTTCGATACTTATTGGTGAATGTATTGACTGTATGGAAACTACTGACTGTTGCTGCACGTTTCTATGATACAAAACTACTGACTGTTGCTGCATGTTTCTTTAATACTATATTGTATCATAGAAACGTACTTTTGACATTACTGAAGCTAGACACTTGAATTGCCTTGATTGCATGTTCACTTTTACATTTTATGTAAATACGTATCAAGCCCATTGCTTACTTGACTGTATAAATATTTGTCGCTGCATATTGCATTATCCGACCGGACCGAATGTGAGATCTCCATTCACAGTAAGGAATTCTGCATATTCCTTTCCTAATTGACTTGTTTCCATACACTTCCCGTAGGGCTTCGGCCTTACACATGGGAATACCGACTGGGTTGTCTCCCAACCTTTTGCCGTCTCTGACGTGTTGCCGACAGGATCTGATAGTATGTTATATGTGTGTGGTAACCAATGGAACTCTGTTAACTCACTAAGCTTTGTTAGCTTACTCTGTCATGACAACTATTTTTCAGGAAAGGTTGATAAAGGCAAGACCCTAGCAGGTAGTTCGTCCCAGGCTAAGTGATTCTGGACTTTGATGAATAGCAGACTTTTGGACTTTTGATGACGCCTATTTTGAAAAGATGTTGCGGTCTCGGGTAGCTTGTTCAGTCTTCCGCACTCTGATTGAAGATTTAGAAGCTAGTTAGACCACCATTTGATTTGAATATATTGTTGTAATTAAGTATTCATGCTGATGGACCTGTGGTATCAAACAATTATTATTACTTAATCAAATGAAATATTATGACGTGTACTGTTTGTGGTAATTGGATGTTACACATGTTCCTTGATTACTTGCATTGCTCAGGACCGCTGTGAGTGACAGATTGCATTACTTACTTGCATATGTTTCGGTACTTATTGGTGATTGTTACTGACTTGTATGGAAACACCTGCTGCTGCTTGTTCCTTGATTACTTAACAGTATGCTAGGAACGTATGATAGACACTGCTGAAACTGGACAACTGTTGTTGCATGTTCCTTGATTACTTGCATTGCTCAGGACTGCTGTGAGTGACAGATTGCATTACTTACTTGCATATATTTGGGTACTTATTGGTGATTGTTACTGACTTGTATGGAAACATCTGCTGCTTGTTCCTTGATTACTTAATTGTATGCTAGGAACGTATGATTGACACTGCTGAATCTGGACAACTGTTGTTGCATGTTCCTTGATTACTTGAATTGCTCAGGACCGCTGTGAGTGACAGATTGCATTACTTACTTGCATATGTTTCGGTACTTATTGGTGATTGTTACTGACTTGTATGGAAACATCTGCTGCTGCTTGTTCCTTGATTACTTAATTGTATGCTAGGAACGTATGATAGACACTGCTAAAACTGGATAACTGTTGTTGCATGTTCCTTGATTACTTGCATAGCTCAGGACCGCTGTGAGTGACAGATTGCATTACTTACGTGCATATGTTTGGGTACTTATTGGTGATTGTTACTGACTTGTATGGAAACATCTGCTGCTGCTTGTTCCTTGATTACTTAATTGTATGATAGGAACGTATGATAGACACTGCTGAATCTGGACAACTGGTGTTCCATGTTCGTTGATTACTTGCATTGCTCAGGACCGCTGTGAGTGACAGATTGAATTACTTACTTGCAAATGTTTCGGTACTTATTGGTGATTGTTACTGACTTGTATGGAAACACCTGCTGCTGCTTGTTCCTTGATTACTTAATTGTATGCTAGGAACGTATGATAGACACGGCTGAAGACTCGGACAACTGTTGTTGCATGTTCGCTTGTATTTGGCAATTGCTTAAGGACCGGTGGTGACAGATTGCATTTTATTATACTTGCATATTTTGGGTACTTATTTGTGGGATTGTTTACTGACTTGTATGGAAAACAATCTGCTGCTTGTTCCTTGATTACTTAATTGATGCTACGGAACGTATGATAGACACTGCGAAACTGGAGCAACTGTTGTTGCATTTCCTTGATTACTTGCATTGCTCAGGACCGCTGTGAGATGACAGATTGCATTTACTTACTGGCCTACTATTTCGAAATACTTACCTGGGTGATTTGTTACTGACTTTGTATTGGAAACATCTTGCTGCTGCTTGTTCCTTGATTACTTAATTGTATGCTAGGAAGCGTATGATTAGACACTGCTAAAACTGGAACAACTGTTGTTGCATGTTCCTTGATTACTTGCATTGCTCAGGACCGCTGTGAGTGACAGATTGCATTACTTACTTTCATATGTTTGGGTACTTATTGGTGATTTTTACTGACTTGTATGGAAACATCTGCTGCTTGTTCCTTGATTACTTAATTGTATGCTAGGAATGTATGATAGACACTGCTGAAACTGGACAACTGTTGTTGCATGTTCCTTGATTACTTGCATTGCTCAGGACCGCTGTGAGTGACAGATTGCATTACTTACTTGCATATGTTTCGGTACTTATTGCTGATTGTTACTGACTTGTATGGAAACACCTGCTGCTGCTTGTTCCTTGATTACTTAACAGTATGCTAGGAACGTATGATAGACACTGCTGAAACTGGACAACTGTTGTTGCATGTTCCTTGATTACTTGCATTGCACAGGACTGCTGTGAGTGACAGATTGCATTACTTACTTGCATATATTTGGGTACTTATTGGTGATTGTTACTGACTTGTATGGAAACATCTGCTGCTTGTTCCTTGATTACTTAATTGTATCCTTGGAACGTATGATTGACACTGCTGAATCTGGACAACTGTTGTTGCATGTTCCTTGATTACTTGAATTGCTCAGGACCGCTGTGAGTGACAGATTGCATTACTTACTTGCATATGTTTCGGTACTAATAGGTGATTGTTACTGACTTGTATGGAAACATCTGTTGCTGCTTGTTCCTTGATTACTTAATTGTATGCTAGGAACGTATGATAGACACTGCTAAAACTGGATAACTGTTGTTGCATGTTCCTTGATTACTTGCATTGCTCAGGACCGCTGTGAGTGACAGATTGCATTACTTACTTGCATATGTTTGGGTACTTATTGGTGATTGTTACTGACTTGTATGGAAACATCTGCTGCTGCTTGTTCCTTGATTACTTAATTGTATGCTAGGAAAGTATGATAGACACTGCTGAATCTGGATAACTGGTGTTGCATGTTCGTTGATTACTTGCATTGCTCAGGACCGCTATGAGTGACAATTGCATTACTTACTTGCAAAAGTTTCGGTAGTTATTTGTGATTGTTACTGACTTGTATGGAAACACCTGCTGCTGCTTGTTCCTTGATTACTTAATTGTATGCTAGGAACGTATGATAGATACTGCTGAAACTGGACAAATGTTGTTGCATGTTCCTTGTACTTGGATTGCTCAGGACCGCTGTGAGTGACAGATTGCATTACTTACTTGCATATGTTTGGGTACTTATTGGTGATTGTTACTGACTTGTATGGAAACATCTGCTGCTGCTTGTTCCTTGATTACTTAATTGTATGCTAGGAACGTATGATACTGCTGAATCTGGACAATTGTTGTTGTGTGTTCCTTGATTACTTGAATTGCTCAGGACCGCTGTGAGTGACAGATTGCATTACTTACTTGCATATGTTTCGGTACTTATTGGTGATTGTTACTGACTTCTATGGAAACATCTCCTGCTGCTGTTCCTTGATTACTTAACTGTATGCTAGGAACGTATGATAGACACTGCTGAAACTGGACAACTGTTGTTGCATGTTCCTTGATTACTTGCATTGCTCAGGACTGCTGTGAGTGACAGATTGCATTACTTACTTGCATATTTTGGGTACTAATAGGTGATTGTTACTGACTTGTATAGAAACATCTGCTGCTGCTTGTTCCTGATTACTTAATTGTATGCTTAGGTAACGTAGATAGACACTGCTAAAAACGGACAACTGTTGTTGCATGTCCTTGATTCTTGCATTGCTCAGGACTGCTGTGAGTGACAGATTGCATTACTTACTTGCATATATTTGAGTACTTATTGGTGATTGTTACTGACTTGTATGGAAACATCTGCTGCTTGTTCCTGGATTACTTAATTGTATGCCAGGAACGTATGATAGACACTGCTGAAACTGGACAACTGTTGTTGCATGTTCCTTGATTACTTGCATTGCACAGGACCGCTGAGAGTGACAGATTGCATTCCTTACTTGCATATGTTTCGGTACTTATTGGTGATTGTTACTGACTTGTATGGAAACACATGTTGCTGCTTGTTCCTTGATTACTTAATTGTATGCTAGGAACGTATGATAGACACTACTGAAACTGGACAACTGTTGTTGCATGTTCCTTGATTACTTGCATTGTTCAGGACCGCTGTGAGTGACAGATTGCATTACTTACTTGCATATATTTCGATACTTACTGGTTGATTGTAACTGACTTGTATGGAAACATCTGCTGCTGCTTGTTCCTTGATTACTTAACTGTATGCTAAGAACGTATGATAGACACAGCTGAAACTGGACAACTGCTGTTGCATGTTCCTTGATTACTTGCATTGCTCAGGACCGCTGTGAGTGACAGATTGCATTACTTACTTGCATATATTTGGGTACTTATTTGTGATTGTTACTGACTTGTATGGGAACATCTGCTGCTTGTTCCTTGATTACTTAATTGTAAGCTTGGAACGTATGATAGACACTGCTGAAACTGGACAACTGTTGTTGCATGTTTCTTGATTACTTGCATTGCTCAGGACCGCTGTGAGTGACAGATTGCATTACTTACTTGCATATGTTTCGGTACTTATTGGTGATTGTTACTGACTTCTATGGAAACATCTCCTGCTGCTGTTCCTTGATTACTTAACTGTATGCTAGGAACGTATGATAGACACTGCTGAAACTGGACAACTGTTGTTGCATGTTCCTTGATTACTTGCATTGCTCAGGACTGCTGTGAGTGACAGATTGCATTACTTACTTGCATATGTTTGGATACTAATAGGTGATTGTTACTGACTTGTATGGAAACATCTGCTGCTGCTTGTTCCTTGATTACTTAATTGTATGCTAGGAACGTATGATAGACACTGCTAAAACTGGACAACTGTTGTTGCATGTTCCTTGATTACTTGCATTGCTCAGGACTGCTGTGAGTGACAGATTGCATTACTTACTTGCATATATTTGAGTACTTATTGGTGATTGTTACTGACTTGTATGGAAACATCTGCTGCTTGTTCCTGGATTACTTAATTGTATGCCAGGAACGTATGATAGACACTGCTGAAACTGGACAACTGTTGTTGCATGTTCCTTGATTACTTGCATTGCACAGGACCGCTGAGAGTGACAGATTGCATTCCTTACTTGCATATGTTTCGGTACTTATTGGTGATTGTTACTGACTTGTATGGAAACACCTGCTGCTGCTTGTTCCTTGATTACTTAATTGTATGCTAGGAACGTATGATAGACACTGCTGAAACTGGACAACTGTTGTTGCATGTTCCTTGATTACTTGCATTGTTCAGGACCGCTGTGAGTGACAGATTGCATTACTTACTTGCATATATTTCGATACTTACTGGTTGATTGTAACTGACTTGTATGGAAACATCTGCTGCTGCTTGTTCCTTGATTACTTAACTGTATGCTAAGAACGTATGATAGACACTGCTGAAACTGGACAACTGTTGTTGCATGTTCCTTGATTACTTGCATTGCCCAGGACCGCTGTGAGTGACAGACTACATTACTTACTTGCATAGATTTGGGTACTTATTTGTGATTGTTACTGACTTTTATGGAAACATCTGCTGCTTGTTCCTTGATTACTTAATTGTATGCTAGGAACGTATGATAGACACTGCTGAAACTGGACAACTGTTGTTGCATGTTCCTTGATTACTTGCATTGCTCAGGACCGCTGTGAGTGACAGACTGCATTACTTACTTGCATATATTTCGATACTTATCTGCTGCTTGTTCCTTGATTACTTAATTGTATGCTAGGAACGTATGATAGACACTGCTAAAACTGGACAACTGTTGTTGCATGTTCCTTGGTTACTTGCATTGCTCAGGACCGCTGTGAGTGACAGATTGCATTACTTACTTGCATATGTTTCGGTACTTATTGGTGATTGTTACTGACTTCTATGGAAACATCTGCTGCTGCTGTTCCTTGATTACTTAACTGTATGCTAGGAACGTATGATAGACACTTCTGAAACTGGACAACTGTTGTTGCATGTTCCTTGATTACTTGCATTGCTCAGGACTGTTGTGAATGACAGATTGCATTACTTACTTGCATATGTTTGGGTACTAATAGGTGATTGTTACTGACTTGTATGGAAACACCTGCTGCTGCTTGTTCCTTGATTACTTAACTGTATGCTAGGAACGTATGATAGACACTGCTGAAACTGGACAACTGTTGTTGCATGTTCCTTGATTTCTTGCATTGCTCAGGACAGCTGTGAGTGACAGATTGCATTACTTACTTGCATATATTTGGGTACTTATTGGTGATTGTTACTGACTTGTATGGAAACAACTGCTGCTTGTGACTTGATTACTTAATTGTATGCTAGGAATGTATGACAGACACTGCTGAAACTGGACAACAGTTGTTGCATGTTCCTTGATTACTTGCATTGCTCAGGACCGCTGTGAGTGATAGATTGCATTACTTACTTGCATATATTTCGATACTTACTGGTGATTGTTACTGACTTGTATGGAAACATCTGCTGCTGCTTGTTCCTTTATTACTTAACTGTATGCTAGGAACGTATGATAGACACTGCAGAAAATGGACAACTGTTGTTGCATGTTCCTTGATTACTTGCATTGCTCAGGGCTGCTGTGAGTGACAGATTGCATTACTTGCAAATGTTTGGGTACTAATAGGTGATTGTTAGTGACTTGTATGGAAACATCTGCTGCTGCTTGTTCCTTGATTACTTAATTGTATGCTAGGAACGTATGATAGATACTGCTAAAACTGGACAACTGTTGTTGCATGTTCCTTGATTACTTGCATTGCTCAGGACCGCTGTGAGTGACAGATTGCATTACTTACTTGCATATGTTTCGGTACTTATTGGTGATTGTTACTGACTTCTATGGAAACATCTACTGCTGCTGTTCCTTGATTACTTAACTGTATGCTAGGAACGTATGATAGACACTGCTGAAACTGGACAACTGTTGTTGCATGTTCCTTGATTACTTGCATTGCTCAGGACTGCTGTGAGTGACAGATTGCATTACTTACTTGCATATGTTTGGATACTAATAGGTGATTGTTACTGACTTGTATGGAAACATCTGCTGCTGCTTGTTCCTTGTTTACTTAATTGTATGCTAGGAACGTATGATAGACACTGCTAAAACTGGACAACTGTTGTTGCATGTTCCTTGATTACTTGCATTGCTCAGGACTGCTGTGAGTGACAGATTGCATTACTTACTTGCATATATTTGAGTACTTATTGTTGATTGTTATTGACTTGTATGGAAACATCTGCTGCTTGTTCCTTGATTACTTAATTGTATGCCAGGAACGTATGATAGACACTGCTGAAACTGGACAACTGTTGTTGCATGTTCCTTGATTACTTGCATTGCTCAGGACCGCTGAGAGTGACAGATTGCATTACTTACTTGCATATGTTTCGGTACTTATTGGTGATTGTTACTGACTTGTATGGAAACACCTGCTGCTGCTTGTTCTTTGATTACTTAATTGTATGCTAGGAACGTATGATAGACACTGCTGAAACTGGATAACTGTTGTTGCATGTTCCTTGATTACTTGCATTGTTCAGGACCGCTGTGAGTGACAGATTGCATTACTTACTTGCATATATTTCGATACTTACTGGTGATTGTTACTGACGTGTATGGAAACATCTGCTGCTGCTAGTTCCTTGATTACTTAACTGTATGCTAGGAACGTATGATAGGCACTGCTGAAACTGGACAACTGTTGTTGCATGTTCCTTGATTACTTGCATTGCTCAGGACCGCTGTGAGTGACAGATTGCATTACTTACTTGCATACATTTGGGTACTTATTTGTGATTGTTACTGACTTGTATGGAAATATCTGCTGCTTGTTCCTTGATTACTTAATTGTATGACTGTTGTTGCATGTTCCTTGATTACTTGCATTGCTCAGGGCTGCTGTGAGTGACAGATTGCATTACTTACTTGCAAATGTTTGGGTACTAATAGGTGATTGTTACTGACTTGTATGGAAACATCTGCTGCTGCTTGTTCCTTGATTACTTAATTGTATGCTAGGAACGTATGATAGACACTTCTAAAACTGGACAACTGTTGTTGCATGTTCCTTGATTACTTGCATTGCTCAAGGCTGCTGTGAGTGACAGATTGCATTACTTACTTGCAAATGTTTGGGTACTATTAGGTGATTGTTACTGACTTGTATGGAAACATCTGCTGCTGCTTGTTCCTTGATTACTTAATTGTATGCTAGGAACGTATGATAGACACTTCTAAAACTGGACAACTGTTGTTGCATGTTCCTTGATTACTTGCATTGCTCAGGACCGCTGTGAATGACAGATTGCATTACTTACTTGCATATATTTGGGTACTTATTGGTGATTGTTACTGACTTGTATGGAAACATCTGCTGCTTGTTCCTTGATTACTTAATTGTATGCTAGGAACGTATGATAGACACTACTGAAACTGGACAACTGTTGTTGCATGTTCCTTGATTACTTGCATGCTCAGGACCGCTGTGAGTGACAGATTGCATTACTTACTTGCATATGTTTCGGTACTTATTGGTGATTGTTACTGACTTGTAAGGAAACATCTGCTGCTGCTTGTTCCTTGATTACTTAATTGTATGCTAGGAATGTATTATGGACACTGCTGAATCTGGACAACTGTTGTTGCATGTTCCTTGATTACTTGAATTGCTCAGGACCGCTGTGAGTGACAGATTGCATTACTTACTTGCATATGTTTCGGTACTAATGGGTGATTGTTACTGACTTGTATGGAAACATGTGCTGCTGCTTGTTCCTTGATTACTTAATTGTATGCTAGGAACGTATGATAGATACTGCTAAAACTGGACAACTGTTGTTGCATGTTCCTTGATTACTTGCATTGCTCAGGACCGCTGTGAGTGACAGATTGCATTACTTACTTGCATATGTTTCGGTACTTATTGGTGATTGTTACTCACTTCTATGGAAACATCTGCTGCTGCTGTTCCTTGATTACTTAACTGTATGCTAGGAACGTATGATAGACACTGCTGAAACTGGACAACTGTTGTTGCATGTTCCTTGATTACTTGCATTGCTCAGGACTGCTGTGAGTGACAGATTGCATTACTTACTTGCATACATTTGGGTACTTATTTGTGATTGTTACTGACTTGTATGGAAATATCTGCTGCTTGTTCCTTGATTACTTAATTGTATGACTGTTGTTGCATGTTCCTTGATTACTTGCATTGCTCAGGGCTGCTGTGAGTGACAGATTGCATTACTTACTTGCAAATGTTTGGGTACTAATAGGTGATTGTTACTGACTTGTATGGAAACATCTGCTGCTGCTTGTTCCTTGATTACTTAATTGTATGCTAGGAACGTATGATAGACACTTCTAAAACTGGACAACTGTTGTTGCATGTTCCTTGATTACTTGCATTGCTCAAGGCTGCTGTGAGTGACAGATTGCATTACTTACTTGCAAATGTTTGGGTACTATTAGGTGATTGTTACTGACTTGTATGGAAACATCTGCTGCTGCTTGTTCCTTGATTACTTAATTGTATGCTAGGAACGTATGATAGACACTTCTAAAACTGGACAACTGTTGTTGCATGTTCCTTGATTACTTGCATTGCTCAGGACCGCTGTGAATGACAGATTGCATTACTTACTTGCATATATTTGGGTACTTATTGGTGATTGTTACTGACTTGTATGGAAACATCTGCTGCTTGTTCCTTGATTACTTAATTGTATGCTAGGAACGTATGATAGACACTACTGAAACTGGACAACTGTTGTTGCATGTTCCTTGATTACTTGCATGCTCAGGACCGCTGTGAGTGACAGATTGCATTACTTACTTGCATATGTTTCGGTACTTATTGGTGATTGTTACTGACTTGTATGGAAACATCTGCTGCTGCTTGTTCCTTGATTACTTAATTGTATGCTAGGAATGTATTATGACACTGCTGAATCTGGACAACTGTTGTTGCATGTTCCTTGATTACTTTGAATTGCTCAGGACCGCTGTGAGTGACAGATTGCATTACTTACTTTGCATATGGTCGGGTACTAATGGGTGATGTTACTACTTTTGACTTGTATGGAAACATGTGTGCTGCTTGTTCCTTGATTAATTAATTGTATGCTAGGACGTATGATAGATACTGCTAAACTGGACAACTGTTGTTGCATGTTCCTTGATTACTTGCATTGCTCAGGACCGCTGTGAGTGACAGATTGCATTACTTACTTGCATATGTTTCGGTACTTATTGGTGATTGTTACTCACTTCTATGGAAACATCTGCTGCTGCTGTTCCTTGATTACTTAACTGTATGCTAGGAACGTATGATAGACACTGCTGAAACTGGACAACTGTTGTTGCATGTTCCTTGATTACTTGCATTGCTCAGGACTGCTGTGAGTGACAGATTGCATTACTTACTTGCATATGTTTGGATACTAATAGGTGATTGTTACTGACTTGTATGGAAACATCTGCTGCTGCTTGTTCCTTGATTACTTAATTGTATGCTAGGAACGTATGATAGACACTGCTAAAACTAGACAACTGTTGTTGCATGTTCCTTGATTACTTGCATTGCTTAGGACTGCTGTGAGTGACAGATTGCATTACTTACTTGCATATATTTGAGTACTTATTGGTGATTGTTACTGACTTGTATGGAAACATCTGCTGCTTGTTCCTGGATTACTTAATTGTATGCCAGGAACGTATGATAGACACTGCTGAAACTGGACAACTGTTGTTGCATGTTCCTAGATTACTTGCATTGCACAGGACCGAGGAGAGTGACAGATTGCATTCCTTACTTGCATATGTTTCGGTACTTATTGGTGATTGTTACTGACTTGTATGGAAACACCTGCTGCTGCTTGTTCCTTGATTACTTAATTGTATGCTAGGAACGTATGATAGACACTGCTGAAACAGGACAACTGTTGTTGCATGTTCCTTGATTACTTGCATTGTTCAGGACCGCTGTGAGTGACAGATTCCATTACTTACTTGCATATATTTCGATACTTACTGGTGATTGTTACTGACTTGTATGGAAACATCTGCTGCAGCTTGTTCCTTGATTACTTAACTGTATGCTAGGAACGTATGATAGACACTGCTGAAACTGGACAATTGTTGTTGCATGTTCCTTGATTACTTGCATTGCTCAGGATCGCTGTGAGTGACAGATTGCATTACTTACTTTCAAATGTTTCGGTACTTATTGGTGATTGTTACTGACTTGTATGGAAACACCTGTTGCTGCTTGTTCCTTGATTACTTAATTGTATGCTAGGAACGTATGATAGACACTGCTGAAACTGGACAACTGTTGTTGCATGTTCCTTGTACTTGCATTGCTCAGGACCGCTGTGAGTGACAGATTGCATTACTTACTTGCATATGTTTGGGTACTTATTGGTGATTGTTACTGACTTGTATGGAAACATCTGCTGCTTGTTCCTTGATTACTTAATTGTATGCTAGGAACGTATGATAGACACTGCTGAATCTGGACAACTGTTGTTGTGTGTTCCTTGATTACTTGAATTGCTCAGGACCGCTGTGAGTGACAGATTGCATTACTTACTTGCATATGTTTCGGTACTTATTGGTGATTGTTACTGACTTCTATGGAAACATCTGCTGCTGCTGTTCCTTGATTACTTAACTGTATGCTAGGAACGTATGATAGACACTGCTGAAACTGGACAACTGTTGTTGCATGTTCCTTGATTACTTGCATTGCTCAGGACTACTGTTAGTGACAGATTGCATTACTTACTTGCATATATTTGAGTACTTATTGGTTATTGTTACTGACTTGTATGGAAACATCTGCTGCTTGTTCCTGGATTACTTAATTGTATGCCAGGAACGTATGATAGACACTGCTGAAACTGGACAACTGTTGTTGCATGTTCCTTGATTACTTGCATTGCACAGGACCGCTGAGAGTGACAGATTGCATTCCTTACTTGCATATATTTGGGTACTTATTTGTGATTGTTACTGACTTGTATGGAAACATCTGCTGCTTGTTCCTTGATAACTTAATTGTATGCTAGGAACGTATGATAGACACTGCTGAAACTGGACAACTGTTGTTGCATGTTCCTTGATTACTTGCATTGCTCAGGACTGCTGTGAGTGACAGATTGCATTACTTACTTGCATATGTTTGGATACTAATAGGTGATTGTTACTGACTTGTATGGAAACATCTGCTGCTGCTTGTTCCTTGATTACTTAATTGTATGCTAGGAACGTATGATAGACACTGCTAAAACTGGACAACTGTTGTTGCATGTTCCTTGATTACTTGCATTGCTTAGGACTGCTGTGAGTGACAGATTGCATTACTTACTTGCATATATTTGAGTACTTATTGGTGATTGTTACTGACTTGTATGGAAACATCTGCTGCTTGTTCCTGGATTACTTAATTGTATGCCAGGAACGTATGATAGACACTGCTGAAACTGGACAACTGTTGTTGCATGTTCCTTGATTACTTGCATTGCACAGGACCGCTGAGAGTGACAGATTGCATTCCTTACTTGCATATGTTTCGGTACTTATTGGTGATTGTTACTGACTTGTATGGAAACACCTGTTGCTGCTTGTTCCTTGATTACTTAATTGTATGCTAGGAACGTATGATAGACACTGCTGAAACTGGACAACTGTTGTTGCATGTTCCTTGATTACTTGCATTGTTCAGGACCGCTGTGAGTGACAGATTGCATTACTTACTTGCATATATTTGAGTACTTATTGGTGATTGTTACTGACTTGTATGGAAACATCTGCTGCTTGTTCCTGGATTACTTAATTGTATGCTAGGAACGTATGATAGACACTGCTGAAACTGGACAACTGTTGTTGCATGTTCCTTGATTACTTGCATTGCTCAGGACCGCTGTGAGTGACAGATTGCATTACTTACTTGCAAATGTTTCGGTACTTATTGGTGATTGTTACTGACTTGTATGGAAACAACTGCTGCTTGTTCCTTGATTACTTAATTGTATGCTAGGAACGTATGATAGACACTGCTGAAACTGGACAACTGTTTTTGCATGTTCCTTGTACTTGGATTGCTCAGGACCGCTGTGAGTGACAGATTGCATTACTTACTTGCATATGTTTGGGTACTTATTGGTGATTGTTACTGACTTGTATGGAAACATCTGCTGCTGCTTGTTCCTTGATTACTTAATTGTATGCTAGGAACGTATGATAGACACTGCTGAATCTGGACAACTGTTGTTGTGTGTACCTTGATTACTTGAATTGCTCAGGACCGCTGTGAGTGACAGATTGCATTACTTACTTGCATATGTTTCGGTACTTATTGGTGATTGTTACTGACTTCTATGGAAACATTTGCTGCTGATGTTCCTTGATTACTTAACTGTATGCTAGGAACGTATGATAGACACTGCTGAAACTGGACAACTGTTGTTGCATGTTCCTTGATTACTTGCATTGCTCAGGACTGCTGTGAGTGACAGATTGCATTACTTACTTGCATATATTTGAGTACTTATTGGTTATTGTTACTGACTTGTATGGAAACATCTGCTGCTTGTTCCTGGATTACTTAATTGTATGCCAGGAACGTATGATAGACACTGCTGAAACTGGACAACTGTTGTTGCATGTTCCTTGATTACTTGCATTGCACAGGACCGCTGAGAGTGACAGATTGCATTCCTTACTTGCATATGTTTCGGTACTTATTGGTGATTGTTACTGACTTGTATGGAAACACCTGCTGCTGCTTGTTCCTTAATTACTTAATTGTATGCTAGGAACGTATGATAGACACTGCTGAAACTGGACAACTGTTGTTGCATGTTCCTTGATTACTTGCATTGTTCAGGACCGCTGTGAGTGACAGATTCCATTACTTACTTGCATATATTTCGATACTTACTGGTGATTGTTACTGACTTGTATGGAAACATCTGCTGCTGCTTGTTCCTTGATTACTTAACTGTATGCTAGGAACGTATGATAGACACTGCTGAAACTGGACAATTGTTGTTGCATGTTCCTTGATTACTTGCATTGCTCAGGACCGCTGTGAGTGACAGATTGCATTACTTACTTGCATATGTTTCGGTACTTATTGGTGATTGTTACTGACTTGTATGGAAACAACTGCTCCTTGTTCCTTGATTACTTAATTGTATGCTAGGAACGTATGATAGACACTGCTGAAACTGGACAACTGTTGTTGCATGTTCCTTGATTACTTGCATTGCTCAGGACCGCTGTGAGTGACAGATTGCATTACTTACTTGCATATATTTCGATACTTACTGGTGATTGTTATTGACTTGTATGGAAACATCTGCTGCTGCTTGTTCCTTTATTACTTAACTGTATGCTAGGAACGTATGATAGACACTACTGAAACTGGACAACTGTTGTTGCATGTTCCTTGATTACTTGCATTGCTCAGGACTGCTGTGAGTGACAGATTGCATTACTTACTTGCATATGTTTCGGTACTTATTGTTGATTGTTACTGACTTCTATGGAAACATGTGCTGCTGTTGTTCCTTGATTACTTAACTGTATGCTAGGAACGTATGATAGACACTGCTGAAACTGGACAACTGTTGTTGCATGTTCCTTGATTACTTGCATTGCTCAGGACTGCTGTGAGTGACAGATTGCATTACTTACTTGCAAATGTTTGGGTACTAATAGGTTATTGTTACTGACTTGTATGGAAACATCTGCTGCTGCTTGTTCCTTGATTACTTAATTGTATGCTAGGAACATATGATAGACACTGCTGAAACTGGACAACTGTTGTTGCATGTTGCTTGATTACTTGCATTGTTCAGGACCGCTGTGAGTGACAGATTGCATTACTTACTTGCGTATATTTCGATACTTACTGGTGATTGTTACTGACTTGTATGGAAACATCTGCTGCTGCTTGTTCCTTGATTACTTAATTGTATGCTAGGAACGTATGATAGACACTGCTGAAACTGGACAACTGTTGTTGCATGTTCCTTGTACTTGCATTGCTCAGGACCGCTGTGAGTGACAGATTGCATTACTTACTTGCATATGTTTGGGTACTTATTGGTGATTGCTACTGACTTGTATGGAAACATCTGCTGCTGCTTGTTCCTTGATTACTTAATTGTATGCTAGGAACGTATGATAGACACTGCTGAATCTGGACAACTGTTGTTGTGTGTTCCTTGATTACTTGAATTGCTCAGGACCGCTGTGAGTGACAGATTGCATTACTTACTTGCATATGTTTCGGTACTTATTGGTGATTGTAACTGACTTCTATGGAAACATCTGCTGCTGCTGTTCCTTGATTACTTAACTGTATGCTAGGAACGTATGATAGACACTGCTGAAACTGGACAACTGTTGTTGCATGTTCCTTGATTACTTGCATTGCTCAGGACTACTGTTAGTGACAGATTGCATTACTTACTTGCATATATTTGAGTACTTATTGGTTATTGTTACTGACTTGTATGGAAACATCTGCTGCTTGTTCCTGGATTACTTAATTGTATGCCAGGAACGTATGATAGACACTGCTGAAACTGGACAACTGTTGTTGCATGTTCCTTGATTACTTGCATTGCACAGGACCGCTGAGAGTGACAGATTGCATTCCTTACTTGCATATGTTTCGGTACTTATTGGTGATTGTTACTGACTTGTATGGAAACACCTGCTGCTGCTTGTTCCTTGATTACTTAATTGTATGCTAGGAACGTATGATAGACACTGCTGAAACTGGACAACTGTTGTTGCATGTTCCTTGATTACTTGCATTGTTCAGGACCGCTGTGAGTGACAGATTCCATTACTTACTTGCATATATTTCGATACTTACTGGTGATTGTTACTGACTTGTATGGAAACATCTTCTGCTGCTTGTTCCTTGATTACTTAACTGTATGCTAGGAACGTATGATAGACACTGCTGAAACTGGACAATTGTTGTTGCATGTTCCTTGATTACTTGCATTGCTCAGGACCGCTGTGAGTGACAGATTGCATTACTTACTTGCATATGTTTCGGTACTTATTGGTGATTGTTACTGACTTGTATGGAAACAACTGCTGCTTGTTCCTTGATTACTTAATTGTATGCTAGGAACGTACGATAGACACTGCTGAAACTGGACAACTGTTGTTGCATGTTCCTTGATTACTTGCATTACTCAGGACCGCTGAGAGTGACAGATTGCATTACTTACTTGCATATATTTCGATACTTACTGGTGATTGTTACTGACTAGTATGGAAACATCTGCTGCTGCTTGTTCCTTTATTACTTAACTGTATGCTAGGAACGTATGATAGACACTGCTGAAACTGGACAACTGTTGTTGCATGTTCCTTGATTACTTGCATTGCTCAGAACTGCTGTGAGTGACAGATTGCATTACTTACTTGCATATGTTTGGGTACTAATAGGTTATTGTTACTGACTTGTATGGAAACATCTGCTGCTGCTTGTTCCTTGATTACTTAATTGTATGCTAGGAACATATGATAGACACTGCTGAAACTGGACAACTGTTGTTGCATGTTGCTTGATTACTTCCATTGTTCAGGACCGCTGTGAGTGACAGATTGCATTACTTACTTGCGTATATTTCGATACTTACTGGTGATTGTTACTGACTTGTATGGAAACATCTGCTGCTGCTTGTTCCTTGATTACTTAACTGTATGCTAGGAACGTATGATAGACACTGCTGAAACTGGACAACTGTTGTTGCATGTTCCTTGATTACTTGCATTGCTCAGGACCGCTGTGAGTGACAGATTGCATTACTTACTTGCATATATTTCGATACTTACTAGTGATTGTTACTGACTTGTATGAAAACATCTGCTGCTGCTTGTTCCTTGATTACTTAATTGTATGCTAGGAACGTATGATAGACACTGCTAAAACTGGACAACTGTTGTTGCATGTTCCTTGATTACTTGCATTTCTCAGGACCGCTGTGAGTGACAGATTGCATTACTTACCTGCATATATTTGGGTACTTATTTGTGATTGTTACTGACTTGTATGGAAACATCTGCTGCTTGTTCCTTGATTACTTAATTGTATGCTAGGAACGTATGATAGACACTGCTGAAACTGGACAACTGTTGTTACATGTTCCTTGATTACTTGCATTGCTCAGGACTGCTGTGAGTGACAGATTGCATTACTTAGTTGCATATGTTTTGGTACTTATTGGTGATTGTTACTGACTTGTATGGAAACATCTGTTGCTGCTTGTTCCTTGATTACTTAATTGTATGCTAGGAACGTATGATAGACACTGCTGAATCTGGACAACTGTTGTTGTGTGTTCCTTGATTACTTGAATTGCTCAGGACCGCTGTGAGTGACAGATTGCATTACTTACTTGCATATGTTTCGGTACTTATTGGTGATTGTTACTGACTTCTATTGAAACATCTCCTGCTGCTGTTCCTTGATTACTTAACTGTATGCTAGGAACGTATGATAGACACTGCTGAAACTGGACAACTGTTGTTGCATGTTCCTTGATTACTTGCATTGCTCAGGACTGCTGTGAGTGACAGATTGCATTACTTACTTGCATATGTTTGGATACTAATAGGTGATTGTTACTGACTTGTATGGAAACATCTGCTGCTGCTTGTTCCTTGATTACTTAATTGTATGCTAGGAACGTATGATAGACACTGCTGAAGCTGGACAACTGTTGTTGCATGTTCCTTGATTACTTGCATTGCTCAGGACCGCTATGAATAACAGATTGCATTACTTACTTGCATATGTTTCGGTACTTATTGGTCATTGTTACTGACTTGTATGGAAACATCTGCTCATTGTTCCTTGATTACTTAATTGTATCCTAGGAACGTATGATAGACACTGCTGAAACTGGACAACTGTTGTTGCATGTTCATTGATTACTTGCATTGCTCAGGACCGTTGTGAGTGACAGATTGCATTACTTACTTGCATATGTTTGGGTACTTATTGGTGATTGTTACTGACGTGTATGGAAACATCTGCTGCTGCTTGTTCCTTGATTACTTAATTGTATGCTAGGAACGTATGATAGACACTGCTAAAACTGGACAACTGTTGTTGCATGTTCCTTGATTACTTGCATTGCTCAGGACTGCTGTGAGTGACAGATTGCATTACTTACTTGCATATATTTGAGTACTTATTGGTTATTGTTACTGACTTGTATGGAAACATCTACTGCTTGTTCCTGGATTACTTAATTGTATGCCAGGAACGTATGATAGACACTGCTGAAACTGGACAACTGTTGTTGCATGTTCCTTGATTACTTGCATTGCACAGGACCGCTGAGAGTGACAGATTGCATTCCTTACTTGCATATGTTTCGGTACTTATTGGTGATTGTTACTGACTTGTATGGAAACACCTGCTGCTGCTTGTTCCTTTATTACTTAATTGTATGCTAGGAACGTATGATAGACACTGCTGAAACTGGACAACTGTTGTTGCATGTTCCTTGATTACTTGCATTGTTCAGGACCGCTGTGAGTGCAGCTGCCATGAATTACTTGCATATAGTTTCGATACTTACTGGGAGTATTTTACTTACGTGTATGGAAACATCTGCTGCTGCTTGTTCCTTGATTACTTAACTGTATGCTAGGAACGTATGATAGACACTACTGAAACTGGACAACTGTTGTTGCATGTTCCTTGATTACTTGCATTGCTCAGGACTGCTGTGAGTGACAGATTGCATTACTTACTTGCATATGTTTGGATACTAATAGGTGATTGTTACTGACTTGTATGGAAACATCTGCTGCTGCTTGTTCCTTGATTACTTAATTGTATGCTAGGAACGTATGATAGACACTGCTAAAACTAGACAACTGTTGTTGCATGTTCCTTGATTACTTGCATTGCTTAGGACTGCTGTGAGTGACAGATTGCATTACTTACTTGCATATATTTGAGTACTTATTGGTGATTGTTACTGACTTGTATGGAAACATCTGCTGCTTGTTCCTGGATTACTTAATTGTATGCCAGGAACGTATGATAGACACTGCTGAAACTGGACAACTGTTGTTGCATGTTCCTTGATTACTTGCATTGCACAGGACCGCTGAGAGTGACAGATTGCATTCCTTACTTGCATATGTTTCGGTACTTATTGTGATTGTTACTGACTTGTATGGAAACACCTGCTGCTGCTTGTTCCTTGATTACTTAATTGTATGCTAGGAACGTATGATAGACACTGCTGAAACTGGACAACTGTTGTTGCATGTTCCTTGATTACTTGCATTGCTCAGGACCGCTGTGAGTGACAGATTGCATTACTTACTTGCATATGTTTCAGTACTTATTGGTGATTGTTACTGACTTGTATGGAAACATCTGCTGCTGCTGTTCCTTGATTACTTAATTGTATGCTAGGAACGTATGATAGACACTGCTGAAACTGGACAACTGTTGTTGCATGTTCCTTGATTACTTGCATTGCTCAGGACCGCTGTGAGTGACAGATTGCATTACTTACTTGCATATATTTCGATACTTACTGGTGATTGTTACTGACTTGTATGGAAACATCTGCTGCTGCTTGTTCCTTTATTACTTAACTGTATGCTAGGAACGTATGATAGACACTGCTGAAACTGGACAACTGTTGTTGCATGTTCCTTGATTACTTGCATTGCTCAAGACTGCTGTGAGTGACAGATTGCATTACTTACTTGCATATGTTTCGGTACTTATTGTTGATTGTTACTGACTTCTATGGAAACATGTGCTGCTGTTGTTCCTTGATTACTTAACTGTATGCTAGGAACGTATGATAGACACTGCTGAAACTGGACAACTGTGGTTGCATGTTCCTTGATTACTTGCATTGCTCAGGACTGCTGTGAGTGACAGATTGCATTACTTACTTGCAAATGTTTGGGTACTAATAGGTGATTGTTACTGACTTGTATGGAAACATCTGCTGCTGCTTGTTCCTTGATTACTTAATTGTATGCTAGGAACGTATGATAGACACTGCTGAAACTGGACAACTGTTGTTGCATGTTGCTTGATTACTTGCATTGTTCAGGACCGCTGTGAGTGACAGATTGCATTACTTACTTGCATATATTTCGATACTTACTGGTGATTGTTACTGACTTGTATGGAAACATCTGCTGCTGCTTGTTCCTTGATTACTTAACTGTATGCTAGGAACGTATGATAGACACTGCTGAAACTGGACAACTGTTGTTGCATGTTCCTTGATTACTTGCATTGCTCAGGACCGCTGTGAGTGTCAGATTGCATTACTTACTTGCATATATTTCGATACTTACTGGTGATTGTTACTGACTTGTATGGAAACATCTGCTGCTGCTTGTTCCTTGATTACTTAATTGTATGCTAGGAACGTATGAGAGACACTGCTAAAACTGGACAACTGTTGTTGCATGTTCCTTGATTACTTGCATTGCTCAGGACCGCTTTGAGTGACAGATTGCATTACTTACTTGCATATATTTGGGTACTTATTTGTGATTCTTACTGACTTGTATGGAAACATCTGTTGCTTGTTCCTTGATTACTTAATTGTATGCTAGGAACGTATGATAGACACTGCTGAAACTGGACAACTGTTGTTGCATGTTCCTTGATTACTTGCATTGCTCAGGACCGCTGTGAGTGACAGATTGCATTACTTACTTGCATATGTTTCGGTACTTATTGGTGATTGTTACTGACTTCTATGGAAACATCTGCTGCTGCTGTTCCTTGATTACTTAACTGTATGCTAGGAACGTATGATAGACACTGCTGAAACTGGACAACTGTTGTTGCATGTTCCTTGATTACTTGCATTGTTCAGGACCGCTGTGAGTGACAGATTCCATTACTTACTTGCATATATTTCGATACTTACTGGTGATTGTTACTGACTTGTATGGAAACATCTGCTGCTGCTTGTTCCTGGATTACTTAATTGTATGCCAGGAACGTATGATAGACACTGCTGAAACTGGACAACTGTTGTTGCATGTTCCTTGATTACTTGCATTGCACAGGACCGCTGAGAGTGACAGATTGCATTCCTTACTTGCATATGTTTCGGTACTTATTGGTGATTGTTACTGACTTGTATGGAAACACCTGCTGCTGCTTGTTCCTTGATTACTTAATTGTATGCTAGGAACGTATGATAGACACTGCTGAAACTGGACAACTGTTGTTGCATGTTCCTTGATTACTTGCATTGTTCAGGACCGCTGTGAGTGACAGATTCCATTACTTACTTGCATATATTTCGATACTTACTGGTGATTGTTACTGACTTGTATGGAAACATCTGCTGCTGCTTGTTCCTTGATTACTTAACTGTATGCTAGGAACGTATGATAGACACTGCTGAAACTGGACAACTGTTGTTGCATGTTCCTTGATTACTTGCATTGCTCAGGACCGCTGTGAGTGACAGATTGCATTACTTACTTGCATATATTTGGGTACTTATTTGTGATTGTTACTGACTTGTATGGAAACATCTGCTGCTTGTTCCTTGATTACTTAATTGTATGCTAGGAACGTATGATAGACACTGCTGAAACTGGACAACTGTTGTTGCATGTTCCTTGATTACTTGCATTGCTCAGGACCGCTGTGAGTGACAGATTGCATTACTTACTTGCATATATTTCGATACTTACTGGTGATTGTTACTGACTTGTATGGAAACATCTGCTGCTGCTTGTTCCTTGATTACTTAATTGTATGCTAGGAACGTATGATAGACACTGCTGAAACTGGACAACTGTTGTTGCATGTTCCTTGATTACTTGCATTGCTCAGGACTGCTGTGAGTGACAGATTGCATTACTTACTTGCATATGTTTCGGTACTTATTGGTGATTGTTACTGACTTGTATGGAAACATCTGCTGCTGCTTGTTCCTTGATTACTTAATTGTATGCTAGGAACGTATGATAGACACTGCTGAAACTGGACAACTGTTGTTGCATGTTCCTTGATTACTTGCATTGCTCAGGACCGCTGTGAGTGACAGATTGCATTACTTACTTGCATATGTTTCGGTACTTATTGGTGATTGTTACTGACTTGTATGGAAACATCTGCTGCTGCTTGTTCCTTGATTACTTAATTGTATGCTAGGAACGTATGATAGACACTGCTGAAACTGGACAACTGTTGTTGTGTGTACCTTGATTACTTGAATTGCTCAGGACCGCTGTGAGTGACAGATTGCATTACTTACTTGCATATGTTTCGGTACTTATTGGTGATTGTTACTGACTTCTATGGAAACATTTGCTGCTGCTGTTCCTTGATTACTTAACTGTATGCTAGGAACGTATGATAGACACTGCTGAAACTGGACAACTGTTGTTGCATGTTCCTTGATTACTTGCATTGCTCAGGACTGCTGTGAGTGACAGATTGCATTACTTACTTGCATATGTTTGGATACTAATAGGTGATTGTTACTGACTTGTATGGAAACATCTGTTGCTGCTTGTTCCTTGATTACTTAATTGTATGCTAGGAACGTATGATAGACACTGCTAAAACTGGATAACTGTTGTTGCATGTTCCTTGATTACTTGCATTGCTCAGGACCGCTGTGAGTGACAGATTGCATTACTTACTTGCATATGTTTGGGTACTTATTGGTGATTGTTACTGACTTGTAGTGAAACATCTGCTGCTGCTTGTTCCTTGATTACTTAATTGTATGCTAGGAACGTATGATAGACACTGCTGAATCTGGACAACTGTTGTTGTGTGTTCCTTGATTACTTGAATTGCTCAGACCGCTGTGAGTGACAGATTGCATTACTTACTTGCATATGTTTCGGTACTTATTGGTGATTGTTACTGACTTCTATGGAAACATCTGCTGCTGCTGTTCCTTGATTACTTAACTGTATGCTAGGAACGTATGATAGACACTGCTGAAACTGGACAACTGTTGTTGCATGTTACTTGATTACTTGCATTGCTCATGACTCCTGTGAGTGACAGATTGCATTACATACTTGCATATGTTTCGGTACTTATTGGTGATTGTTACTGACTTCTATGGAAATATTTGCTGCTGCTGTTCCTTGATTACTTAACTGTATGCTAGGAACGTATGATAGACACTGCTGAAACTGGACAACTGTTGTTGCATGTTCCTTGATTACTTGCATTGCTCAGGACTGCTGTGAGTGACAGATTGCATTACTTACTTGCAAATGTTTGGGTACTAATAGGTGATTGTTACTGACTTGTATGGAAACATCTGCTGCTGCTTGTTCCTTGATTACTTAATTGTATGCTAGGAACGTATGATAGACACTGCTGAAACTGGACAACTGTTGTTGCATGTTCCTTGATTACTTGCATTGCTCAGGACCGCTGTGAGTGACAGATTGCATTACTTACTTGCATATATTTGGGTACTTATTGGTGATTGTTACTGACTTGTATGGAAACACCTGTTGCTGCTTGTTCCTTGATTACTTAATTGTATGCTAGGAACGTATGATAGACACTGCTGAAACTGGACAACTGTTGTTGCATGTTCCTTGATTACTTGCATTGCTCAGGACCGCTGTGAGTGACAGATTGCATTACTTACTTGCATATGATTGGGTACTTATTGGTGATTGTTACTGACTTGTATGGAAACATCTGCTGCTGCTTGTTCCTTGATTACTTAATTGTATGCTAGGAACGTATGATAGACACTGCTGAATCTGGACAACTGTTGTTGCATGTTCCTTGTACTTGCATTGCTCAGGACCGCTGTGAGTGACAGATTGCATTACTTACTTGCATATGTTTGGGTACTTATTGGTGATTGTTACTGACTTTTATGGAAACATCTGCTGCTGCTTGTTCCTTGATTACTTAATTGTATGCTAGGAACGTATGATAGACACTGCTGAATCTGGACAACTGTTGTTGTGTGTTCCTTGATTACTTGAATTGCTCAGGACCGCTGTGAGTGAGAGATTGCATTACTTACTTGCATATGTTTCGGTACTTATTGGTGATTGTTACTGACTTCTATGGAAACATCTGCTACTGCTGTTCCTTGATTACTTAACTGTATGCTAGGAACGTATGATAGACACTGCTGAAACTGGACAACTGTTGTTGCATGTTCCTTGAAGCAATTTTATCCAAATATTAGTAATTAACCGAAAACATGAATCTTAAATAGTTAATTATATTAAGTTATAATTAATTATGAAAAGTTGCCCAAAATTAGCTGAAATAAAATTAATAATTAAAATTCAGCTAAATGACAAATTAAAGACTGAAAGTGACGAAACGGACTAAAATGAATAAAAATGTGACTAAAAGACAAATATGCAAATCGGATTGTTGGGAAATAAAGTTGGTCAATTCCGGATAATTCAGTAGAAAATCTGATTTTTCCCAATTTCCCTATAAATAGGGTATTCCTCCTCATTTCCATGGTTTGGAAAATCTAGAACTCTCTCCTTCTCTCTCTACACCTTCACCTTCTCTCTAGAATTTCTCCTAAACGAACCGTCGGATTCTCGTGATTTATACGTCAACGGATAGAAATCGTCAAGCTCTACAATATTCTGTCATTGCATGTTTGACTTCGTTCAGATTTGAGGACTTGTTTTTGCTTGGAAATCATCTATAGTCGAAGGATATAACTTGGACGAAGGAACCCGTCGATTTGACAGAGTAAACTGAACCGCTTAATTCGTTAAGCATTATCTGACTACGGACCACTGTGAGTGACAGATTTTCATTAAATACTTGCATATATTTCGATACTTATTGGTGAATGTATTGACTGTATGGAAACTACTGACTGTTGCTGCACGTTTCTATGATACAAAACTACTGACTGTTGCTGCATGTTTCTTTAATACTATATTGTATCATAGAAACGTACTTTTGACATTACTGAAGCTAGACACTTGAATTGCCTTGATTGCATGTTCACTTTTACATTTTATGTAAATACGTATCATGCCCATTGCTTACTTGACTGTATAAATATTTGCCGCTGCATATTGCATTATCCGACCGGACCGAATGTGAGATCTCCATTCACAGGAAGGAATTCTGCAGATTCCTTTCCTAATTGACTTGTTTCCATACACTTCCCGTAGGGCTTCGGCCTTACACATGGGAATACCGACTGGGTTGTCTCAAAACCTTTTGCCGTCTCTGACGTGTTGCCGACAGGATCTGATAGTATGTTATATGTGTGTGGTAACCAATGGAACTCTGTTAACTCACTAAGCTTTGTTAGCTTACTCTGTCATGACAACTCTTTTTCAGGAAAGGTTGATAGAGGCAAGACCCTAGCAGGTAGTTCGTCCCAGGCTAAGTGATTCTGGACTTTGATGAATAGCAGACTTTTGGACTTTTGATGACGCCTATTTTGAAAAGATGTTGCGGTCTCGGGTAGCTTGTTCAGTCTTCCGCACTCTGATTGAAGATTTAGAAGCTAGTTAGACCACCATTTGATTTGAATATATTGTTGTAATTAAGTATTCATGCTGATGGACCTGTGGTATCAAACAATTATTATTACTTAATCAAATGAAATATTATGACGTGTACTGTTTGTGGTAATTGGATGTTACAAAGTTGGTATCAGAGCAGCAGTTTAATCATCGGATTGGCCACCCGATACTTAAACTACTGGTATGATATGGACTATGTGACTCTGAATTCCCGAACAAGTCGCCGAGGCCTAGGGTAACCTAATTAGTAAAAGGACTACCCACACAACTTGACCTAAGATAGGTAAAAGATGACTGATAGGATGGGGGAGGGATTGACTGCTTGATACTGACTTGACTTTGACTTGACTTTGTGAGTATGATTAACTGCCTTCATATCTATGAATTTAGATATGATTATCTGACGTAGGAATTGTGACTTGAACTGTGCTTATTTGAATCAGGAAATAATAGCTATTTCCTTTATATTTTCAGCCAATGGCTGATAAGAATCCGACTGTTGCCGGTTCCTCAAGGGTTGATAAAGCTGCTGATGCTGCAGCTGATCAACACAAAGAATCTGTTCACGTAGAGGACTTAGGCACTGACCCTGAAAATACTGCTAATGACTCAAGCAGTACTGCCACCCCTGTGCCTCCCCAGCAGGCTCAATTGATTGACCTCGTTCATAAGTTGAATGAGGATAACCGTAGGCAGATGCAGCTTATGATGGATAGAAATCGATTACAGACTGATATGGCAGTTGAAGACCGATTTAGGGAGATTAAGGATTTGCTGACCAAGGGTAAAGCAGTAATGCAGACTGACGAAGTTAACCAGCGCGAAATGGAATTTAAGCGCCGTGAAGAAGAACTTAGGTTGCGAGAACTTAAGTTACAGGAATTAGAACTGAAGTATAAGGAAGAGATGTTAGCGAAGCCCAAGAAAGTTCGAAAGAGGAAACATAGGCATGTGTCATCCGATGAAAGTGAGACTGACTCTTCCGACCATCACGTTAAGGTAGGACGTGATTGTATGTTTGTTGATTTCAAGAAGTGTGGAGCTCGTACGTTTGCGGGGTCATCTGATCCTGTTAAAGCTATGGACTGGGTCGCGAATGTGGAGAAAGCGTTTAAACTCTCCAAGTGTAATGAGGAAGATAAGGTGACATTTGCGACGGGAATGTTGGAAGATGGGGCTGGCCGTTGGTGGAAGTCAATTTCGAATCCCATGTCTGAAGCAATGGAGAAATCCATTACTTGGGATCAATTTAAGATTCATCTGAAGGAGAAATACTGCCCCCAGGATGTTAAGCGCCAGATGGAGAAAACCCTGCTATCTTTTCAGCAAGGTACAAGATCCGTGACGGACTATGAGCTGGAATTTACCAGGCTCTCGCTATTATCTGATCACCCTGTTGATACCGACGAAAGGAGAAGAGATTTATTTGTGGATGGTCTGGATAGAGAAATCCGGAAGTTTGTGAAATCTGGCAGACCGAGAAGTTATATTGAGGCAGTGGAAATTGCTAGGGTAGGTGAGCTTGAAATCTATCCTGAGCGAGCGTGTCCTTTTATTGCTAAATCTAGTAAGAAGGAAAAATCTGAGAAAGCTGGGAAGGAGAGAATGGAAAGGAAGAATGAAAGTTCGAAGAAGGGAGATAAGCAGTCTTCTAAGAAGGCTAAATCTTATGCTGTAACCTCTACGCCAAGGTCTGCTTGTCCTCGCTGCAAGCAGATTCATGAAGGAAAATGTGATCCTGCGTTCGTTAAGTGCTATTGCTGTAGGCAGAATGGTCATGATAGGTCAGAATGTCCCAGGCGCAGTGAGGCTTGCCGAAACTGCATTACGTTGGGGCACCATGCTAAAGACTGTACCCGACCTCGATTTGTTCCTCCACCTGCATCTTCACCTCAGCAATCAGTCAAAGGTTCTTCTGCCCCGAGGAATCAGCCAAGATCTTTCCAGATGACAGCCGAAGAGGCAAAGGAAACTGCTGACGTCGTCACGGGTACATTTCTTGTTAATGATATGCCTGCCTTAATCTTATTTGACTCTGGCTCTAATCTGTCGTATGTGTCTGAAAAGTTTGCTAAACAGTTTGATTTTGCCCCTGTGATGTTACCTGCACCCTTAGACATAGAAACTGCTAGCTCGAATTTTGTGACTGTGAATAGAGTCTTTCGTTCCTGTAAGCTAGTGATTGATGACCTCTCCTCGGACGTTGACCTGATACCGATGTGGATTAGAGAATTCGATGTTATTATAGGAATGGACTGGCTTATGACGAATAATGCTGAAATCCTTTGTGCTAAAAGGATAATTAGAATTAGAACCCCCGAAGGAAGTGAACGTTATGTTTATGGCGATAGAAAGACTCGAAATTTAGGTCTCATCTCTGTAATGAAAGCCCGAAAGTGCCTAACCAAAGGTTGTTCCGCCTATTTAGCCTATGCCATAGATGCTAAAGAAGTTAAAAAGACCGTATCTGAAGTACCTGTAGTCCAAGAATTCCCTGATGTATTCCCGGATGACATCTCTGGTTTGCCACCAGATCGTCAAATCGAATTCCATATTGACCTTGTACCGGGTGCTGCTCCTATCGCGAAAGCCCCTTACCGACTTGCTCCGAATGAAATGAAGGAAATGATGAGTCAGTTGCAGGAATTATTGGAAAAAGGGTTTATTCGTCCGAGTACTTCTCCTTGGGGTGCTCCGGTTCTTTTTGTTAAGAAGAAGGATGGTACCTTTCGCATGTGTATCGATTATCGGGAGTTAAATAAGGTAACTATTAAGAACCGATACCCTCTGCCTAGAATTGACGACTTGTTTGACCAACTACAAGGGGCTAGCTACTTCTCAAAGATCGATCTCCGATCTGGTTATCATCAACTCAAAGTATTTGAGTCTGACGTACCGAAGACTGCATTTCGTACTCGATACGGCCATTTTGAATTCCTAGTAATGCCGTTCGGTCTCACAAATGCCCCGGCCGCATTTATGGACCTCATGAATAGGGTATGTAGACCAATGCTGGATAAATCAGTGATAGTCTTCATTGATGACATCTTGATTTACTCCAAGTCTGAATCTGATCATGCGATGCATTTGCGAGAATTGCTAGAATTGTTACGAAAGGAGCGACTCTATGCAAAATTCTCCAAATGTGAATTCTGGTTACGCCAGGTGCAATTTTTAGGACATATTGTCTCGGGTGAGGGAATAGCCGTAGATCCATCAAAGGTTGATGCGGTTCAGAAGTGGGAAGCGCCGAAAAATGTATCTGAAGTTCGAAGTTTCTTGGGTTTAGCGGGCTATTACCGAAGATTTATCCGTGATTTCTCCAAGATTGCGGTGCCTTTAACCAGTCTGACGAAGAAAGAAGTTAAGTTTGAATGGAATGAATCTCAAGATCGAGCCTTTGAGACTTTGAAGCGTAAGCTAGTAGAAGCGCCGATTCTGGCCTTACCTGAGGGTAATGATGATTTTGTAGTCTATAGTAATGCTTCTAAGATGGGATTAGGCTGTGTGTTGATGCAAAGGGATAAAGTAATTGCCTACGCATCAAGGCAGCTAAAGGCGCATGAGAAGAATTATCCGACGCATGATTTAGAACTTGCAGCCGTGACCTTTGCACTGAAGATTTGGCGGCATTACCTGTATGGGACTAGATGCAAGTTATATACAGATCACAAAAGTCTGAAGTATATATTCGACCAGAAAGAGCTGAATATGCGTCAAAGGCGATCTATGGAATTGATTAAAGACTATGACTGTGAGATCCTTTACCATCCAGGTAAAGCAAACATTGTAGCAGATGCCCTAAGCCGCAAAACCGGACCAGACCATTATACCCGATGTTATGCTTTGACTTCTGTTGTTTTGGAGTCTGCCTTGCCTGAGTCGATTATTGCCGCTCAAACCGAAGCCGTTCGGGATGAGAACTTGAAATCTGAACGTATGGTTACATATGTGACCCAGCTGACCCTTGATAATCGTGGTCTTAGACGGTTCATGGATAGAATATGGGTCCCTAGATTAGGAGGTATTCGTGATCAAATTCTGTCGGAAGCTCATATGTCGAAATTTTCGGTACATCCTGGTTCTACTAAAATGTACCAAGATTTGAAAACGGATTATTGGTGGCCTGGAATGAAGAAGGACGTAGGACGATATGTAGAAAATTGCATGACTTGTTTACAAGTCAAATCGGAACATCAGAAGCCGTATGGGGAACTACAACCATTGCCAATCCCGGAATGGAAGTGGGACCACATAACCATGGACTTTGTGACGAAGCTGCCCAGGACAAAGCGGAATCATGACTCTATATGGGTAATAGTGGATCGACTTACTAAGTCAGCCCATTTCCTACCCATACGTGAAGATGAACGCCTCGAAAAGTTGGCTGAATTGTACATGAAAGAAATCGTGACTAGACATGGTGTTCCATTGTCTATAGTATCGGACCGTGACAGCAGATTTACTTCTCGTTTTTGGAAGGCTTTTCAGAACGGACTAGGAACTGAACTTAAGATGAGCACCGCCTATCATCCTGAAACGGACGGGCAAAGTGAGAGAACGATTTTGACCTTAGAAGATATGTTACGTGCCTGTGTGATTGATCTCGGTGGGAGTTGGGATACTCACCTGCCGTTTGTGGAGTTTGCTTATAACAATAGTTATCACTCAACTATTGGTATGCCTCCCTATCAGTTTTTGTACGGACGTCGATGCAGAACTCCAACCTGTTGGAGGGAAACAGGTGAACGGCCGATCTCTGGACCAGCGATCTTGCAAGAAGCCCATGACCAACTACAGTTGATTTGACAGCGGATTCAGACTTCTCAAGACAGACAAAAGAAGTATCATAATAAAAGACGGAAACCAATCGCATTTGAAGTAGGAGATAAAGTATTGCTGAAGGTCTCGCCAAGAAAAGGAATAGTAAGGTTCGGCAAACGGGGGAAGTTGAGCCCTCGATTTGTGGGTCCTTTTGAAATTCTCGAGCGTGTAGGATTGCAGGCCTACAGATTGAAGTTGCCTGTCGAAATGACTGGGATTCATGATGTATTTCATGTGAGTAATCTTCGAAAGTGTTTAGCTGACGCTGAAGCTGTGATTCCTTGGAAAGACGTGCAAATTGATGAGCAGTTGCGATACGAAGAAGAGCCCGAGCGTTTAATCGATCATAAGGTTTCGAAATTGTGCAGCAAGGAAATTCCAATGGTGTTAGTTCAATGGAAATACCATAAGGGATCTGCGCAAACTTGGGAACGAGAAGACGAGATTAGGCAAAAATATCCGAAGTTATTCCTGTCTTAGTCGATTCCGAGGACGGAATCAATTTAACGGGGGAAGATTGTAACAGCCCGTAATTTATTAAATATAAATTACAGCATCAGACTTTGGATAATAAAGCAATTTTATCCAAATATTAGTAATTAACTGAAAACATGAATCTTAAATAGTTAATTATATTAAGTTATAATTAATTATGAAAAGTTGCCCAAAATTAGCTGAAATAAAATTAATAATTAAAATTCAGCTAAATGACAAATTAAAGACTGAAAGTGACGAAACGGACTAAAATGAATAAAAATGTGACTAAAAGACAATTATGCAAATCGGATTGTTGGGAAATAAAGTTGGTCAATTCCGGATAATTCAGTAGAAAATCTGATTTTTCCCAATTTCCCTATAAATAGGGTATTCCTCCTCATTTCCTTGGTTTGGAAAATCAAGAACTCTCTCTCTCTCTCTCTCTCTCTCTCTCTATAACCTCACCTTCTCTCTAGCTTTTCTTCTAATCGGTTCATCGGATTCTCGTGATTTATACGTCAACGGATAGAGATCGTCGAGCTCTACACGATTCTACCATTGCATGTTTGATTTCGTCCGGATTTAAGGTAAGATCGGCCCTATTTCTGTCTTTTAGTTCGGTTTTGTTGAGCAAATTCGAGTTTGCTCATATCCCCTTCATTTGAAGCTGATTTGCTTCTGTTTAGGACTTGTTTTTGCTTGGAAATCATCTATAGTCGAAGGATATAGCTTGGACGAAGGTTAGTATCTATTTTTCCATCATTTATGTTCTTATTTAGATGTTAAAACCTGGAAAATCGTTGATCATGTAGAACAGACTCGAAGAAGCTATAATTAGATTCGAATATGGGTTGGATTCGAATCTAACCCCTAGACTCGAGATATGCTTCGAATGTATGAGTGAATTTCGAATCTAATGCTGCTAATTCGAGTCTAGATATGTTCGAATCTATGTGTGTTCGAGTCTATGTATGTTCGAATCTAGGAGTATGCCTTCGATTCTGTGTGTGTGTGTGTTTCGAATCTATAGATTCGAATTAGGCATGTTTCGAATCTAGCCTCCTTGATTCGAATCTGAGTTTGTTTCTAGCCTAAGATTAATTCTTAAATCAGATTAAGTTATTAAACAACTTATTTTATTGAAAGTGTCCTTGGATTATGATAAAACTCACAAGTTCAAGTTGCATAACTATTTTATGCACAAATAAATTAACCGACTCTGTATGAACCTTTAGAATGTATATGGCATGTTACACCTTACTAGAAATACGATTGGCTTTGTTTCAAGGCCATACATCTGTAATTAGATGGATCGTATTAATCTGATAAGAATAGACTCACCTTGGGACAATAGGAACTACCTCAGACTCGACAGCCAGAATTGACAATAAACTGAATATATAACTAGGGTTATATAGATTATGACACAGACTTGACATTAATATGCCAGACTTGAAACTGAACTGCAGGAACCCGTCGATTTGACAGAGTAAACTGAACCGCTTAATTCGTTAAGCATTATCTGACTACGGACTACTGTGAGTGACAGATTTCATTAATTACTTGCATATATTTCGATACTTATTGGTGAATGTATTGACTGTATGGAAACTTCCGATTGTTGCTGCATGTTTCTTTAATACTATATTGTATCATAGAAACGTACTATTGACATTACTGAAGCTAGACACTTAAATTGCCTTGATTGCATGTTCACTTTTACATTTTATGTAAATACGTATCATGCTTACTGCTTACTTGATTGATTATATACTTGCCGTTGCATACTGCATTATCCGACAGGACCGAATGTGAGATCTCCATTCACAGGAGGGAATTCTGCAGATTCCTTTCCTATTTGACTTGTTTCCATACACTTCCCGTAGGGCTTCGGCCTTACACATGGGAATACCGACTGGGTTGTCTCCCAACCTTTTGACGTCTCTGACGTAGTGACTTGCCGACAGGAGCTGATAGTATGTTATATGTGTGTGGTAACTATTGGAACTCTGTTTACTCACTAAGCATTGTTAGCTTACTCTGTCATGACAACTCTTTTTCAGGAAAAGCTGATAAAGGCAAGACCATAGCAGGTAGTTCGTCCCAGGCTAAGTGAATCTGGACTTTGATGAATAGCAGACTTTTGGACTTTTGATGACGCCTATTTTGAAAAGATGTTGCGGTCTCGGGTAGCTTGTTCAGTCTTCCGCACTCTGATTGAAGATTTAGAAGCTAGTTAGACCACCATTTGATTTTAAAATATTGTTGTAATTAAGTATTCATGTTGATGGACCTGTGGTATCAATCAATTAGTAATATTTATTACTTAATGAAATGAAATATTATGACGTGTACTGTTTGTGGAAACTTGGATGTTACTCAAGCAGCAGCACATGTTTCCATACAAGCCAGTAACAATCACCAATATGTACCGAAACATATGCAAGTAAGTAATGCAATCTGTCACTCACAGCGGTCCTGAGCAATGCAAGTAATCAAGGAACCTGCAGCAGCAGTTGTCTAGTTTTAACGTTGTCTATCCTACGTTCCTAACATACAATTAAGTAATCAAGGAACAAGCAGCAGCACATGTTTCCACACAAGCCAGTAACAATCACCAATATGTATCGAAACATATGCAAGTAAGTAATGCAATCTTGTCACTCACAGCGGTCCTGAGCAATGCAAGTAATCAAGGAAAATGCAGCAGCAGTTGTCCAGTTTCAGCAGTGTCTATCATAAGTTCCTAACATACAATTAAGTAACCAAGGAACAAGTAGCAGCAGACGTTTCCATACAAGTCAGTTGCAATCACCAATAAGTATCGAAACATATGCAACTAAGTAATGCAATCTGTCAATCACAGCCGTCCTGAGCAATACAAGTAATCAAGGAACATGCAGCAGCAGTTGTCCAGTTTCAACAGTGACTATCCTACGTTCCTAACATACAATTAAGTAATCAAGGAACAAGCAGCAGCACATGTTTCCATACAAGCCAGTAACAATCACCAATATGTACCGAAACATATGCAAGTAAGTAATGCAATCTTGTCACTCACAGCGGTCCTGAGCAATGCAAGTAATCAAGGAAAATGCAGCAGCAGTTGTCCAGTTTCAGCAGTGTCTATCATAAGTTCCTAACATACAATTAAGTAACCAAGGAACAAGCAGCAACAGATGTTTCCATACAAGTCAGTTGCAATCACCAATAAGTATCGAAACATATGCAACTTAGTAATGCAATCTGTCACTCACAGCCGTCCTGAGCAATACAAGTAATCAAGGAACATGCAGCAGCAGTTGTCCAGTTTCAACAGTGTCTATCATACGTTCCTAACATACAATTAAGTAATCATGGAACAAGCAGCAGTAGATGTTTCCATACAAGTCAGTACCAATCACCAATAAGTACCGAAACATATGCAAGTAAGTAATGCAATCTGTCACTCACAGCGGTCCTGAGCAATGCAAGTAATCAAGGAACCTGCAGCAGCAGTTGTCTAGTTTTAACATTGTCTATCCTACGTTCCTTATATACAATTAAGTAATCAAGGAACAAGCAGCAGCACATGTTTCCATACAAGCCAGTAACAATCACCAATATGTACCGAAACATATGCAAGTAAGTAATGCAATCTTGTCACTCACAGCGGTCCTGAGCAATGCAAGTAATCAAGGAAAATGCAGCAGCAATTGTCCTGTTTCAGCAGTGTCTATCATAAGTTCCTAACATATAATTAAGTAACCAAGGAACAAGCAGCAGCAGACGTTTCCATACAAGTCAGTTGCAATCACCAATAAGTATCGAAACATATGCAACTAAGTAATGCAATCTGTCACTCACAGCCGTCCTGAGCAATACAGGTAATCAAGGAACATGCAGCAACAGTTGTCCAGTTTCAACAGTGTCTATCATACGTTCCTAACATACAATTAAGTAATCATGGAACAAGCAGCAGTAGATGTTTCCATACAAGTCAGTAACAATCACCAATAAGTACCGAAACATATGCAAGTAAGTAATGCAATCTGTTACTCATTGCGGTCCTGAGCAATGCTAGTAATCAAGGAACACGCAACAGCAGTTGTCCAGTTTCAGCTGTGTGTATCTTACGTTCCTAGCATACAATTTAGTAATCAAGGAACAAGCAGCAGCAGATATTTCCATACAAGTCAGTAACAATCACCAATAAGTACCGAAACATATGCAAGTAAGTAATGCAATCTGTAACTCACAACGATCCTGAGCATTGCAAGTAATCAAGGAACATGCAGAAGCAGTTTTCCGGTTTCAGCAGTGTCTATCTTTAGTTCCTAACATACAACTAAGTAACCAATGAACAAGCAGCAACAGATGTTTCCATACAAGTCAGTTGCAATCACCAATAACTACCGAAACATATGCAAGTAAGTAATGCAATCTGTCACTCACAGTGGTCCTGAGCAATGCAAGTAATCAAGGAACATGCAGAAGCAGTAGTCCAGTTTCAGCATTGTCTATCTTAAGTTCCTAACATACAATTAAGTAACCAATGAACAAGCAGGAACAGATTTTCCATACAAGTCAGTAACAATCACCAATAAGTACCGAAACATATGCAAGTAAGTAATGCAATCTGTCACTCACAGCGGTCCTGAGCAATGCAAGTAATCAAGGAACATGCAGCAGCAGTTGTCCAGTTTCAAAAGGTGTCTATCATATGTTCCTGACATACAATTAAGTAATCATGGAACAAGCAGCAGTAGATGTTTCCATACAAGTCCGTAACAATCACCAATAAGTACCGAAACATATGCAAGTAAGTTATGCAATCTGTCACTCATTGCGGTCCTAAGCAATGCTAGTAATCAAGGAACACGCAGCAGCAGTTGTCCAGTTTCAGCAGTGTCTATCTTACGTTCCTAGCATACAATTTAGTAATCAAGGAACAAGCAGCAGCAGATATTTCCATACAAGTCAGTAACAATCACCAATAAGTACCGAAACATATGCAAGTAAGTAATGCAATCTGTAACTCACAACGATCCTGAGCATTGCAAGTAATCAAGGAACATGCAGAAGCAGTTTTCCGGTTTCAGCAGTGTCTATCTTAAGTTCCTAACATACAACTAAGTAACCAATGAACAAGCAGCAACAGATGTTTCCATACAAGTCAGTTGCAATCACCAACAAGTACCGAAACATATGCAAGTAAGTAATGCAATCTGTCACTCACAGCGGTCATGAGCAATGCAAGAAATCAAGGAACATGCAGAAGCAGTAGTCCGGTTTCAGAAGTGTCTATCTTAAGTTCCTAACATACAATTAAGTAACCAATGAACAAGCAGCAACAGATATTTCCATACAAGTCAGTAACACTCACCAATAAGTACCGAAACATATGCAAATAAGAAATGCAATCTGTCACTCACAGCGGTCATGAGCAATGCAAGTAATCAAGGACATGCAGAAGCAATAGTCCGGTTTCAGCAGAGTCTATCATAAGTTCCTAACATACAATTAAGTAAGCAATGAACAAGCAGCAACAGATGTTTCCATACAAGTCAGTTGCAATCACCAATAAGTACCGAAACATATGCGAGTAAGTAATGCAATCTGTCACTCACAGCGGTCCTGAGCAATGCAAGTAATCAAGGAAGCTGCAGCAGAAGTTGTCTAGTTTTAACAGTGTCTATCCTACGTTCCTAACATACAATTAAGTAATCAAGGAACAAGCAGCAGCACATGTTTCCATACAAGCCAGTAACAATCACCAATATGTACCGAAACATATGCAAGTAAGTAATGCAATCTTTCACTCACAGCGGTCCTGAGTAATGCAAGTAATCAAGGAACCTGCAGCAGCAGTTGTCTAGTTTTAACGTTGTCTATCCTACGTTCCTAACATACAATTAAGTAATCAAGGAACAAGCAGCAGCACATGTTTCCATACAAGCCAGTAACAATCACCAATATGTATCGAAACATATGCAAGTAAGTAATGCAATCTTGTCACTCACAGCGGTCCAGAGCAATGCAAGTAATCAAGGAAAATGCAGCAGCAGTTGTCCAGTTTCAGCAGTGTCTATCATAAGTTCCTAACATACAATTAAGTAACCAAGGAACAAGCAGCAACAGACGTTTCCATACAAGTCAGTTGCAATCACCAATAAGTATCGAAACATATGCAACTAAGTAATGCAATCTGTCACTCACAGCCGTCCTTTGCAATACAAGTAATCAAGGAACATGCAGCAGTAGTTGTCTAGTTTTAACATTGTCTATCCTACGTTCCTTATATACAATCAAGTAATCAAAGAACAAGCAGCAGCACATGTTTCCATACAAGCCAGTAACAATCACCAATATGTATAAAAACATATGCAAGTAAGTAATGCAATCTGTCACTCACAGCGGTCCTGAGCAATGCAAGTAATCAAGGAACCTGCAACAGCAGTTGTCCAGTTTCAGCAGTGTCTATCATAAGTTCCTAACATACAATTAAGTAACCAAGGAACAAGGAGCAGCAGACGTTTCCATACAAGTCAGTTGCAATCACCAATAAGTATCGAAACATATGCAACTAAGTAATGCAATCTGTCACTCACAGCCGTCCTAAGCAATACAAGTAATCAAGGAACATGCAGCAGTAGTTGTCTAGTTTTAACATTGTCTATCCTACGTTCCTTATATACAATTAAGTAATCAAAGAACAAGCAGCAGCACATGTTTCCATACAAGCCAGTAACAATCACCAATATGTATCGAAACATATGCAAGTAAGTAATGCAATCTGTCACTCACAGCGGTCCTGAGCAATACAAGTAATCAAGGAACAAGCAGCAGTAGATGTTTCCATACAAGTCAGTACCAATCACCAATAAGTACAGAAACATATGCAAGTAAGTAATGCAATCTGTCACTCACAGCGGTCCTGAGCAATGCAAGTAATCAAGGAACCTGCAGCAGCAGTTGTCTAGTTTTAACATTGTCTATCCTACGTTCCTTATATACAATTAAGTAATCAAAGAACAAGCAGCTGCACATGTTTCCATACAAGCCAGTAACAATCACAGATATGTACCAAACATATGCAAGTAAGTAATGCAATCTTTTCACTCACAACGGTCCTGAGCAATGCAAGTAATCAAGGAAAATGCAGCAGCAGTTGTCCAGTTTCAGCAGTGTCTATCATAAGTTCCTAACATACAATTAAGTAACCAAGGAACAAGCAGCAACAGACGTTTCCATACAAGTCAGTTGCAATCACCAATAAGTATCGAAACATATGCAACTTAGTAATGCAATCTGTCACTCACAGCCGTCCTGAGCAATACAAGTAATCAAGGAACATGCAGCAGCAGTTGTCCAGTTTCAACAGTGTCTATCATACGTTCCTAAGATACAATTAAGTAATCATGGAACAAGCAGCAGTAGATTTTCCATACAAGTCAGTACCAATCACCAATAAGTACCGAAACATATGCAAGTAAGTAATGCAATCTGTCACTCACAGCGGTCCTGAGCAACGCAAGTAATCAAGGAACCTGCAGCAGCAGTTGTTTAGTTTTAACATTGTCTATCCTACGTTCCTTATATACAATTAAGTAATCAAGGAACAAGCAGCAGCACATGCTTCCATACAAGCCAGTAACAATCACCAATATGTACCGAAACATATGCAAGTAAGTAATGCAATCTTGTCACTCACAGCGGTCCTGAGCAATGCAAGTAATCAAGGAAAATGCAGTAGCAATTGTCCTGTTTCAGCAGTGTCTATCATAAGTTCCTAACATATAATTAAGTAACCAAGGAACAAGCAGCAGCAGACGTTTCCATACAAGTCAGTTGCAATCACCAATAAGTATCGAAACATATGCAACTAAGTAATGCAATCTGTCACTCACAGCCGTCCTGAGCAATACAGGTAATCAAGGAACATGCAGCAACAGTTGTCCAGTTTCAACAGTGTCTATCATACGTTCCTAACATACAATTAAGTAATCATGGAACAAGCAGCAGTAGATGTTTCCATACAAGCCAGTAACAATCACCAATAAGTACCGAAACATATGCAAGTAAGTAATGCAATCTGTTACTCATTGCGGTCCTGAGCAATGCTAGTAATCAAGGAACACGCTACAGCAGTTGTCCAGTTTCAGCTGTGTTTATCTTACGTTCCTAGCATACAATTTAGTAATCAAGGAACAAGCAGCAACATATATTTCCATACAAGTCAGTAACAATCACCAATAAGTACCGAAACATATGCAAGTAAGTAATGCAATGTGTAACTCACAATGATCCTGAGCATTGCAAGTAATCAAGGAGCATGCAGAAGCAGTTTTCCGGTTTCAGCAGTGTCTATCTTTAGTTCCTAACATACAACTAAGTAACCAATGAACAAGAAGCAACAGATGTTTCCATACAAGTCAGTTGCAATCACCAATAACTACCGAAACATATGCAAGTAAGTAATGCAATCTGTCACTCACAGTGGTCCTGAGCAATGCAAGTAATCAAGGAACATGCAGAAGCAGTAGTCCGGTTTCAGCATTGTCTATCTTAAGTTCCGAACATACAATTAAGTAACCAATGAACAAGCAGGAACAGATTTTTCATACAAGTCAGTAACAATCACCAATAAGTACCGAAACATATGCAAGTAAGTAATGCAATCTGTCACTCACAGCGGTCCTGAGCAATGCAAGTAATCAAGGAACATGCAGCAGCAGTTGTCCAGTTTCAACAGGTGTCTATCATATGTTCCTGACATACAATTAAGTAATCATGGAACAAGCAGCAGTAGATGTTTCCATACAAGTCAGTAACAATCACCAATAAGTACCGAAACATATGCAAGTAAGTAATGCAATCTGTTACTCATTGCGGTCCTGAGCAATGCTAGTAATCAAGGAACACGCAACAGCAGTTGTCCAGTTTCAGCTGTGTCTATCTTACGTTCCTAGCATACAATTTAGTAATCAAGGAACAAGCAGCAGCAGATATTTCCATACAAGTCAGTAACAATCACCAATAAGTACCGAAACATATGCAAGTAAGTAATGCAATCTGTAACTCACAACGATCCTGAGCATTGCAAGTAATCAAGGAACATGCAGAAGCAGTTTTCGTGTTTCAGCAGTGTCTATCTTAAGTTCCTAACATACAACTAAGTAACCAATGAACAAGCAGCAACAGATGTTTCCATACAAGTCAGTTGCAATCACCAACAAGTACCGAAACATATGCAAGTAAGTAATGCAATCTGTCACTCACAGCGGTCATGAGCAATGCAAGAAATCAAGGAACATGCAGAAGCAGTAGTCCGGTTTCAGAAGTGTCTATCTTAAGTTCCTAACATACAATTAAGTAACCAATGAACAAGCAGCAACAGATATTTCCATACAAGTCAGTAACACTCACCAATAAGTACCGAAACATATGCAAATAAGAAATGCAATCTGTCACTCACAGCGGTCATGAGCAATGCAAGTAATCAAGGACATGCAGAAGCAATAGTCCGGTTTCAGCAGAGTCTATCATAAGTTCCTAACATACAATTAAGTATGCAATGAACAAGCAGCAACAGATGTTTCCATACAAGTCAGTTGCAATCACCAATAAGTACCGAAACATATGCGAGTAAGTAATGCAATCTGTCACTCACAGCGGTCCTGAGCAATGCAAGTAATCAAGGAAGCTGCAGCAGAGGTTGTCTAGTTTTAACAGTGTCTATCCTACGTTCCTAACATACAATTAAGTAATCAAGGAACAAGCAGCAGCACATGTTTCCATACAAGCCAGTAACAATCACCAATATGTACCGAAACATATGCAAGTAAGTAATGCAATCTGTCACTCACAGCGGTCCTGAGTAATGCAAGTAATCAAGGAACCTGCAGCAGCAGTTGTCTAGTTTTAACGTTGTCTATCCTACGTTCCTAACATACAACTAAGTAATCAAGGAACAAGCAGCAGCACATGTTTCCATACAAGCCAGTAACAATCACCAATATGTATCGAAACATATGCAAGTAAGTAATGCAATCTTGTCACTCACAGCGGTCCAGAGCAATGCAAGTAATCAAGGAAAATGCAGCAGCAGTTGTCCAGTTTCAGCAGTGTCTATCATAAGTTCCTAACATACAATTAAGTAACCAAGGAACAAGCAGCAGCAGACGTTTCCATACAAGTCAGTTGCAATCACCAATAAGTATCGAAACATATGCAACTAAGGAATGCAATCTGTCACTCACAGCCGTCCTGAGCAATACAAGTAATCAAGGAACATGCAGCAGTAGTTGTCTAGTTTTAACATTGTCTATCCTACGTTCCTTATATACAATTAAGTAATCAAAGAACAAGCAGCAGCACATGTTTCCATACAAGCCAGTAACAATCACCAATATGTATAAAAACATATGCAAGTAAGTAATGCAATCTGTCACTCACAGCGGTCCTGAGCAATGCAAGTAATCAAGGAACCTGCAACAGCAGTTGTCCAGTTTCAGCAGTGTCTATCATAAGTTCCTAACATACAATTAAGTAACCAAGGAACAAGGAGCAGCAGACGTTTCCATACAAGTCAGTTGCAATCACCAATAAGTATCGAAACATATGCAACTAAGTAATGCAATCTGTCACTCACAGCCGTCCTAAGCAATACAAGTAATCAAGGAACATGCAGCAGTAGTTGTCTAGTTTTAACATTGTCTATCCTACGTTCCTTATATACAATTAAGTAATCAAAGAACAAGCAGCAGCACATGTTTCCATACAAGCCAGTAACAATCACCAATATGTATCGAAACATATGCAAGTAAGTAATGCAATCTGTCACTCACAGCGGTCCTGAGCAATACAAGTAATCAAGGAACAAGCAGCAGTAGATGTTTCCATACAAGTCAGTACCAATCACCAATAAGTACAGAAACATATGCAAGTAAGTAATGCAATCTGTCACTCACAGCGGTCCTGAGCAATGCAAGTAATCAAGGAACCTGCAGCAGCAGTTGTCTAGTTTTAACATTGTCTATCCTACGTTCCTTATATACAATTAAGTAATCAAAGAACAAGCAGCTGCACATGTTTCCATACAAGCCAGTAACAATCACAGATATGTACCGAAACATATGCAAGTAAGTAATGCAATCTTTTCACTCACAGCGGTCCTGAGCAATGCAAGTAATCAAGGAAAATGCAGCAGCAATTGTCCAATTTCAGCAGTGTCTATCATAAGTTCCTAACATATAATTAAGTAACCAAGGAACAAGCAGCAGCAGACGTTTCCATACAAGTCAGTTGCAATCACCAATAAGTATCGAAACATATGCAAGTAAGTAATGCAATCTGTCACTCACAGCGGTCCTGAGCAATGCAAGTAATCAAGGAACCTGCAGCAGCAGTTGTCTAGTTTTAACGTTGTCTATCCTACGTTCCTAACATACAATTAAGTAATCAAGGAACAAGCAGCAGCACATGTTTCCATACAAGCCAGTAACAATCACCAATATGTATCGAAACATATGCAAGTAAGTAATGCAATCTGTCACTCACAGCGGTCCTGAGCAATGCAAGTAATCAAGGAACCTGCAACAGCAGTTGTCTAGTTTTAACGTTGTCTATCCTACGTTCCTAACATACAATTAAGTAACCAAGGAACAAGCAGCAGCAGACATTTCCATACAAGTCAGTTGCAATCACCAATAAGTATCGAAACATATGCAACTAAGTAATGCAATCTGTCACTCACAGCCGTCCTGAGCAATACAAGTAATCAAGGAACATGCAGCAGCAGTTGTCCAGTTTCAACAGTGTCTATCATACGTTCCTAACATACAATTAAGTAATCATGGAACAAGCAGCAGTAGATGTTTCCATACAAGTCAGTACCAATCACCAATAAGTACAGAAACATATGCAAGTAAGTAATGCAATCTGTCACTCACAGCGGTCCTGAGCAATGCAAGTAATCAAGGAACCTGCAACAGCAGTTGTCTAGTTTTAACGTTGTCTATCCTACGTTCCTAACATACAATTAAGTAATCAAGGAACAAGCAGCAGCACATGTTTCCATACAAGCCAGTAACAATCACCAATATGTACCGAAACATATGCAAGTAAGTAATGCAATCTTGTCACTCACAACGGTCCTGAGCAATGCAAGTAATCAAGGAAAATGCAGCAGCAGTTGTCCAGTTTCAGCAGTGTCTATCATAAGTTCCTAACATACAATTAAGTAACCAAGGAACAAGCAGCAGAAGACGATTCCATACAAGTCAGTTGCAATCACAAATAAGTATCGAAACATATGCAACTTAGTAATGCAATCTGTCACTCACAGCCGTCCTGAGCAATACAAGTAATCAAGGAACATGCAGCAGCAGTTGTCCAGTTTCAACAGTGTCTATCATACGTTCCTAACATACAATTAAGTAATCATGGAACAAGCAGCAGTAGATGTTTCCATACAAGTCAGTACCAATCACCAATAAGTACAGAAACATATGCAAGTAAGTAATGCAATCTGTCACTCACAGCGGTCCTGAGCAATGCAAGTAATCAAGGAACCTGCAACAGCAGTTGTCTAGTTTTAACGTTGTCTATCCTACGTTCCTAACATACAATTAAGTAATCAAGGAACAAGCAGCAGCACATGTTTCCATACAAGCCAGTAACAATCACAAATATGTACCGAAATATATGCAAGTAAGTAATGCAATCTTTTCACTCACAGCGGTACTGAGCAATGCAAGTAATCAAGGAAAATGCAGCAGCAGTTGTCCAGTTTCAGCCGTGTCTATCATAAGTTCCTAACATACAATTAAGTAACCAAGGAACAAGCAGCAGCAGACGTTTCCATACAAGTCAATTGCAATCACCAATAAGTATCGAAACATATGCAACTTAGTAATGCAATCTGTCACTCACAGCCGTCCTGAGCAATACAAGTAATCAAGGAACATGCAGCAGCAGTTGTCCAGTTTCAACAGTGTCTGTCATACGTTCCTAACATACAATTAAGTAATCATGGAACAAGCAGCAGTAGATGTTTCCATACAAGTCAGTACCAATCACCAATAAGTACCGAAACATATGCAAGTAAGTAATGCAATCTGTCACTCACAGCGGTCCTGAGCAATGCAAGTAATCAAGGAACCTGCAGCAGCAGTGTTCTAGTTTTAACGTTGTCTATCCTACGTTCCTTATATACAATTAAGTAATCAAGGAACAAGCAGCAGCACATGTTTCCATAGAAGCCAGTAACAAACACCAATATGTACCGAAACATATGCAAGTAAGTAATGCAATCTTGTCACTCACAGCGGTACTGAGCAATGCAAGTAATCAAGGAAAATGCAGCAGCAGTTGTCCAGTTTCAGCCGTGTCTATCATAAGTTCCTAACATACAATTAAGTAACCAAGGAACAAGCAGCAGCAGACGTTTCCATACAAGTCAGTTGCAATCACCAATAAGTATCGAAACATATGCAACTTAGTAATGCAATCTGTCACTCACAGCCGTCCTGAGCAATACAAGTAATCAAGGAACATGCAGCAGCAGTTGTCCAGTTTCAACAGTGTCTGTCATACGTTCCTAACATACAATTAAGTAATCATGGAACAAGCAGCAGTAGATGTTTCCATACAAGTCAGTACCAATCACCAATAAGTACCGAAACATATGCAAGTAAGTAATGCAATCTGTCACTCACAGCGGTCCTGAGCAATGCAAGTAATCAAGGAACCTGCAGCAGCAGTTGTCTAGTTTTAACATTGTCTATCCTACGTTCCTTATATACAATTAAGTAATCAAGGAACAAGCAGCAGCACATGTTTCCATAGAAGCCAGTAACAAACACCAATATGTACCGAAACATATGCAAGTAAGTAATGCAATCTTTTGACTCACAGCGGTCCTGAGCAATGCAAGTAATCAAGGAAAATGCAGCAGCAATTGTCCAGTTTCAGCAGTGTCTATCATAAGTTCCTAACATATAATTAAGTAACCAAGGAACAAGCAGCAGCAGACGTTTCCATACAAGTCAGTTGCAATCACCAATAAGTATCGAAACATATGCAACTAAGTAATGCAATCTGTCACTCACAGCCGTCCTGAGCAATACAGGTAATCAAGGAACATGCAGCAACAGTTGTCCAGTTTCAACAGTGTCTATCATACGTTCCTAACATACAATTAAGAAATCATGGAACAAGCAGCAGTAGATGTTTCCATACAAGTCAGTAACAATCACCAATAAGTACCGAAACATATGCAAGTAAGTAATGCAATCTGTTACTCATTGCGGTCCTGAGCAATGCTAGTAATCAAGGAACACGCAACAGCAGTTGTCCAGTTTCAGCTGTGTCTATCTTACGTTCCTAGCATACAATTTAGTAATCAAGGAACAAGCAGCAGCAGATATTTCCATACAAGTCAGTAACAATCACCAATAAGTACCGAAACATATGCAAGTAAGTAATGCAATCTGTAACTCACAACGATCCTGAGCATTGCAAGTAATCAAGAAACATGCAGAAGCAGTTTTCCGGTTTCAGCAGTGTCTATCTTTAGTTCCTAACATACAACTAAGTAACCAATGAACAAGCAGCAACAGATGTTTCCATACAAGTCAGTTGCAATCACCAATAACGACCGAAACATATGCAAGTAAGTAATGCAATCTGTCACTCAAAGTGGTCCTGAGCAATGCAAGTAATCAAGGAACATGCAGAAGCAGTAGTCCGGTTTCAGCATTGTCTATCTTAAGTTCCTAACATACAATTAAGTAACCAATGATCAAGCAGGAACAGATTTTCCATACAAGTCAGTAACAATCACCAATAAGTACCGAAACATATGCAAGTAAGTAATGCAATCTGTCACTCACAGCGGTCCTGAGCAATGCAAGTAATCAAGGAACATGCAGCAGCAGTTGCCCAGTTTCAACAGTGTCTATCATATGTTCCTGACATACAATTAAGTAATCATGGAACAAGCAGCAGTAGATGTTTCCATACAAGTCAGTAACAATCACCAATAAGTACCGAAACATATGCAATTAAGTAATGCAATCTGTCACTCACAGCGGTCCTGAGCAATGCAAGTAATCAAGGAAAATGCAGCAGCAGTTGTCCAGTTTCAGCAGTGTCTATCATAAGTTCCTAACATACAATTAAGTAACCAAGGTACAAGCAGCAGCAGACGTTTCCATACAAGTCAGTTGCAATCACCAATAAGTATCGAAACATATGCAACTAAGTAATGCAATCTGTCACTCACAGCCGTCCTGAGCAATACAAGTAATCTAGGAACATGCAGCAGCAGTTGTCCAGTTTCAACAGTGTCTATCATACGTTCCTAACATACAATTAAGTAATCATGGAACAAGCAGCAGTAGATGTTTCCATACAAGTCCGTAACAATCACCAATAAGTACCGAAACATATGCAAGTAAGTTATGCAATCTGTCACTCATTGCGGTCCTGAGCAACGCTCGTAATCAAGGAACACGCAGCAGCAGTTTTCCAGTTTCAGCAGTGTCTATCTTACGTTCCTAACATACAATTAAGTAATCATGGAACAAGCAGCAGTAGATGTTTCCATACAAGTCAGTACCAATCACCAATAAGTACAGAAACATATGCAAATAAGTAATGCAATCTGTCACTCACAGCGGTCCTGAGCAATGCAAGTAATCAAGGAACCTGCAACAGCAGTTGTCTAGTTTTAACGTTGTCTATCCTACGTTCCTAACATACAATTAAGTAATCAAGGAACAAGCAGCAGCACATGTTTCCATACAAGCCAGTAACAATCACCAATATGTACCGAAACATATGCAAGTAAGTAATGCAATCTTGTCACTCACAACGGTCCTGAGCAATGCAAGTAATCAAGGAAAATGCAGCAGCAGTTGTCCAGTTTCAGCAGTGTCTATCATAAGTTCCTAACATACAATTAAGTAACCAAGGAACAAGCAGCAGAAGACGATTCCATACAAGTCAGTTGCAATCACAAATAAGTATCGAAACATATGCAACTTAGTAATGCAATCTGTCACTCACAGCCGTCCTGAGCAATACAAGTAATCAAGGAACATGCAGCAGCAGTTGTCCAGTTTCAACAGTGTCTATCATACGTTCCTAACATACAATTAAGTAATCATGGAACAAGCAGCAGTAGATGTTTCCATACAAGTCAGTACCAATCACCAATAAGTACCGAAACATATGCAAGTAAGTAATGCAATCTGTCACTCACAGCGGTCCTGAGCAATACAAGTAATCAAGGAACCTGCAGCAGCAGTTGTCTAGTTTTAACATTGTCTATCCTACGTTCCTTATATACAATTAAGTAATCAAGGAACAAGCAGCAGCACATGTTTCCATACAAGCCAGTAACAATCACCAATATGTACCGAAACATATGCAAGTAAGTAATGCAATCTTTTCACTCACAGCGGTCCTGAGCAATGCAAGTAATCAAGGAAAATGCAGCAGCAATTGTCCAGTTTCAGCGGTGTCTATCATAAGTTCCTAACATATAATTAAGTAACCAAGGAACAAGCAGCAGCAGACGTTTCCATACAAGTCAGTTGCAATCACCAATAAGTATCGAAACATATGCAAGTAAGTAATGCAATCTGTTACTCATTGCGGTCCTGAGCAATGCTAGTAATCAAGGAACACGCAACAGCAGTTGTCCAGTTTCAGCTGTGTCTATCTTACGTTCCTAGCATACAATTTAGTAATCAAGGAACAAGCAGCAGCAGATATTTCCATACAAGTCAGTAACAATCACCAATAAGTACCGAAACATATGCAAGTAAGTAATGCAATCTGTAACTCACAACGATCCTGAGCATTGCAAGTAATCAAGGAACATGCAGAAGCAGTTTTCCGGTTTCAGCAGTGTCTATCTTTAGTTCCTAACATACAACTAAGTAACCAATGAACAAGCAGCAACAGATGTTTCCATACAAGTCAGTTGCAATCACCAATAACTACCGAAACATATGCAAGTAAGTAATGCAATCTGTCACTCACAGCCGTCCTGAGCAATACAAGTAATCAAGGAACATGCAGCAGCAGTTGTCCAGTTTCAACAGTGTCTATCATACGTTCCTAACATACAATTAAGTAATCATGGAACAAGCAGCAGTAGATGTTTCCATACAAGTCAGTACCAATCACCAATAAGTACCGAAACATATGCAAGTAAGTAATGCAATCTGTCACTCACAGCGGTCCTGAGCAATACAAGTAATCAAGGAACCTGCAGCAGCAGTTGTCTAGTTTTAACATTGTCTATCCTACGTTCCTTATATACAATTAAGTAATCAAGGAACAAGCAGCAGCACATGTTTCCATACAAGCCAGTAACAATCACCAATATGTACCGAAACATATGCAAGTAAGTAATGCAATCTTTTCACTCACAGCGGTCCTGAGCAATGCAAGTAATCAAGGAAAATGCAGCAGCAGTTGTCCAGTTTCAACAGTGTCTATCATATGTTCCTGACATACGATTAAGTAATCATGGAACAAGCAGCAGTAGATGTTTCCATACAAGTCAGTATCAATCACCAATAAGTACCGAAACATATGCAATTAAGTAATGCAATCTGTCACTCACAGCGGTCCTGAGCAATGCAAGTAATCAAGGAAAATGCGGCAGCAGTTGTCCAGTTTCAGCAGTGTCTATCATAAGTTCCTAACATACAATTAAGTAACCAAGGAACAAGCAGCAGCAGACGTTTCCATACAAGTCAGTTGCAATCACCAATAAGTATCGAAACATATGCAACTAAGTAATGCAATCTGTCACTCACAGCTGTCCTGAGCAATACAAGTAATCTAGGAACATGCAGCAGCAGTTGTCCAGTTTCAACAGTGTCTATCATACGTTCCTAACATACAATTAAGTAATCATGGAACAAGCAGCAGTAGATGTTTCCATACAAGTCCGTAACAATCACCAATAAGTACCGAAACATATGCAAGTAAGTTATGCAATCTGTCACTCATTGCGGTCCTGAGCAATGCTAGTAATCAAGGAACACGCAGCAGCAGTTGTCCAGTTTCAGCAGTGTCTATCTTACGTTCCTAGCATACAATCTAGTAATCAAGGAACAAGCAGCAGCAGATATTTCCATACAAGTCAGTAACAATCACCAATAAGTACCGATACATATGCAAGTAAGTAATACAATCTGTCACTCACAACGGTCTTGAGCAATGCAAGTAATCAAGGAACATGCAGAAGCAGTTGTCCGGTTTCAGCAATGTCTATCTTAAGTTCCTAACATACAATTAAGTAACCAAGGAACAAGCAGCAGCAGACGTTTCCATACAAGTCAGTTGCAATCACCAACAAGTACCGAAACATATGCAAGTAAGTAATGCAATCTGTCACTCACAGCGGTCCTGAGCAATGCAAGTAATCAAGGAACATGCAGCAGCAGTTGTCCAGTTTCAACAGTGTCTATCATATGTTCCTGACATACAATTAAGTAATCATGGAACAAGCAGCAGTAGATGTTTCCATACAAGTCAGTATCAATCACCAATAAGTACCGAAACATATGCAATTAAGTAATGCAATCTGTCACTCACAGCGGTCCTGAGCAATGCAAGTAATCAAGGAAAATGCAGCAGCAGTTGTCCAGTTTCAGCAGTGTCTATCATAAGTTCCTAACATACAATTAAGTAACCAAGGAACAAGCAGCAGCAGACGTTTCCATACAAGTCAGTTGCAATCACCAATAAGTATCGAAACATATGCAACTAAGTAATGCAATCTGTCACTCACAGCCGTCCTGAGCAATACAAGTAATCTAGGAACATGCAGCAGCAGTTGTCCAGTTTCAACAGTGTCTATCATACGTTCCTAACATACAATTAAGTAATCATGGAACAAGCAGCAGTAGATGTTTCCATACAAGTCAGTAACAATCACCAATAAGTACCGAAACATATGCAAGTAAGTTATGCAATCTGTCACTCATTGCGGTCCTGAGCAATGCTAGTAATCAAGGAACACGCAGCAGCAGTTGTCCAGTTTCAGCAGTGTCTATCTTACGTTCCTAGCATACAATTTAGTAATCAAGGAACAAGCAGCAGCAGATATTTCGATACAAGTCAGTAACAATCACCAGTAAGTACCGATACATATGCAAGTAAGTAATACAATCTGTCACTCACAACGGTCCTGAGCAATGCAAGTAATCAAGGAACATGCAGAAGCAGTTGTCCGGTTTCAGCAGTGTCTATCTTAAGTTCCTAACATACAACTAAGTAACCAATGAACAAGCAGCAACAGATGTTTCCATACAAGTCACTTGCAATCACCAATAAGTACCGAAACATATGCAAGTAAGTAATGCAATCTGTCACTCACAGCGGTCCTGAGCAATGCAAGTAATCAAGGAACATGCAGAAGCAGTAGTCCGGTTTCAGCAGTGTCTATCTTAAGTTCCTAACATACAATTAAGTAACCAATGAACAAGCAGCAACAGATATTTCCATACAAGTCAGTAACAATCACCAATAAGTACCGAAACATATGCAAATAAGAAATGCAATCTGTCACTCACAGCGGTCATGAGCAATGCAAGTAATCAAGGACATGCAGAAGCAATTGTCCGGTTTCAGCAGAGTCTATCATAAGTTCCTAACATACAATTAAGTAAGCAATGAACAAGCAGCAACAGATGTTTCCATACAAGTCAGTTGCAATCACCAATAAGTACCGAAACATATGCGAGTAAGTAATGCAATCTGTCACTCACAGCGGTCCTGAGCAATGCAAGTAATCAAGGAAGCTGCAGCAGAAGTTGTCTAGTTTTAACAGTGTCTATCCTACGTTCCTAACATACAATTAAGTAATCAAGGAACAAGCAGCAGCACATGTTTCCATACAAGCCAGTAACAATCACCAATATGTTCCGAAACATATGCAAGTAAGTAATGCAATCTTGTCACTCACAGCGGTCCTGAGCAATGCAAGTAATCAAGGAAAATGCAGCAGCAGTTGTACAGTTTCTGCAGTGTCTATCATAAGTTCCTAACATACAATTAAGTAACCAAGGAACAAGCAGCAGCAGACGTTTCCATACAAGTCAGTTGCAATCACCAATAAGTATCGAAACATATGCAACTTAGTAATGCAATCTGTCACTCACAGCCGTCCTGAGCAATACAAGTAATCAAGGAACATGCAACAGCAGTTGTCCAGTTTCAACAGTGTCTATCATACATTCCTAACATACAATTAAGTAATCATGGAACAAGCAGCAGTAGATGTTTCCATACAAGTCAGTACCAATCACCAATAAGTACCGAAACATATGCAAGTAACTAATGCAATCTGTCACTCACAGCGGTCCTGAGCAATGCAAGTAATCAAGGAACCTGCAGCAGCAGTTGTCTAGTTTTAACATTTTCTATCCTACGTTCCTTATATACAATTAAGTAATCAAGGAACAAGCAGCAGCACATGTGTAACACCCGAGTTACCACAAACAGTACACGTCATAATTTCTTTAAGTACATTTCATTAAGTAATAAATATATTGTCTGATACCACAGGTCCTTCTACCTGAATACTTAATTATAAAAATATATTAAAGATTAAATGGTGGTCAAAACTAGCTTCTAAAATCTTCAATCAGAGTGCGGAAGACTGAACAAGCTACCCGAGACCTCAAATATCTTATCAAAATAGGCATCAGCAATAAGTCCAAGGGTCTGCAATCATCAAGTATCCAGATTCACTTAGCTTGGGACGAACTACCTGTTTTGGTCTTGGCCTTATCAGCTTTTCCTGTAAAGAGAGTTGTCATGACAGAGTAAGCTAACATAGCTTAGTGAGTTAACAGAGTACCATTAGTTACCACACATATATAACATACTATCAGTTCATGTCGGTAAGTCAACACGTCAGAGACGGCAAAGATTTGGGAGTCATCCCAATCTGTATTCCCATGTGTAAGGCCGAAGCCCTACGGGAAGTGTATGGAAATAAGTCAGATAGGAAAGGAATCTGCAGAATTCCTCCCTGTGAATGGAGATCTCGCATTCGGTCCGATCAGTTTATGCAGGATGCAGAGGCAAATGTATCAACAATCAAGTAAGCAGTAGGCATGATAAGTATTTACAAAAATGTAAAAATGAACATACAATTCAAGGCATTTCAGATATCTAGCTTCAATAATGTCAAAAGTAAGTCTCTATGATACAATAAAGTATTCAAGAAACATGCAGCAATAACAAAAGTTTCCATACAGTTCAGTAACATTCACCAATAAGTATCGTAACATATGCAAGTAATTAATGAAATCTGTCACTCACAGTAGTCCTTAGTCAGTTAGTGCTTAACGAGTTAAGCCGTCCAATTTACTCTGTCAAATCGGCTGGTTCCTGCAGTTCAGTTTCAAGTCTGGTATATTAATGTCACGTTTGTAACATGATCTATATAACCCTAGTTATATAATCAGGTTATTGTCATATCTTGATGTCGAGTCTGAGGTAGTTCCTATTGTCCCAAAGTGAGTCTATTCTTATCAGATTAATACGATCCATATAATTACGGATATATATGGCCTTGAAACAAAGCCAACCGTAATACTAGCAAGGTGAATCATGACATACAATTTCTAAGGGTTCATACAGGGCCTGTTAATTTATTTGTGCATAAAATAGTTATGCATCTTGAAACTTGTGAGTTTTACCATAATCATATGATACTTCCAATTACATTTACTTAACATAAGGTTGAAGAATAACTTAATCTGATTTAGGAATTTATCTTAGGCTTGGAACTAAACCAGAGTCGAATATAATAAATTCGAATCTAAATGGACAGATTCGAATTAAAGCTTAGATTCGAACTAGGGCATAGATTCTAGGATAGACTCGAAATCAGCACTAGGGCATAGATTCTAGGATAGATTCGAAATCAGCACTAGGGCATAGATTCTAGGATAGATTCTAGGATAGATTCGAAATCAGCTCATTAGATTCTAGGATAGATTCTAGGATAGATTCAAGGATAGATTCTAGGATAGATTCAAGGATAGATTCGAAATCAGCTCATTAGATTCTAGGATAGATTCTAGGATAGATTCGAGGATAGATTCTAGGATAGATTCGAACTAGGCCTTAGATTCTAGGATAGATTCGAACTAACCTACATTCGAGTCTAGACATGAATTTCTCGAATCTGTTCTTCTTGTTCAACGATTTTCCAGGTTTTATCAACTTAAACATGAACATAAATGAGGGAGAAATAGTCACTAACCTTCGTCCAAGCTATAGCCTTCGATTATAGACGTTTTCCAAGCAAAATCAGGTCCTAAACGAGAGCAAATCAGCTTCGAATGAAGAGAGTTTGAGCAATTTCGAGTTTGCTCTTCAAAAACAACCAAAAGACAGAAAAAGGGTCAAATTTACCTCAAATCGGAACCAAATTGAACATGCAATGACAGATTAATGTAGAGCTCGACGATATCTATCCGATGACGTATAAATCACGAGAATCCGACAAGCCGTTTAGGAGAAAAGCTAGAGAGAAGTCAGATTGTAGAGAGAGAGAGAGAGAGAGAGAGAGTTCTAGCTTTTCCAAACCTAAGAAATGAGGGATCATGCTCTATTTATAGAAAATAAAGAAAATCAGATTTTCTACTGAATTTCTGGAATTGACCAACTTTTATTCTTAACAATCTAATTTGCATTTTCCGATGCAAATAATAGCAAGGAAGTTCTAGATTTGCTATAATTATCTGTTAGACTAATTTTATTCATTTTTGTCCATTTCGACATTTTCAGTCTTTAATTTGTCTATTAAATAAATTTAATTATTAACTTTATTTCAGCTAAATTGGGGCAAGTTTTCATAATTAATTATAACTTAATATAATTAACTATTTAAAATTCATGTGTTCGGTTAATTACTAATAATTTGACAAAATCGCTTAATTATCCAAAGTTTGATGTTGTAATTTATATTTAATAAATTACGGGCTGTTACAGTCTTCCCCCGTTAAATTGATTCCGTCCTCGGAATCGACTAGGACAGAAATAACCTTGGATACCTTTGCCTAATTTCGTCTTCTCGCTCCCAAGTTTGCGCAGATCCTTTATGGTATTTCCATTGAACTAACACCGTTGGAATTTCCTTGTTGCGCAATTTCGAAACCTTATGATCGATTATACGCTCGGGCTCTTCTTCGTATCGCAACTGCTCGTCAATTTGCACGTCTTTCCAAGGAATCGCAGCTTCAGCGTCAATCAAACACTTTCGGAGATTACTAACGAGAAATACATCATGAATCCCAGACATTTCGGCAGGCAACTTTAATCTGTAGGCTTGTAATCCTACACGCTCGAGAATTTCGAAAGGACCAACAAATCGAGGGCTCAACTTCCCCCGTTTGCCAAATCTTACTATCCCTTTTCTTGGCGAGACTTTCAACAACACTTTTTCACCAACCTCAAACACAATTGGTTTACGTCTTCGATCATGATACTTCTTTAGCATCTATGGCATATGCTAAATAGGCGGAACAACCCTTGGTTAGGCATTTTCGGGCTTTCATCACAGAAATGAGACCTAAATCTCGAGTTTTTCTATCGCCATAAACATAACGTTCATTTCCTTCGGGGGTTCTAATTCTAATTATCCTTTTAGCACAAAGGATTTCAGCATTGATCTTCATGAGCCAGTCCATTCCTATAATAACATCGAACTCTCTAATCCACATCGGTATCAGGTCAATGTCCGAGGAGAGGTCATCAATTACTAGCTTACAGGAACGAAAGACTCTATTTACAGTCACAAAGCTTGAGCTAGCAGTTTCTATGTCTAAAGGTACAGGTAACATTACAGGGGCAAAATCAAACAGTTTAGCAAACTTTTCAGACACATATGATAGATTAGAGCCAGAGTCAAATAGGATTAAAGCAGGTATATCATTAACAAGAAATGTACCCGTGACGACATCAGCAGTTTCTTTTGCCTCTTCGGCTGTCATCTGGAAGGATCTTGGTTGATTCCTCGGAGCAGAAGAACCCTTGACTGATTGCTGGGGTGAAGATGCAGGCGGAGGAACAAATCGGGGCCGAGTACAGTCTTTAGCATGGTGCCCCAACGTGATGCAGTTATGGCAAGCCTCACTGCGCTTGGGACATTCCGACCTGTCATGACCATTCTGCCTACAGCAGTAGCACTTAACGAATGCAGGGTCACATTTTCCTTCATGAATTTGCTTGCAGCGAGGGCAAGCAGACCTTGGCGTAGAGGTCACAGCATAAGATTTAGCCTTCTTCGGGGACTGCTTATCTCCTTTCCTAGAACTTTCACTCTTCTTTTCCATTCTCTCCTTCCCTGATTTCTCAGATTTTTCTTTCTTTGTAGCTTTGGCAATAAAAGGACATGCTCGCTCCGGATAGATTTCAAGCTCACCTACCCTAGCAATTTCAACTGCTTCTATATAACTTCTTGGTCTGCCAGACTTCACAAACTTCCGAATTTCTCTATCCAGACCATCCACAAAAAGATCCCTTCGTCTTTCATCAGTTTCGACAGGGTGATCAGATAATAGCGAGAGCCTGGTAAATTCCAGCTCATAGTCTGTTACGGATCTTGTACCCTGCTGAAAGGATAGCAGAGTTTTCTCCATTTGGCGTTTAACATCCTGGGGGCAGTATTTCTCTTTCAGATGAATTTTAAATTGTTCCCAAGTAATGGATTTCTCCATTGCATCAGACATGGGATTTGTAATTGACTTCCACCATCGGCCAGCTCCATCATCTAACATTCCCGTTGCAAACGTCACCTTGTCTTCTTCATTACACTTAGAGAGTTTAAACACTTTCTCTACATTAGCAACCCAGTCCATGGCTTTTACAGGATCTGATGACCCAGCAAACGTACGAGCTCCACATTTCTTAAAATCAACAAATGTACACTCTCGTCCCACCTTAACGTGATGGTCAGAGGAATCAGTCTCGCTTTCATCAGAGGACACATGCCTATGTTTCCTCTTTCGGTCTTTCTTCGGTTTTGCTAACATCTCTTCCCTATGTTTCAGTTCCAGCTCCTGCAACTTAAGTTCTCGTAACCTAAGTTCTTCCTCACGGCGCTTAAAGTCTATTTCACGCTGGGTTTCCTCATCAGTTTGCACAACCGCCTTACCCTTAGTAAGTAAGTCCTTAATTTCCTTAAAACGGCTTTCAATCACCATATCAGTCTGCAGTTGATTCTTATCCATCATAAGATGCATTTGTCTACGATTATCCTCATTCAACTTGTGAACTAGATCAATTAGTTGAGCCTGCTGAGGAGGCACAGGCGTAGCAGTACTGCTTGAGTCATTAGCAGTATTTTCAGGGTCAGTGCCTATGTCTTCTACATGAATAGATTCTTTATGTTGATCAGCCGCAGCATCAGCAGCTTTACCAACAGTCGAGGTACCAGCAACAATCGGATTCTTATCAGCCATTGGCTGAAAATATTAAGGAAATAACTATCATTTCCTGATTCAAATAAGCACAAATCGCATCATAATGCCTACGTCAGATAATCACATCTAATTACCTTATTATGAAAGCAGCCAGTCAGGCTGACACCGAGTCAAGTCAGTATCAAGCAGACAGTCCTTCCCCCGTTCTATCAGTCATCAATTGCCTATCTTAGGTCAAGTTGTGTGGGTAGTCCTTTACTAATTAGGTTACCCTAGGCCTCGGTGACTTGTTCGGGAATTCAGAGTCACACAGTCCATACCATACCAGTAGTTTAGTATCGGGTGGCCAATCCGATGATTAAACTGCTGCTCTGATACCAACTTTGTAACACCCGAGTTACCACAAACAGTACACGTCATAATTTCTTTAAGTACATTTCATTAAGTAATAAATATATTGTCTGATACCACAGGTCCATCTACCTGAATACTTAATTACAAAAATATATTAAAGATTAAATGGTGGTCAAAACTAGCTTCTAAAATCTTCAATCAGAGTGCGGAAGACTGAACAAGCTACCCGAGACCTCAAATATCTTATCAAAATAGGCATCAGCAATAAGTCCAAGGGTCTGCAATCATCAAGTATCCAGATTCACTTAGCCTGGGACGAACTACCTGTTTTGGTCTTGGCCTTATCAGCTTTTCCTGTAAAGAGAGTTGTCATGACAGAGTAAGCTAACATAGCTTAGTGAGTTAACAGAGTACCATTAGTTACCACACATATATAACATACTATCAGTTCATGTCGGTAAGTCAACACGTCAGAGACGGCAAAGATTTGGGAGTCATCCCAATCTGTATTCCCATGTGTAAGGCCGAAGCCTTACGGGAAGTGTATGGAAATAAGTCAGATAGGAAAGGAATCTGCAGAATTCCTCCCTGTGAATGGAGATCTCGCATTCGGTCCGATCAGTTTATGCAGGATGCAGAGGCAAATGTATCAACAATCAAGTAAGCAGTAGGCATGATAAGTATTTACAAAAATGTAAAAGTGAACATACAATTCAAGGCATTTCAGATATCTAGCTTCAATAATGTCAAAAGTAAGTCTCTATGATACAATAAAGTATTCAAGAAACATGCAGCAATAACAAAAGTTTCCATACAGTTCAGTAACATTCACCAATAAGTATCGTAACATATGCAAGTAATTAATGAAATCTGTCACTCACAGTAGTCCTTAGTCAGTTAGTGCTTAACGAGTTAAGCCGTCCAATTTACTCTGTCAAATCGGCTGGTTCCTGCAGTTCAGTTTCAAGTCTGGTATATTAATGTCACGTTTGTAACATGATCTATATAACCCTAGTTATATAATCAGGTTATTGTCATATCTTGATGTCGAGTCTGAGGTAGTTCCTATTGTCCCAAAGTGAGTCTATTCTTATCAGATTAATACGATCCATATAATTACGGATATATATGGCCTTGAAACAAAGCCAACCGTAATACTAGCAAGGTGAATCATGACATACAATTTCTAAGGGTTCATACAGGGCCTGTTAATTTATTTGTGCATAAAATAGTTATGCATCTTGAAACTTGTGAGTTTTACCATAATCATATGATACTTCCAATTACATTTACTTAACATAAGGTTGAAGAATAACTTAATCTGATTTAGGAATTTATCTTAGGCTTGGAACTAAACCAGAGTCGAATATAATAAATTCGAATCTAAATGGACAGATTCGAATTAAAGCTTAGATTCGAACTAGGGCATAGATTCTAGGATAGACTCGAAATCAGCACTAGGGCATAGATTCTAGGATAGATTCGAAATCAGCACTAGGGCATAGATTCTAGGATAGATTCTGATAGATTCGAAATCAGCTCATTAGATTCTAGGATAGATTCTAGGATAGATTCAAGGATAGATTCTAGGATAGATTCAAGGATAGATTCGAAATCAGCTCATTAGATTCTAGGATATATTCTAGGATAGATTCTAGGATAGATTCGAGGATAGATTCTAGGATAGATTCGAACTAGGCCTTAGACTCTAGGATAGATTCGAACTAACCTACATTCGAGTCTAGACATGAATTTCTCGAATCTGTTCTTCTTGTTCAACGATTTTCCAGGTTTTATCAACTTAAACATGAACATAAATGAGGGAGAAATAGTCACTAACCTTCGTCCAAGCTATAGCCTTCGATTATAGACGTTTTCCAAGCAAAATCAGGTCCTAAACGAGAGCAAATCAGCTTCGAATGAAGAGAGTTTGAGCAATTTCGAGTTTGCTCTTCAAAAACAACCAAAAGACAGAAAAAGGGTCGAATTTACCTCAAATCGGAACCAAATTGAACATGCAATGACAGATTAATGTAGAGCTCGACGATATCTATCCGATGACGTATAAATCACGAGAATCCGACAAGCCGTTTAGGAGAAAAGCTAGAGAGAAGTCAGATTGTAGAGAGAGAGAGAGAGTTCTAGCTTTTCCAAACCTAAGAAATGAGGGATCATGCTCTATTTATAGAAAATAAAGAAAATCAGATTTTCTACTGAATTTCTGGAATTGACCAACTTTTATTCTTAACAATCTAATTTGCATTTTCCGATGCAAATAATAGCAAGGAAGTTCTAGATTTGCTATAATTATCTGTTAGACTAATTTTATTCATTTTTGTCCATTTCGACATTTTCAGTCTTTAATTTGTCTATTAAATAAATTTAATTATTAACTTTATTTCAGCTAAATTGGGGCAAGTTTTCATAATTAATTATAACTTAATATAATTAACTATTTAAAATTCATGTGTTCGGTTAATTACTAATAATTTGACAAAATCGCTTAATTATCCAAAGTTTGATGTTGTAATTTATATTTAATAAATTACGGGCTGTTACAACATGTTTCCATACAAGCCAGTAACAATCACCAATATGTACCGAAATATATGCAAGTAAGTAATGCAATCTTTTCACTCACAGCGGTCCTGAGCAATGCAAGTAATCAAGGAAAATGCAGCAGCAATTGTCCAGTTTCAGCAGTGTCTATCATAAGTTCCTAACATATAATTAAGTAACCAAGGAACAAGCAGCAGCAGACGTTTCCATACAAGTCAGTTGCAATCACCAATAAGTATCGAAACATATGCAACTAAGTAATGCAATCTGTCACTCACAGCCAGCCTGAGCAATACAGGTAATCAAGGAACATGCAGCAACAGTTGTCCAGTTTCAACAGTGTCTATCATTGTTCCTAACATACAATTAAGTAATCATGGAACAAGCAGCAGTAGATGTTTCCATACAAGTCAGTAACAATCACCAATAAGTACCGAAACATATGCAAGTAAGTAATGCAATCTGTTACTCATTGCGGTCCTGAGCAATGCTAGTAATCAAGGAACACGCAACAGCAGTTGTCCAGTTTCAGCTGTGTCTATCTTACGTTCCTAGCATACAATTTAGTAATCAAGGAACAAGCAGCAGCAGATATTTCCATACAAGTCAGTAACAATCACCAATAAGTACCGAAACATATGCAAGTAAGTAATGCAATCTGTAACTCACAACGATCCTGAGCATTGCAAGTAATCAAGGAACATGCAGAAGCAGTTTTCCGGTTTCAGTAGTGTCTATCTTTAGTTCCTAACATACAACTAAGTAACCAATGAACAAGCAGCAACAGATGTTTCCATACAAGTCAGTTGTAATCACCAATAACTACCGAAACATATGCAAGTAAGTAATGCAATCTGTCACTCACAGTGGTCCTGAGCAATGCAAGTAATCAAGGAACATGCAGAAGCAGTAGTCCGGTTTCAGAAGTATCTATCTTACGTTCCTAACATACAATTAAGTAACCAATGAACAAGCAGCAACAGATATTTCCATACAAGTCAGTAACACTCACCAATAAGTACCGAAACATATGCAAATAAGAAATGCAATCTGTCACTCACAGCGGTCATGAGCAATGCAAGTAATCAAGGACATGCAGAAGCAATTGTCCGGTTTCAGCAGAGTCTATCATAAGTTCCTAACATACAATTAAGTAAGCAATGAACAAGCAGCAACAGATGTTTCCATACAAGTCAGTTGCAATCACCAATAAGTACCGAAACATATGCGAGTAAGTAATGCAATCTTTCACTCACAGCGGTCCTGAGCAATGCAAGTAATCAAGGAAGCTGCAGCAGAAGTTGTCTAGTTTTAACAGTGTCTATCCTACGTTCCTAACATACAATTAAGTAATCAAGGAACAAGCAGCAGCACATGTTTCCGTACAAGCCAGTAACAATCACCAATATGTACCGAAACATATGCAAGTAAGTAATGCAATATGTCACTCACAGCGGTCCTGAGCAATGCAAGTAATCAAGGAACCTGCAGCAGCAGTTGTCTAGTTTTAACGTTGTCTATCCTACGTTCCTAACATACAATTAAGTAATCAAGGAACAAGCAGCAGCACATGTTTCCATACAAGCCAGTAACAATCACCAATATGTATCGAAACATATGCAAGTAAGTAATGCAATCTTGTCACTCACAGCGGTCCTGAGCAATGCAAGTAATCAAGGAAAATACAGCAGCAGTTGTCCAGTTTCAGCAGTGTCTATCATAAGTTCCTAACATACAATTAAGTAACCAAGGAACAAGCAGCAGCAGACGTTTCCATACAAGTCAGTTGCAATCACCAATAAGTATCGAAACATATGCAACTAAGTAATGCAATCTGTCACTCACAGCCGTCCTGAGCAATACAAGTAATCAAGGAACATGCAGCAGCAGTTGTCCAGTTTCAACAGTGTCTATCATACGTTCATAACATACAATTAAGTAATCATGGAACAGGCAGCAGTAGATGTTTCCATACAAGTCAGTACCAATCACCAATAAGTACAGAAACATATGCAAGTAAGTAATGCAATCTGTCACTCACAGCGGTCCTGAGTAATGCAAGTAATCAAGGAACCTGCAACAGCAGTTGTCTAGTTTTAACGTTGTCTATCCTACGTTCCTAACATACAATTAAGTAATCAAGGAACAAGCAGCAGCACATGTTTCCATACAAGCCAGTAACAATCACCAATATGTACCGAAACATATGCAAGTAAGTAATGCAATCTTGTCATTCACAGCGGTCCTGAGCAATGCAAGTAATCAAGGAAAATGCAGCAGCAGTTGTCCAGTTTCAGCAGTGTCTATCATAAGTTCCTAACATACAATTAAGTAACCAAGGAACAAGCAGCAGCAGACGTTTCCATACAAGTCAGTTGCAATCACCAATAAGTAGCAGCAGAAGACGATTCCATACAAGTCAGTTGCAATCACAAATAAGTATCGAAACATATGCAACTTAGTAATGCAATCTGTCACTCACAGCCGTCCTGAGCAATACAAGTAATCAAGGAACATGCAGCAGCAGTTGTCCAGTTTCAACAGTGTCTATCATACGTTCCTAACATACAATTAAGTAATCATGGAACAAGCAGCAGTAGATGTTTCCATACAAGTCAGTACCAATCACCAATAAGTACCGAAAC
>JAANYP010006796.1:0-39171 GCA_020465985.1 Centrapalus pauciflorus | reverse complement strand
GCTTCCACATTCTCTTCCTCACGGACGTTTTCCTCAGAGGCAGAACTTGATGCTTGAGTCTGATTCTCAGTATTAGGTTCTTCTGGATTAGCAACTTCTGGAGACCCATCTACAGTCGTAGTAGGCTCGGACGTAGATTCGAACGTGGTCCTTGGAAAAATATGGCCATCGTCATTTAGGTGCAACGTCGCCATGTCTTTTTCGATAGTACCTGCAGTTTCATCCAAAGGAATGTTAAATGACTCAAATAACTTATCATAGTCAAAAATCCATTCCGGACCAGTTTGGGGTTCATGTGTATAACTTGTGACTTCAATATTATACACAATCTCCACAGTACCACTCTTTTTGTTAAAAACCCGTTTGTTTGGTGAGTTTGGCACATAACCTAGGAAGTATCCTTCGTCAGCCTTTTCCCCAAACTTCGGTTGATGTTTTGTCCTTAAAAGTGTGCATGGTACTCCAAACGGTTCGAATCCAGTTAAGTTAGGTGGCCGTTTATTCAAAATTTCATAACATGTTTTGTTCAATGATTTGACTGTAAGGACTCTATTTAAAATGTGGCACGCGGTATTCACTGCCTCCCCCCAAAACATGGTAGGAAGCTTTGAATCCGAAAGCATAGTCCTTGCAGCCTCAATCAATGTTCTGTTTTTACGTTCGGCCACCCCATTCTGTTGAGGTTCATATGGTGCACTGAATTGATGCACGATGCCCTTTGATAGGCAATATACACCAATTACAGAGTTTTTAAATTCAGTCCCATTGTCACTACGTATATTTTTAACCCTTGTTCCGTAGGAATTCTCCACTTGGTCTAAGAACCCGATGAGCTTTGTAGCCGTCTCGTCCTTCGTACCTAAAAAGAAAACCCAAGAAAACCGTGAGTAATCGTCAGTGATAACTAAGCAAAACCAACTACCTCCTATACTCCTTTTGTTGATAGGGCCGAAAAGGTCCATATGCAACAAATCGAATGTCGAGGTTATGGAGTTCAGCTTCTTGGACTTGTGTGTCTTTTTATGTTGCTTGCCCTTCATGCACGGTAGACACTTGTCTTCAAACTGAAAACTCTTCAGAGGCACACCTTGCACCAAACCATTTTTCGTTATGTAGTTCATTTTCCTTAGGTGCAAGTGAGCCATGCGTCTGTGCCACAAAACCGATTCCGTCTCCGAAGCTTTTGATAGTAAACAGATCGGACCCATCGAATTATCTGGCTTGTTCATATCGAGCATGTACAAGTCATTCTTCCTTGGAGCCCGCATCAATATCCAATCTTCAGATATCTTGAATCCCGGCTTTAGCACTAACGCCTCAGTGTCAGTAAATAACACCGAGTTCTTCTTATCACAGATTTGAGATACACTAATGAGATTATGAACCAGTTTATCAACGTGATAAACTTGATCCAATGTAATCGTTCCATTAGTGACTTCTCCAGTTCCAGTGATATTTCCTCCTTTGTTGCCCGCGAATGATACAAATCCCCTATTACCCCCCTTGGAGTCTGTGAGAAGACTTCTTTCCCCCGTCATATGCCTGGAGCAACCACTGTCGACGAACCACTTGTTGTTTGGACCGGTAGTTATCTCCTGCACATGAAAGAAAAATAGGTTAGTTATCACGGGGAACCCAAGCCATGACTGACTTGGTAATACCATTCTCGTCCACATACTTGAACTCTTTCAAGTACCCATCTCGCCTTTCAGGTGACTTGGGCCTTTGAACTGAATTCTGTTGTGGTGCCGAGTGATTTAGATTCACTCTTTGCCTTTGAGTAGGCATTTGTTGTGGTGCTCTAGAATAAGTCTTATTATAGTGCATTTCAGACTGTGATCCCTGAGCTTTTACCGGAACATATTGTCTAACAGGAGTATGTGACCTAACTGGAGTGTGTGACCTGCTAGGTGTGGTGCTCCTATAGACTTGTTGAGGTGCTGACCTAGATTGATTAAAGACACGATTCGGTGAATTTGTCCTAACCACTTTTTTTGGTCCAACCTTAACCGGTGTTTGTTTCACAACAGGTTTTGGTGCGGCCTGCACAGTTTTCTCGGTACTCTGAGAACTACTAGTGCTCGCCACTCTTGGTGAGGGCTTAACAGGTGTTGGATTCACTGTCTTAGATGTAACATCAGCTTTCCTATTAGGACAGTGAGAAGCAACGTGCCCTTTCTCGTGACATCTAAAGCAAGACATCTTATCCATGGACTTTTTGGTTGGTCCCTTAGATCTAGGTGTCTCATTAGTGTCTAATGCCTTTGGTACATCTTCAGTGTCTGTCTCTTCGACCTGGTCAGCCCATGAAATTTTTTGTTTTCCTGCAGGTGTTTCACTGGAGGAAGACACAAATTTCACTTGCTTGACCTTGACGGTTGAGTAAGTCACCTTAGGTGTATTTTCTACTTTAGGCTCAAGTGTAGGTTCAGGCAGGTCCTCTAAAACTACTGACTTGTCAGTTTTCTCCTGAGGCTGAGGCACATAGTTATCATTGAAAGGCGGAGGAATCTCGTGAAAACCTAGACCTACAGGCTTCTTAGACTGTCTTTGGGCATCTAAGACTTTCCCTAGGTTTAGGCTCGAATTCCTAAACTTTTCCAGTTTGCTATTTGCCTCTGCTACCTTTACCTTGGTCTCGGCTAGCTCTATGTCCTTGTCTTTCAGACTTTTGGTCAAGGCCTCTACGTGCTCATACATAAGTTCTATCCTAACACACTGCTCACTCAGTTTGTCTTTTAGAACGATTACATCCTGAGCATCAGCCTTAAGCTTTTCTTTTAAATCTTGTTTTATGTCATTTAGGCTAGCATTTTCTATTTTTAAGTTTTCATTTTGAGCAGCTATGGTCTTATGTGAGTCTAAAACTAGATTTAACCTATCATTAGAACTAACACATAAAGCACATAAATCACGAAATAGAGAAACAGAAAGACTAACCTTAGAGTTATCAGATTCCACGTTGGCCATCTGAGCAGCAAACTCCAGCCCGGTCTGATCATTCGCTTTCTCTACCCACATCGGACTGCTGTCCCTTGGGGTCTGCTCATCCTCTTCACAACCATTTTCCGTAACTTCAGCCATGAAAGCTCTAGCATTGGACTCCGGATGTGAACTCCAGTCATAAGAACCATCTAGCTGTCTGTCAGAAGTGACATTGGATATCAGACCCGCTAGATTGGCTTGACCAGACGAAGAACTCGGAAGATATCTCTGTTGGGACTGACTTTGGTACTGTCCTTGATGCTGACTCTGCCCCTGGTAGGTTTCTACCTTCGGTCTTTGACACTCCCTCGCGAAATGTCCCAATCCCTGACAGTTGTAGCATTTGACCTTGGACTTATCAAATCCTATCCCCTTGTTATTCATCTGTAGAATTTCTTCCAGTTCCTTTTATGAATCTCTTAACCCTCTGGGTTACCATGGCCAGTTGCCATTTAAGATCCATCTCCTCAAGATCATCAGGGTCGACCTGATCGTAGTCTTCATCCCAAAGAGCCGGATCATTAATCTTTCCTTGAACGCAATTTCCGTATGCGGCCACAAACGAAGCAAGCAGATTCAGATGTTCTTCCGCCGACTTTGCGCTCATTGGCATCTTAGAATAGCTCTGACTGGTCGATGCCTGTTGGACTTGAGGTTGCGGTTCTTCCGATCTTCCTAACCCTAAGAACGCGCGGTTTAGTGAGTCATCGGACTCTGGTGGTGATGACGTTTCTCCGGTGAAAAACGCTGTAGCACTCTTCTGATCAGCTGTCACTGATGATTTTGATGTCTTTCCAAAATACATAGCCGGATTTTGGACTTGCTCATAATCAGTCTCAGCTTTTATCATTTCGAAGTGATATGCCCTCAACGTTCCCACGATGTCATCCAGCGATTGAGCATAGTATTTATCTTCATTCAGCTTAATCATAGCCACGTACATAGCCCATTTGGCCGGTAGGGCATCAAGAAGCTTGTTGTTCTTGTCTGTGTCAGAATACTCAATACCATGACTTTCAAGCTCTGTTATCAGATGATAAAATCGTGTGATAATATCATCCAACTGTTCATCCTTAAGAGCCTTGATAATTGCAAACTGTTGGGTCAACAGCTCTGTACGCTTTCTTCGTACCCGTGGATTACCCTCACACCGTTTCTGAAGAGACTCCCAAAGCTCTTTCGACGTCCTCTGAGTCCGAAATGTGTGCAAGATATCTTGAGGTAACGCCATTCGGATAATGGAGAAAGCCTTGTTTTCAGCTTCAAATAGTTTCTTGTCATCCTCTTTCATCATCTGGTATGACAGAACCTTTTGACGGCCTTCTACCTCAGATACTGGTGGAATGTACCCTTCATCAATGCACACCCACATGCGCATGTCGTTGAATCGTACAAAATCCGTGAACCTATCCTTCCACCAGTAGTAATCTTCAACTTTCATCAGCTTAGGTGGTGCATTGGCCTTCCCAACTTCGTGATCCATTTCGAGGAATTTCTGAAGGTTTGACATCTTTTCTGAAAGAATTTGAATTTTAACTTAATTAATTTAATTAGAAACTGATTTAAATTAACCTATTCGAATCTAGATAGATTCGAAACTAATTAATATTTAATCTTTTGAAATTAAATTCAATTAAGTCTTAAAAGTCAAGTATATTCGAAATAATGTCAGATTCGAGGAACTCCCTAGATTCGAAGTGATGACAGATTCGAAGGTCTCTATAGATTCGAAGACCCTTAGAATCGAAGGCACAATAGAATCGAAATTCAGCAGAATCGAAGCTCAGACTCGAAACAGTAACAAACTCTAATCAAACTCGAAAGAATGTAGACTCGAGATCCAATTCGAATGTATTAACAGATTCGACACACCACAGACTCGAAACTGACTGAAATTGACTCGATAGGAGCGTATTTTGGTTAGACTCGAAAATAAAGTAAAACCCTAATTACTCCTATAGATTCGAGCGCCGCAAACTCGAAAAACGGCTAACACTTTGATTTTTTGACGTTTTACGGATTAAATCACTATTTTTCAAATGAAAAATAATGATTTCGACCAAAAACGTGAAAAACGACAAAGTGTTTCCCGAATATGAATTTGCTAAGCTCAAAAACACGTTTTTGAGAGAAAAACCGTCCAACTAGCGTCAAGAAACCTAGAATGTTTCTGATGAACACGAAGAACACCACGAACACTCCGTAGGCTCTGATACCACTTGTAAGGTCTACCACTGCAAGATCTATCTAGACGCGGATCCGTTAACGAGTGCGGAATCCTCGTTGACGGTCAGACGGACAACTCTCAACCAACGGAAACACGGAGACTATTAGACGCTGAACGAACGACACACGAACGATCCTACGTACTAATTCTCTCCGAAACGGGACTCACCTAGCTGATAAACTCGAGATCGCCTATTGCTTAATTCCTCACGAATTCTGCCAAAGGTCTGCTAATCATTCGAGTCTATCCCTAATTATAGACCCTGATTCGAGTCTGTTGTGGGCCAACCTCGAATCTGGCCTAAGGCCTCATTCGAATCTGTCCATCTGACAGATTCGAATCTAACCTATTCGAATCTAAGGATACATTCGAATCTATCACAGATTCGAATGTCTTCCTTTACATATTCGAATCTAACCAATACACTTAAACACTTAAGTGATGAAACTTATAATATTACCTTATGATTGATTTTATCTTTGAGTTTTATGTTTGAACTTCTTGTAATACGTTACATCAAGTTCAAACATACAAACACTGATAAACATCAATCATATATAATATATATATACCAAACATATGCAAAATCACAATGTAAGACAACTTAAACTGCTATCGTCACACGGGATGTACCAACAAGTTGGGCCCATTTCAAGAAAAGGCAAATAGTGGAAGCTACAGATAACCAGAATGGGTGCAACAGGCCCAGAACTGGAATCATATGATTACACAGATGTTGCACAGATGGGGTACAGAGAATGGGTGGAGTTGGCGGTTGCCCTGAGCCCGTCTAAGGCTGAAACGGCTAAGACTATCAGGGCATATGTCAAAAAGTTGATGGAAAGAGTGAAAGACCTTGGCCTGATCTCAGAAGAATTAAGTAAGGGTGTCTCTGTGACTTACCCCAAAATTAAATCCAAGAGGAACAAAAAGAATTCAGAGCTGGAGGAACTCCTGATCTTGATTGAACAAGGTGACTATGCATTAGAGATCAAAGGAGTTGACCACAGCCTACCCAAAGGAGTAGAATTTGAAGAAGGCAAGCTGATTGAAGAACCTGAGTTGGGGGCTTTTTTTGTAGATCCCCTGACAAAAAAGAAGTGCTTTCAAAGAGCATCAGACCTACACAAAGTTGGTCTCAAACAGCTTGTAGCATTCAGACTTGCAAACTCCTTCAGACAAATCTAGTAAGTGGAGAGCAGCCATCTGGGATCAGCTCAGAGGCTTCTATGAAAGAGGGTAGCTTCAACATCCTAATTTTATGTTCCTCAGAGTTGAAATACAAGATTTGGAAGAAACCAGGGATGAGCTTGAAAGAATGTTTGAAGAAGGATTGCAACCACCACTGTCGTGAAGTCCATCTACTATCTGAGTAGGTGAAGAATGGAAGTTGTCCATCTGTTGGACAGGCTTGCCATTATTTGCTCCCATCATCAACAGTCCAAATTGTTGAATTTTCTTGTACATTAGTTGTACTTTGTTACATCAGTTGTAATTTTTATTTTTACATCAGTTGTAATATGCACTAGTACATCAGTTGTACTTTTGTAAAAACATATGTTGTTTATGTAATAAAAAATCAGTATATATAAACTGATCTTTTACTTTACTTTAATGTCGTAGGTGTACCAAAATCCAGGACACCAGGAGATGCAGTCATCGCGTAGTTCAAAGGGTGAACCTTCAGAAACTCCACCATGTCTTCATATCCTTTTCCCACATAATTTTTGGGGATGGTTAGGTTTGCAAGGTAGTTGGTGGGTTTCAATGTCAGCATCGTGGTAATAGACGAGTGTTTGTGAACATCGTTACCAACGAAAATTGGAAGAAAGGGGTTGTTCTGCTGAGCCATTTGGAAAGTAGTGAAGATATGAGCACAAGACACTTAGTCGATTTTTAGGGTTCTTTGGAAGTTATGGAAGCAGTAAGGAAGACGATGACGAAACAGTAGAAGGGTATTTATAGGATTCGAATGTGAGTGGGTGTGAGAGAGAAAAGTTTGGGCAGTTGATTTGAAATGTTCTTTAACGGAAAACAGAACGGTTGTCCATGTCAGAATGGTTGTCAAACCACTCGATCCCTTTTTAGTCACTAACACAGGTTAACACACATTATCCGCAGTAATTAAGTTAAATAAAAACAAAAATTAAGTAACTTAATTGTGAAGAAAGGTAATTAAAACTGATGGTCTAAGCTGTTGGTCAAACCTGTGATGAGCAGGGTCATCACAAGCTGTTCATTCTTCAGGCTGTTCATTCAACCTGTTCAGCTATGTAAGAACAAGTTATGTTCAATAGCTGATCAGGTTAACAGACAATGCCTTGTATGACAGATTGAGAGAGTGAGCAGGTTGAAAGTTTTATCATCAGACCAGATTTGAATTGAAAGTTGATATTGTCAAACCTATTATATGCTCAAGCTGTTCAAGTTTTCAGAAATTGGGTAAGTATAGAACGTGCATAACATATTCTGTCTAAGCTGTTATGAGAAACTTGAGCAGTGTGAAACATATAATAACTTAGAACATTTATGACACTTAGTCACATTTATTTAACATGCCCAGCTTGCTTACAAGATAATTAAATCTATTTTCATCAAGAGGCTTGGTGAAAATGTCTGCAAGCTGTTTATCTGTGGAAATAAAACTTACCTCCACATTACCTTTCTAGATGTGATCCCTGATGAACTGATGTCTGACCTCTATATGCTTTGTTCTGGAATGGAATACTGGATTGTTGGAGATAGCTATGGCACTTGTATTATCACACAGAATAGGAGTCTTCCTATATACAAGTCCATAGTCTTCAAGCTGATGCTACATCCACAGAATCTGCCCACAGCAGCTTCCAGCAGCAATATGCTCATCTTCAGCAGTAGAAGTAGAAAATTAGTTCTGCTTCTTGCTACACCAACTTATCAACTTACCACCAAGTAGTTGACATCCAAATGTTGTGCTTTTTCTGTCTAGCATGCAGCCTGCAAAATCAGAATCTGAATATCCTGTTAGCTCAGAACTTGAGTCTTTGGGATACCAAAAATCCAAACCTGGTGTACCCTTAAGGTATCTGAAGATTCTTTTTACAGCAGCTAGATGTGATTCTTTAGGATCAGCTTGAAACCTAACACATAAATAGGTAGCAAACATAATATCAGGTCTACTAGCAGTTAAATACAGCAAGCTCCCAATCATGCCTCTGTAAGCTGTTACTGAAACAGCTTTGACACTGGCATCTGCATCCAACTTTACATTGGTTGCCATTGGGGTTTTGATAGGAGAACTTTGATCAAATTTAAACTTTTTCAAAAGATCTAAAGTGTACTTTCTTTGATTTATAAAAATTCCATTTGATTTATAAAAATTCCATTTGATTTATAAAAATTCCATTAGATCAAAAGATCTAAAGTGTACTTTCTTTCTTACAGAATTTGTTGATATTCTTGAAGTTCAGGTGTGATAGCCTTTTGTGCCATAACCAGTTCAGGTCTGCACTGCTTCTTAAGATAAAGCAGATTCAATTGTGGGATCAGCAGATTTCATGTCCGCAACATATACACCTTTCTTTCGTTGTGCACACCGCAAAACTTTGCCTTGGGGATCCAATATGTAACCCAGGTGCTCATCAAAGTTAGCCTTGTAGCCAGCATCACACAATTGACTTATGCTTACAAGATTATGTTTCAGCCCAACCACATAGGCTACCCTTTTGAACACTGCATCACCAGCTTGAAGAGTTCCATATCCCTCTGTGGATCCCTGTACATTGTCACCAAATGTGACTTTTTGCCCTTTTTCAGGCCTAATATCACTCAGCAGGTCCTTCCAACCTGTCATATGTCCTGAGCAGCCACTGTCCAAGTACCAAACCTGGGATGGTTGTTTAACCTGCAGAGTGTCATGAGAAAATAGTAGTTATTTTTAGGGGAACGCATCATAGGGATGAGTTCTCCTACTTCATCAACCTTTGTTGATGGACCAGTGATATCTGCACTAATATTTCCTATCTTGATGGTATCAGCTTGGACACCATCCTCATTGACTATGTTACTTCCAACACTGCTTGTTTTTGCAATGATGGAACTAGCAGAGTCAAGAGGCCTCATGTCCTCAGTTTCAGGACAGTCTTTGGCCATATGTGTATTCTTTTCACACTTATAGCATTTTCTCTTTTTAGCCTTTTTGGAAGAAGAACCTCCAGAAACATATTCTGAATATTTTTTGTTGATTTTTTTAGCAGGTTTAACAAACTTATTACTATTTTTAGATGAATCAACAGTTTGGGTGGAAGGCACAATAGCAACAGCTTTGCCTGTTTCTTCTTTCCTCTTTTTGGGAGGACAGATATCAAACACAGGAAGCTTGATTGGCTTTTAACCTTCCATAGGTTTAGGAAACTTATTACCAAATTTCTCAGGTTGAGCAATGGCTTTGCCTTTGCCCTTACTGAGATGTGATTGATGTTGCCTATAAACATGAACACTGCTTTTGGTTCTGAAAGACTTACCTTCATTTATGACCAATTTTCCACTATGATTTAAAAACTTATTTGAAACCACAGCAGATTTGCTTTCAACATGAGACTTACCCTTGTTGAAAGCAGGCTGCTTACCTTTTGAAAACTTTTTCTCAAAATGATTAGCATCAAAAGGATTAACAAGTCTCTTACCATCAGCTTTGGACCCAGAGCCTGTTTTGTCAACAGGTTTAGAGTCCACAGCTGCAGCTTGAGCTTGTTTTCCTTTCTTTTGCTTGTGTGAATCAGCAGAGCACTTAGCAAGCTGATTTAGTGGAGAACACATTCCATCATCAGCTTTTGAAGCTTTGTCACACAAGCTGTCAGTATTTTGAGGCCTGGCAAACCTGTTTGTTGAGACTAGCTTACCATTTACTTTCTGAATGAAAGTGCTAGGAAGCTCACCAAGAGTGGATAAGTCATTTTTCCGATCATTTATCTCAACAATAGTAGCTGCTTTGTCAAGATCCCCTCCAAGATAGGCTTGGATTTGTGCAGGGATATGTTGGCTAATGCAATGGCTGACTTTTTGTGTAGATTGGCACCAAGAGTCAACTATCTTTTGAAGCTTTGCATGTTTTATGTCTGTCTCTCTCTTTTCTTCTAGTAAAATGGAGTTGTTGTGTTTTAATTCATCAACCTCAGTTTCCAACTTATGGAAACTGTCCAGTTTGCTAGATTTTATGTCAAGATCAGTTTTAAGCTTAGAGATTTCAGACAGTAAGACATTGTGCTTCTCAATAGCAGCTAATAAATCAACAAGCATGTATTCAAACTTTTTTATTTTTTCATCAGAACTGTAAGCCATAAAGTTTTGTACCTTGTACATCATTGTTGGATTCTAGTTCTCTAAGCTGCTAAAGGCTTCAGCTTCAGCTAGGTCCTGTTTGAAGTTGCTTGTTGATGGGACATCAGTGTTGGCCATCAGACAGTTGTTATCTTCTTCATCAGAGGATGAATTAGATTCCTCCCAATCACATGTCTCAGCCATGAGTCCCTTTTTCTTGTTGGAAGCCACTGAGTTTTCCAACTTTTTCAGCTTAGCCATGGCCATAAGGTACTTAACCCTGTAGCCATCGTCCCTGTTTGTCTTGAATGGTTTGGATGACTGACCAACAGCTTTTGACACACAGTCAACAGCTATGTGGCCAGTCTACCCACTTTTACAAACTCAGCCTTACATTTATCAAATGCATTCTTTTTTACAGCATTTGAGTTCCCCTGCAACATTCTTCTACCAAACCTTTTCTTGTTGAACCTTTTGACAAGCATTGCAATCATTTGCTCATCATCAAGTTTAGCAAGATCTTCACTGTCTTCCTCTTGAGACATCTCTTCCCCTTCATCATCAGCCTGTTGATCAAGTTGTGTGAACACATCACATACCAGACCAACAAGTTGTCTCACGCTAGCCACTAAGGCAGCACCTCTCTTAGACATTTCCAAGGCATTTCTTTTCTGTTGCCTTGACTGCTCATCATTCAGTAGAGATCCATATAAGTTTACAAGATTCATACCTTAGATGGTGCCTGAGTTTCTCAAGATGGTAGAAAAGTAGTTCCATTCTTCAAGCAGGATGTCCAAGAACTTATTCACCAGAGTCAGGCTGTCCTTTGCGATCCCAACAGCTTTGAGATCATTGATAAGAGCAGTGAACCTGTTGTAGGTTTCTGTGAGTGACTCCTTTGGTTTTGCAAAGAAGAGTTCATACTGTCTAACAAGATTGTTGATCCTGTTATCCAGTGTGATTGTGGGACCATCATAGACGGTACACAAAGTATCCCACATCTCCTTTGCAGTCTTCATCTTCTCAACCAGTTTGAACACATCATCAGGAAGAGAAATGACCAGGTTATTCCTGGCTTTTGCATTAAGAGCAACCAGCCTTTTGTCTTCATCAGACCATTGAGCTTTGGCCTTCTCAAAGGATCTAATCTCAGGGGCAGCTCCTTCAACAACAGGAGTGATAGTAGTAACAGAAGTTGGCACATAGGGACCTTCCATTACTATCTCTGGCAGTAGTACATCCAGATTCTCTAAATAGAGCATCATTCTACACTTCCAACCAGAGAAGTTTTGATGATTGAATTTGGGGGGTTTGGCCATTGAACCATTGTCATAGTAAGAGGAGGAACTTGCAGCACTGTTGTCCATGGGAAAGTAAGGAGAATGAGAGATCTAGAGTTAACACACACTCTATCTGCTCTGATACCAGTTGTTGGTCCCAAAAGGTTTCCCTAGAGTATTGTTCTAAGTTGTAGAGGGGGGGGGGGTGAATACAGCTAATTAAAGTTCTACACTCTTTTCTCAATGTTTTTGAATACTACTAACAAATGTTAATTACAAACAAGCTTGACTGCGGAAAGGTTCAAGCTGAGATGACAGATACAACAGATGCTTCAACTAATCTAAGACACACTCAGACTAGATACAATGACTACACTCACTTAGATGCACTTACTGATTTTACAAGACACAGATGGACATCTTGAGTATGAACAGCTTAGACACACGTACTGTTATATTCAAGCAGACTTGCATGCATGAAAAACACACTTTAATGCACGATCTGATTTCACACTCTTGGATATCTTACAATCCATAGAAGCTTCCTTTTATACTCTCACTGAGAATCTCAGTGAAGCTTCTTCATTGGACAATGAGATAGTGGGAAGACTTTCCAAAAAGACAAGACACCTTTTTTGCACATTCTGATAAAGCAGATTTGTCTTCATATGGCAGAATCTTTGTCTTTTTCTATTTTTCACTTTTGCATAAGACTTTAACTAAAAGAGGAATGTCAACTTTGCATATTTCTTCTTTTGTTAAGGCCATTTTGATATAAGAAAAGGTCTGTCACCCTTTTCAGATATCCGTTTGTCTTCATGTAATAGAACAACATAGGCAGGCTTTTGCAGATCCTGTTTTCCACTTTGTCTTTGACTTGTAAACTGATCTTGTAGCCAAAAACAATACATGAAGACTTGGAAACATATTCCATAAAGTGTTTAGCCTTTTCACAAAGAACAGAACACTTAGAATCTGTCCAAGCTGCTCATCAGAACAGAGCAGCGTAGACAGTTTAATTCCAGCGTGTTCAGCAGACAGAACAGCTTGGATAATCTTCCTTTGTTGCAACGAATGCAACAGGGTAAACAGCTTTGTCTGATATTTCAAATCACTTTTCAGGTTTCAATAAGGCATAAACAGGACTTATATTATACCTTCAAGTGCATCAAACAGGTTTGATTAAAAATCTCCCCCTAAGATGTAGAGCAGGTTTGACTAAGGCCTATTTATGCCTAACACCTCTTCACTTGATTTGTAAATTTTCTGATCAGTGTAGAGAACAGTGAACACCAGATAAAAGACATTGACAAATATGCCTTTGTCTATTCTTTTAAGCTCCACATTCTTTTCTCAGACTCCTACTTTCTCAATCGGCTGATCCTTATTCTGCAAAAAGCTAGCATCGTTAACCAAATGTGGCATGTTAGGCTCAATAACTCTGAATAGCCTCTAAAATGTTAAAGGAGCTCGCTTTTTACAAAAGAACTTACTTTCCAATAGATCCTCCAAAAACGGCAATCTATTTCTCTTTTTAATGTACTCTTCATTTTGATGTTTAGACAGTTTCAGCTTCTTGTCTTTATTCATCTTTTTGTTCAACTCCTCCTTATCCGACAAACTTAACAGGTCGTCAATCTCTCTTCTCAGCTACCCTTGCATAACTATTCTCAAACTTTCTTCTCTATCCGACTCATCTACCAAAATAAACTCATTAAAAAATTTATCCATCAACTCTTTATCAGAAATAATGGTTTGTTGGACTGATTCAGGCTCTCCCATGAATATTTAGGGTACTTCTTCTTCAACATTGGCTGTCACATACTTCTTATTAGTGATATCATATCTTGTCACTGTTTTCATTAGTTTCCTCGTCTCAGGGTTGTACTGAAGTCCGAACAACCGAGACAACGTGTCGTACTCAACAACTGCAGGCTTTTCAACCGTTGTTCTCTGTTCAGATTCCAGCACGTTATCTTTAAATCTCTTCTACTAACTCATCTTCATCAACTAGTCTCTCGGCCATCATTGATGTTTCAACAAACTCAATCAGACCCACTTCATCATCTTTATCGATATCACCATTTTCTTCTATCATTGATCTCGAATCCAGATTGCATACTCACCGGATCTTGAACATCTTCATATAGAATCAATTCCAAACCACGTTGAGAAGTAACTGGTTCGTCTGTTTTAGATTCAACAACTTCAAAAACATTCTCCTCAGTCTTCTTAGCTTCATACAAAACAATCTGCTTATTGGAATCATCAAGATTCCTCCTCTTCTCCCCTTCATGAGGATCATCATCGGAGTCAGGATCCTCATGTTTTCGTTTGGAATCGGAAGCTTGAGATTTACACATTTCTTCAAGTTTTGAAAAACGTTCAGATAAAGCACCCAAAGAATTCACCACTATAGCCTCTAAACATGTTCAGGCTCTGTAACAACACCTTTGCCTTTCAAAAGTCTTTGCATACTCATCATTTGGTCCATCATCATCTCAAACTGATTATTCATGTTCTGATTTATTCCTTGGGTAGCTTCATTCAGATTTTCTTGAGTAACAAAGGGTAAAGAGCTAACACCTAGATCACTTAGATTGCTATTTGTCACAACAGTGGAACTTGTAAAAAGTACCTCTATGTGGCCTACACTCAGAGTTGATAGTGTTGTAGCTCTGGTAGGACATATACCAAATCCTTGTGAAGGTGCGACGGATGCAACCGACACTATAGGTATTCCGACAGGGACACTTAGTTCACATGTAGTTGTTGCAAGACATGCACCCGACTCTGGTGTCCTAATAGTGTATGCTGGCTCTAAGACGCGTGCAGAAATGAAAGTTGTACACAGGGGCATCTATGTACTTATTTCAATATCTACAAGATCCAAATGATCCCTGGATAGTATATGTGAAAAACCACCATGAGAAAATGTAAAACATGTTGGTTTTTTTCATAACATACCCTTTATTTAATATATAATAGGGTATCCATTTAATTTATATACAACTATATATGATTTAATTCTCTAATTAAGGGATTGGAATTTTGGTTTAATTGCATTGTTCTAGAAATCACTAGGCGGTAGTCGGCTGATCAAATGTAGACCTGGGATAGTCGGCTTAGGCACGGAGTAGTCACATGAATTTTTATATGTAAATTTTAGCGTTATACACACAACATATTTATAAATACTCAAACATGAATATAAATTAATCATAACATCAAAATAGTATATTTTATAACGCAATCATAATTGTTAAAAACTTCAAAAAGACATACTTCAAAGTTTAAATATAGAATTCTAGTACATTAATATTATAATTAGAATATTAGATTATGTGTTATTCCTAGATTTCTAAATACAATTTCGTGTCCTCACTTATAACACCGAAAACATCTCATTTGAATTGTTTTTGTTCATATTGTTGGAATAATATACACAATTTTATTCTATTAATGATTATTTATTATTCCTAAACTTCTAGATATAATATAGTTTTTGTGGTTTATTTTTAATTCCGTTGCGTTGAAGTTTTACTAGAAAATTCTTAATACATGTAAAAAATATAACAATGACAATATATCCTTTTAATCATTGCATGACAGTATAACATATTAAAATATTCTTCATTTCTTAACGTTAATAAAAAACTTATTCGTTATCTCTCTCATCACCACACATTGCTTTTATTCTATCTATAACAAAATTTGGAGACAATATAAAATATAAACTTATTTGAAGATGTTTTGATTTTCATAAATTTAATTTTTATAATAATAATAAGCTAAAGATAAATAGTGTTTTAATTTGATATGTCGATGATATTGATAGAATGTTAAAAGTTGCTGCTATTACAGGTAAAAAGATAAAGAATTGTTGCTATTATCGGTAAAAATATAAAAGTGGTTAAAATTAATAAATGGTAACCTCCTATAGTAGGTTTCGAGGTAAAAAATTGCTTTAATCGAAAAAATACAAAAGTTGTTGATATTAATAATAAAAAACAAATAATGTTGCTATAAAGGGAAAAACTACATAAAGTTCTTGCTGTTTTTGACATATAACCGTTATCGGTAAAAAGATAAAACGTTGTTGTTATTATTGATAAATAGATAAACGTTGTTGCTATTAATGTATGGTAACCTGCTATAGCAGGTTTCATGGTCCAAAATTGTTATAATCGGTAAAAAAAACCCAAAAATTGTTGTTATTAATAATAAAAAATAAATAATGTGACTATAAACGGTAAAACTATAAAAAGTTGTTGTTATTATTGACTTATAACCCTATTAAAGAAACTAACAAAAAACAACATAAGACGATACTAATATTAAACATGAATAGATGAAGTGCTCAAACGAAATAAATTATGAAATTGAAGAATATGAAACGCATATAAATAAATTTATTGATTGGATTAGAACAAACGGTTTGGATTAAAAATGTTAAGTATCATTTTGACCATTCAACTTTCAAATTTTGTCACATTTAACCACTAAACTATTTTTTGTCTTGATTTAACCAGTAAACTTTTGTTTAATGTTCTGTTTTGGGAAAAAGAAATAAAGCTAATGGCTAAATTGATACAAAGTATGATAGTTTAGTGGCCAAATCGGGACAATTTTCAGTGGTTAAATCAGTAAAAATATATTTTAGTGGTTAAATATGTATACAAAAAATAGTTTAGCGGCTAAATCAAAACAAAAAATAGTTTAATGGCTAAATCAAAAAAAAATCTAATAGTTGAATGGTCAAAATGATACTTAACCAGGATTAGAATGCCGATTTAGGGATTTTTAAATACATAGATAGATAAGATTTACGGTCATAGATGGTACATAGATACATAAGATTATAGTCATAGAAGTTCTTTGTTGATAGAAATAGTTGTTGTCATATGGTAATAATGAGAAAATAGGGATTTAAGTGTTCTTACTTATTAAATATATATATTTAATTAGACAGATTTATGGATACGTGTTACTTTAATATTGGTGTTATTTAATACCTCATTGTCATTACTGTAATAATTTTATTGAATTGCATGAATTCATATCTTCCAGCCTATTTATTATTATTTTTTCAAACAAACAAAAGATAGAACTAGTCGGGAGCTTCGGCATAGCCATCACCCCCGCCAAGAACACCCGAATTTATTACAAAACAAAGATAATATAAGCTAGCAAGAAACTAGCAAGCAATACAACAAGATAAAAAAAAATGAAGAAGGACAAACAACTCATAACGGCCACATTAAAGAACTAAAATTGGCCCTATACTTTAACCAGGAAAATATAGTAGCTAAAAATTCCTCCTTAATCATCGAAGTCGATACTTTTCCTTTGTTGAACACCTTGGAATTTCGGGCATTCCAAATCGCCAATTATCCCTCCCACCACTGTTTCCAAAAATTTTCGCCTTTTTTTCAATTTTCCAGAGATGATAATCAGCTCAATTAACTAATGTAAAGAGTGGTGCTGCTGGTCCATCGATTTATTACACCAAGATATCGCCCAACTCCATAATTCCTTACTAAAAGAACACTTATAGAACAAATGTTCTTGAGACTCCTCATCCTTTTCGCAAATGGGACAAAATGTGGTACCAGAAATGACATTTCTAACAACCAGTCTCAATCTCGTAGGAATTCTTCCTAACATAACTCTCCAAAGAAAACACTCTAGCAGGCATCCAATTATTTCAAAAACATTTTCTATTAGAATTTGGCAAAGACAAACCCTCAATAATTACTCTTAAAGATCTAACTTAATACACATTCGATGAATCCCCAATCCATTTCCAACTATCTTTTCAGGAACTCAAATAGACATTTCTAAGCAAGTTTTCCAATTTAATTATCTCATCACATATCCTGCTGCCAAGGGATTTCACAGACCAATTCCAGTTAAAATTTATCAACCCATTTACATTTGATAGCCTCCTATTGACTGGATAATTTTTGTCAGCTTCAATTTCAACCAAGGTAGGAAAAGCACATTCAAATGAGGAATTACCCCGCCACTGATTAGTCTAAAATTTTACTTGGCTACCATTATGTAACACCCCAAAATTTGTAAAACAATTAAATATTAATTAATTATGACATAATAATGGGTTAATATAGTATTTGAATCCGTTTAGTATAATTATGTCAAATTCATTTATTTGGGTATTGAATTATTTAATTGTTGCATCTAATAGCATTGCAGTTCTATTTGCAAATTTATAAGATGAGTTGTGGAGGGGTATGTTTTGTTATTGAGTAATGGACTTAAAAGGAAGCTTGTAGGAACTCATTTGGAGTTTTGAAGGCTTAGTTTGGGTTTTGGTCATTCGGAACCCGTTTGGAGTTTATATGAACTCCATGAAGCGATAGAATGCTATGTTATAGTATAATGTGTTTGTAAAGTGTTCAATTGTGTTATTAAAGTGTTTTCATGAGTTGGGAAACACAAATTATGTGCAAGAACTCAAATTGGTATTTTAAGGCTAAACCGTACGCCACGTGTTCAGTGAAATGCATCAATGAGTTCCTATACATTTTGGGATTGAGTTTCAAAGTGTAAACATAGATTGAATGTATAATCAAAGCCCAAATATGTTAAATAGTGATATAGTATTGATTATAATTGAATACAAGCTCAATTGGAGCTCGGTGTCGTCGGTTGGAGTTTTCGGTCATTTTCGGTCTCGTTCGGAGTCCGTATGAACTCCACGGGATCATGGAATGTTATGAAATGGTTCAAGTATGTTTAGAGGTGTTTAAAAGACCTTTATATGCTAATTATATGGTTGGTAAAGTCCATTTCAATTGTTAGATGCATTTATGAGAGTTTTGGAGTGTTTCGGTGCATTTTTGGGCATTTAATGAGCAGTTGGGGGCAACCAGAAGGTAGGTCGCGGCGCTACCCCCCCTGGGTCACGCCATGATCACCTAGCTGTCCATGAAATTCGTTTTGGTTGGTCGGGGGTCGGTGCTCGGGTCTTATGCGTCCAATACACTTCTAAAATGAGTGTTTAAAGGGTTTGAGGGCCTTTGATCCATTTCCGGAACATAGTGTTTAAAGGGTTTGAGGGCCTTGGGAATCCTATAAACCGATCATTGTGAGTTCTAGCATTAGTGTTACATGATGATCATGTATATTGTTGATTTTCCTCGTCGAACATGTTGTTGAGCTAATTGTTGATATCTTGATAGTAGTGGCCTATTTGCTCTCAATTCTTATATGTTGATTCATTGGGCATATGTGAGGCATGCACCTTGGACCTCATCACACTTGATATGCTTTCATTTGATCTCATCTAGAGTTGAGTTAATTGTTGATATTGTGATAGAAGATGCATATGTACCCTCGATTCTCACATGTATGATTGTTTGGGCGTATGTGAGGCATGTTGGACCTTACCATGCTTGATATGCTTTGTAGAACTATACCTCACTGGACACTCTGTGGAGTTATTTGTTAATGTACCAATAGTTGTTGCGTAATTGCTTTACTTTCTTCTATGAATGATTTGTTTGAGCTTAGGTGAGGCACGTAGGACCTCACGTATGCTTTCAAATGACCCCACCTGGATATCCATGGATAATGTTGGGTTAGCTCTAAACCTAAATTGAGCAATATGTTGGGCTAGCTCTAATCCTAAATTGAGCAATATGTTGGGCTAGCTCTAAGCCTAAATTGAGCAATATTTTGGCCTAGCTCTAAGTCTAAATTGAGCAATATGTTGGACTAGCTCTAAGTCTAAATTGAGCAATATGTTTTGGACTAGCTCTAAATCTAAATTGAGCAAGACGTTGGACTAGCTCTAAGTCTAAATTGAGCCATAATGTTGGGCGAGCTCTAAGCCTAAATTGAGCCATAATGTTGGGCCACCTCTAAGCCTAAATTGAGCACTCGATCATATTGGTTAATGAACATTCTCGTTGCTTATCATTGCATGCATGTATATTATGTATCTTTCTAATCTAGCAACTCACTCAACTTTGTTGACACCATTTAGTTGTTAAACCCCTTTCAGGTAAAGGAAAGCATCACACCTGACCATCTTGGTAGTGGATTGGACCTTGACTAGCAGCTCCATTGTGTTCGCATATCTTTGATAAAGCTTTGGGGTGGGAATTTAGTGGATTCCTGTTTTGGCATATGCTCGAAAAGGAACTTAGCTATTATGCATAGTTAGATAATTTGGATGTTTAAAATTGGTAACCTCATCTACTTCGATCCATGATACCCCACACTTTGCTCATTAGTAGGTGACAAACTGGGAAGTATCATGTTGATGGCTTTTAAATATTGAAAATTTAAAACTGACCACATTTCCGCAAGTATATTCTGAAAATTATTGTTAACTGTTCGTGAAACATCTATTTTAGTTGGAAGAGTGTTTCACATTACGAACTACTAGAGAGAACTTTATTATTACACGTTCAGTAACATAGTGGTGAACTTTATAAAGGTTCCTCTGAAGGCTAAACACATTCTACTTCCGAAGGTTTTTGTATGAAAAAGTTTGTGTGATTTTGATTTGAGATATCTGATTGCGGTTGCCGATTGCAATAAAGGAAAGCAACAACCTAAGTAAGTAATAATCCTTCACTATATTTGTTAGTTCTATGGATATTAATTGTAAAACATTTTATTTTTCTAGTTTTTCGAACCAAACCATTCCTTTTTATTTTTTTTTCCAAATAAAAAATTACAAACCATTACGTTTTAAAGTTCTTCCAAAAAATGAAAGTGTATAGACTTTTTGTTCGGAAAAACTAAAAAATTGGTATCGTTTTAGTATTTTACGATTGAAAAAAGTTAAAAGTTAATAGTTAGAATAACCTAAAAATAGACCCATTTTGATATATTTTTGTTTTTTTCCAAACGTAATGATACCAACCATTCCATTACTTAGTTTTTTTTTTAAAAAAAAACAATAAACCATTTTATTTTTTAGTTTTTCCAAACAAAAAACTTCAACCCGTTAACTTTTATTAGTTTTTTAGAATGAAAAAACTATAAATCATTCCGTTATTTAGGTTTTTCAAATGTAAAAACTACGAATCATTTTGCATTTTTAATTTTCCGGTAAAAAACTATATTCGTTTTTTTTGTTTTTCTGAGTTGAACCATTCCATTTTTATTACTTTTTCCGAACGAAAAAAAAACAATAGACCATTCCAATTTCAAGTTTTTATAAATGTAAAAAATACGAACCATTCCCTTTTTATAAGTTTTTTGAACTAACATTATAAACCAATCCATTTTATAGTTTTTCCGAATGAGAAAATTCGAACAACCAATTTTATTAATTTTTTCTAACAAAAAAACTATGAATCCTTTTAGTTTATGTTTTATTATTTTTCAAACATAAAAAGTTACGAACCATTTTTTTTCGAACGAAAAAACTCCAAACAATTTTGTATGGGGACCAAAAGTGAAATAAAGTGAAATGGTAAAATCGTCATTTTAAAAAAATATTAGAGAAAGGGACCAAATGTATAACAAAGCGCCAACTATAAGTACTATAATTGTAATTTTATCGTGAAAAAGATGGTAACCATAATGTTTATATAAGCACAGGACGAAAATTGTAATTTATATATAATAATAATAGTTATTATAATAATAATAATAATAATAGAAGAGTTAATTAAAAAAAATTACTTAAGGGACCAAAACCAAAATGAACTACAAACTTGAGTGACCAAAACGTTAATATAGAAAAGGGTAAAATGATCATTATAAATTATTTAACCATTTGATTGTTAAAATTAACGGCAGAAGGACCATTTTTGCAAGTAAAGAGTGAAAATAAGGACCGTTTATGCAAAATTGAAACTACAGGGACCGTATTCAAAGTGTTATGCAAACCACAGGGACCATTCTGTAATTTACTCTTTATCAAATAAATAAATTATGTAAATATTGTTGTAATTAAGCTTTTAAAAAATTATACAAATGTAGCATAATGTGTTCATTATACATGTATGACATCGTATACAAAGTAGATTGAGCTTCCCATTGTAATGATACACTTGAATGGTCGCCCCTATTTTACACTAAAAGCCTCGCTACGCTTGAAAATATGGCATATCAAAATAATTTTCATTTTTTGATGTTTATAAAAAAAAACACATCTGTTATCTCTTTTATAGGCATACAATATATTTGATTTCTCCGTAACAAATATGAACAAAAAATGGATTATGAACATATTTGAATGTTATTCACTTTTCATAAATTTAGTTTCCTTAAAATAATAATAAGTTAAAGATAACTAGCGTTTTAATTTGATATGTCGCTGTTATTGATAAAAAGTTAAAAGTTGCTGCTATTATTGGTAAAAAGATAAAACGTTGTTGCTGTTATTTGTAAAAAGATAAACGTTGTTGCTATTAATGGATGATAATCTGCTACACGTCAACAATTTCTATAATCAGTAATAAAAACAAAAGTTGTTACTATTAATGATAAAAAATAAATAATGTGGCTATAAATGGTAAAAGTACAAAAAAATTATTGCTAATTTTGACGTATAACCCTTGATAAAAAATTAAAAGTTGCTGCTATTATCGGTAAAAGTATAAAACGTTTTTGCTATTATAGGTAAAAAGATAAAAAAATGTTGCTATTAATGGATGGTAACCTGCTATAGCAAGTTTCCATGTCAAAAATTGTTATAATCGGTTAAAAACACAAAATTGTTGCTATCATGATAAAAAATAACATAATGCAGCTATAAACGGTAAAACTATAAAAAGTTGTTGCTATTTTTGACATATAACCCTATTAAAAAAACCAACAAAAACCCTAACATAATAAGATTCTAATTTTAAACATGAATAGATGAAGTACTCAAACGAAATAAATTATGAAATTGAAAAATATGATACGCATATAAATAAATTTATTGATTGGATTAGAACAAACGACTTGGATTAGAATGCCGATTTAAGGATTTTTAACTACATAGTAAGATTTACAGTCATAAATGGTACATAGATACATAAGATTATAGTCATAGAAGTTCTTTGTTGATAGGAATGTAATAATGAGAAACCGTGGATTCAAGTGTTCTTACTTATTAAATATATATTTAACTAGACAGATTTATGCATACGTGTTATTTTAACTTTGGTGTTATTTTAATAACTCATTGTCGTTACTGTAATAATTTTATTAAATTGCGTAAAGTCATATCTACCGGCCTATTTATTATCACACGTTCAGAAGGGTTCCTCTGAAGGTTAAACACATTCTACTTCTGAAAGTTTTTGTATGAAAAAGTTTTGTGTGAATTTGATTTGAGACATTGGTTGCCGATTGCAACAAAGGAAAGCAACAACCTAAGTAAGTAACAATCCTTCATTATATTTGTTAGTTCTATGGATATTAATTAAAAAGCATGTAAAGGCAAAAACATTTTTGTGCCTAATTTTTTTATTTTGAGTTTAAATTGTGATAAAAGAGAATTTCTATACCATTTTGTTGTTCATTGGAGATTCTATAGATCGACATGGGGGTGACAATTTATGCCCATTTAAACAAACGAGTCAAATGAGTTGACGAACAAAAGTCATAAAACTTACGTAAATTTGAAATTCTTTTCAAAGAACAATTTTTTTAATACACCGTATTATAAGTTTACATTTTTAAAAAAAGTTATGTTCTATCTTAATTTTTTACAACGAGTCTATTAAACTGTTCGATCTGTTTGACTCGTTCAAAATTACCACCCCCAGATCCACTACTCCGTATCTCAAATATTTGGATATTTTCCCCATCCATCCCTCCATTGGAAGAAATGTCATCCTTTAGTTGGTGTATCACAATTGAGACAATAAAAACGAATACATATTGTTCTTGTAATGCATTCCTCAAGTAAAAAAATATTGTATCTATTAAATCCCTCATTCCAAGAGCGCTTTTAAAAATAAATTGAGTCTAGAACTTATGCTTTAGCTTTAAATATGTGTTTGTATCGCACGCACATGTGTATATTCTTTAATTCATGATGATTGTTGGGAAATAGTTTAAGTATGTTCAAACTGTTAGATAGACTTCTCAAACTGTTAGTAGAGTTTATATGTAAATCCAAAGTTCATGCTGCTAGTTAAAGAAACTCGAGCTGCCACTGTAAAAGTTCAAGCTGCCAGAGTAAATCAACTCGAGCTGCTCAGTTCATACTGTCAAGTGATTCAAGCTGCTCAACAGTTTCATAAACAGAAAGTGCTGATTTTCAGGAAAAGATATCTACATGAAGATTCCAGCATATCTACTATCAGAGAAGTCATGGTTCGTCAAGGAAACATATCAAGAAGCAATATAAATACATAGAATAGGTCTTTCTATTGTATAGGAGTTTTTTCTGCATATTTGAGTCTGTAATTGCTTTGTTGATTGAGTTTTCATAAGCCTCTAAGGTTGTAAAACCCTAAGAACAGTTTGTGTTCTTCTTCTAATCAAACAGATTATAGGTGATTGTAATCATTGAATTCAGCAATACAAACAGTCTTTACTACTTCTGGTGTTTTATGCATTGTTGATTCTGAAAGTTTTTGTTAAAATAATTAAGTGTTATTCCGTAAACTTCTTAATTAAACTTTGATTCAAAGCAAGATTATTGATTTATACTCTGATAAATTCAAATCAGTTAGTCTTGGTTAATTAGTTTTAGATCCTGACAAGTGGTATCAGAGCCACAGGTCGTTCTTTGTTTTTCAAAGTCGAAAACTTTCTTTTAAATTGTTAATCTTTTTGCAATGGAATCTGAAAATAGCAGCAGTGGATCTGGGCAAGGACTCAAAGTGCCTATGCTCAAGCCCACTGAGTTTGAGATGTGGAAACTCAGGATTCAACAGCATATCCAATTCATTGATTATGACATATGGGAAGCTGTTGAATTACCTCCTGTAGTTGATCCAGAACTTGATGATGAGGGAAAACCAGTCAAAACTCCTCCAAAAACTGAACTTGAAAGGAATGCTAGAATGAATGAAGTGAAAGCACTTACACTTTTACAAATAGCCATTCCTAATGCTTATCAACATCAGTTCAAAAAGTTTTATACTGCTCATTCTCTTTGGAATGCCTTAGAGAAAAGGTTTGCTGGTAATGCCAGTACCAAGAGAAATCAAAAGGATCTCTTGAAACAGCAGTATGAGAACTTTTCTGGTGGCAAGAATGAAAACCTTACTCAAATTTTTGACAGGTTCAACAAGCTGATAAGTGAACTGGAAAGTGCAAAAGTCAATCTGGATCAAGATGAAGTCAACAGAAAGTTTCTCAGATCTCTTGGAGAAGAATGGACAGTCTATGCTGCACAATGGAGAACAAAAGACACTCTTGATGAGATAGAACTGGATGATTTGTATAACAGTCTAAGAGTGTTTGAGACTGAGATTGATGCTAAAAAGAAATCCTTTTCTTATAATCACAATACTGCTCTTCTGTCTTCTGAAAAATCAAATAACTGTGATTCTTTTTCAGGTGGTGATGGCAGCTCTACTGAAACCCACTATGAGGCTTTTGTTGCCAATGATGGACTATTTGCTCTAAATGTTGAAGACTTGGAACAAATTCATCCAGATGATCTTGAAGAGATGGATTTAAAGTGGCAACATGCAATGCTGACCATGAGGGCCAAAAGATTTCTTAAAAGAACTAGAAGGACCAATTTTCAAGCCAGAACAGAAGGCAAACCAGCTTTTGATAAATCAAAAGTTGAATGCTATAAATGTCATAAGCTTGGTCACTTTTCCAGAGAATGCAGATCTCAAAGTCAACAGCCATCAAGGATTTCACAGCCCAATCAGACATCATCATCAACAGCACTTGTCTCCCAAGAAGACAATGTGTTTGACTGGAGTGATCAAACAGAGGAAGAATTTCAAAATCAAGCTCTAATGGCAGAAACATCAAATGTCTCCTCCACTGAACTACCATCTGAGGTAAATTCTAAACTCTGCTCTCAATCATGCAAAAATATGGTTAAAAAGTACAGAGATCCTAATGAGAGCATGTGCAAAACTCTAGCTAAGATGGAAGAAAGGAGATATGAATACATGCAAGCCATAGAAGATCTGGAAAAACAGATCAATGATTATAAGGATAATGAGATTCAAATGGGATATGATCGAACCTATCATGAGTGGGAGAAAAAGGAGCTAAATTAGAAAATAGAATCTTTGAATAAAAAGGTAGAAGAGACTGAACAAAAGGTGTTAGAGGCTAATAAGAAACTAGAATCTGTCAACATAGATCTAGGAAACTTCAAGTTAGCAAATCAAAAGCTGGAACACCTAATGGAAGTCCAATTTAAAGATAGAGTAAAATCTTAGGTTAATCCCAAAGAAGGAATAGGATACAGAGCCACTCCACCTCCATACAACAACAAGTACATTCATCCAATGAGTGAGGTTGCTGATAGACTTGTTAATGAACCACTAGATGAGTCTATGACTATTGTAGATCCTATCCTTGATAACAGTCCTGATTCAAAGGAAGATAAGATTCAAAATAAAGACTGTGACACAATGAGTGCACCCATAGAGGTCCAAGCTCCCAGTAAGAAAGGAAAAGAGAAGATGAGTGTATGCAATGTTATTCCACAAGTTTCTGTACATTCTAACTGTAACACTGCATCTTCATCAAAAGGAAATAAAAGAGGTAAAATTGTTCCTGTCTGCACATGCCAAAAGCATTGTGTTCAAAAGTTTCCTAAACGGCAGCAGGTAAGAGGAAATCAGAGAAACAAGAACCAGAAATTGACAGAAAAGTCTGGTTCTCCAATTCAAACTGTCAAAAGGTGTTTTCACTGTGGAAGGAAGAATCACTTAGCCAAGGATTGTTTTTATAAACCAGCTGTTGCAAAACAGACTGAGAATCACACAAAATCAAATCCTATTCAGGCAAAGCACTCAAAGGTAAACCTTCCACATCAGTTCCAAAGAAAACAGTTGATCACAGGTTTACAAAAGTAAATAAAAAACAGTCCACACATCAAAAACAAGTTTTGGCAAAGCCTAAATCAAGTTTTAAACAAATCTGGTGTGTCAAGGACAGATTCACAGATCAAACTGCTGATGCAAAAGATCAAATTGCTAAGCCAAATTCTGAAGCTGTTAGTGCAAAATCTGAAGCTGTTAGCACTAAAATCACAGATCAGACTGTTAAGCATCATTCTGGAACTGCTAGTGAATCATCTGAGACTGTTAGAAGAAAAGATGATCAAAATAACTGGATACCTCATATCCTCACTAAATACTCTCCAAAAACTCCATCAGTAGTTCTCACAAAATATAAAAGGTCAAAAACAGTGTTTAGTTATGTCAATATGCAAGGCCAACCCAAAACCAATTTGGTTTGGGTTTACTCCACTACTGACTGAGTTGTTATTTGTGCAGGGCAACCACAGGTCTCCTCATAGAACAAGATGGCATTTGGATAGTGGATGCTCTAGGCACATGACAAGAAATTCTGAGTGCTTGTCAAATTTCAAAGGTTTTGATGGAGGATTTGTTGCATTTGGAGGCAACTCAAAAGGAGGTAAGGTTACAGGTAAAGGTACTGTTAATGCAGGCAACATGAAATTCCATGATGTTTTGTATGTTGAATAGCTTAAGTACAATTTACTAAGTGTCTCTCAAATCTGTGACAAACAGAAAAGTGTTCTGTTCACAGATTCTGAGTGCATTGTCCTTTCAAATGAATTCAAAGTTCCTGAAAATATTGTTTTACTAAGAACACCAAGAAAGGATAATGTTTACTGTCTGGACACAGCTCTTTTATCTAAATCAAATACTTTAAGCTGTTTGATATCCAAAGCATCATCCAATGAGTCTGCTCTTTGGCATAGAAGAATGTGTCACATGAACTTCAAGTCTATGAATGTTTTAGTCAAAAAGAATCTGGTAAGAGGCTTACCACAAAAGGAGTTCATCTGTGATGATCATTGTGTAGCATGTCTTAAAGGCAAGCAACACAAAACTTCTCATAAGGCCAAAGAAGTAAATTCAATCTCATCTGTTCTTCAGTTGCTTCATATGGATCTATTTGGTCCAACATCTGTTTTGAGTTTGAATAAAAGGGCTTATTGTTTAGTTATTGTTGATGATTTCACCAGATTTACTTGGGTTTACTTTCTTAGGTCCAAAGATGAAACTACTGAGCTAGTTAAATCTTTTATCCTTAAGATAGAAAACCAATCCAACTCAAAAGTTAAGGTGATAAGATCAGACAATGGAACAGAATTCAAAAATCACATTCTAAACAGTTTCTGTGAGTCCAAAGGCATTGCTAGACAATATAGTGCACCAAGAACACCACAACAAAATGGTGTAGCTGAAAGAAAGAACAAAACCTTAATTTAGGCTGCTAGAACAATGTTAGCTGATTCAAATCTGCCAATGACTTTCTAGGCAGAAGCTGTTAATACAGCCTGTTATGTTCTGAATAGGGTTCAGGTTGTTCAATCACAAGGGAAAACTCCCTATGAGTTATTCCATAACAGAAGTCCCCTAATAGCTTCTTCAAGCCTTTTAGATGCCCATGTACTATTCTTCACACTAAGACTCACTTAGGGAAGTTTGAAAGTAAGGCTGAAGAAGGATTCTTTGTAGGATACTCAAGTCAAAGAAAAGCCTATAGAGTATATAACAGTGTGTCTAAAACCATTGAAGAAAGTGCCAATGTTAAATTTAATGAAAATACTGCTAATATCAAAGGCACTGGTCCTGATTGGTTGTTTGATTTAGATTCACTAACAAATTCTCTGAGCTTTGTTGAGTATACTGCAGAAGCTGATGCATACAGGGTTGAAGCTGCCAATACAAATTCTCATGCTGCCAACACAAATTCTCATGTTGCCAATACAATTTCTCAAGCTGTTGGCACAAAGTTTCAAACTGCTGCAGATTCAACCACATGGGATGAATATGTCACTCTTCCACTTCTGTCATGTGACCCTCCAGGGGTTCTGAATGCTTCACAGGATACAACTCCAGACACTGAAGTGCCACTCTCAAGTCCTGAGAGAACAGCTCCAACACAAAGGGAAACAGTCTCAGATTCAAGTCATGCTGTTCCAGAAACTGAATCATTCACTGATCCTGATGGAGATGATACAAATCTTGGATCCTCTTTTCAGACAGAGAGAGAGAGCCTACACTAAGGATTCACAAGTATCATCCTCTTAATCAAATACTGGGTGATCCAAGCACTCCTGTACAAACAAGGAAGATGGTTCAAAATGAGACTGCTGCTGCTGAACAAACAGTTCCTGAATTCAGCCTAGCTGCCTTTGAAAATGCCTGTTTCATGTCTCAACTAGAACCTAAAAAGGCATCAGAAGCATTAAAAGATTCATCCTGGATTGAAGCTATGCAAGAAGAGCTCCTACAGTTCAAGATTCAGAATGTATGGACTCTGGTGGATCTTCCTAAAGGTAAGAGAGCAATTGGTACAAGATGGGTGTTCAGAAACAAGAAAGATGAGAGAGGGATAGTCATCAAGAACAAGGCAAGGCTAGTAGCACAAGGGTACACTCAAGAAGAAGGCATAGATTATGATGATGTATTTGCTCCAGTAGCAAGAATTGAAGCCATCAGACTATTTCTGGCCTATGCAAGTTTCAAAGGTTTTAAAGTGTATCAAATGGATGTAAAGTCTGCTTTTCTGTATGGGACAATTGAAGAGGAAGTATATGTGTGTCAACCTCCTGGTTTTGAAGACTATAAGTATCCAGACAGGGTTTACAAGCTAGATAAGGCTCCTTTATGCTCTCCATCAAGCCCCCAGAGCATGGTATGACACTCTGTCATCCTACCTTCTACAGAATGGATTCAAGAGAGGCACTCTGGACAAAACACTTTTCACTAAGTCTATCAAAGATGAGATTTTGCTTGTTCAAATCTATGTTGATGACATTATCTTTGGCTCAACAAATGACTGTCTGTGCAAAAAATTTGAAGCTTTAATGCACAAAAAGTTTCAAATGAGTTCAATGGGAGAACTCACTTTCTTTTTAGGACTACAAGTCAAGCAGAAGCCCACTGGACTCTTCATAAGCCAATCAAAGTATGTGAAAGACATACTGGACAAGTTTGGGTATCAAGACACCAAAGCTGCAAGCACTCCAATGGATCCTCACAAGCAGCTTCATACAGACAAAGATGGCATAGATGTGGATATTCATTTATACAGATCTCTTATAGGATCTCTTATGTATCTAACATCTTCCAGAGCTGATATCATGTTTGCTGTCTGTGTGTGTGCTAGGTTTCAATGCTCTCCAAAGGACTCTCACTTGGTTGCTGTTAAGAGAATCTTTAGATACCTTAAAGGCCAACCACACTTAGGCCTATGGTATCCTAAAGTCTCTCCCCTTGTACTAACTGCTTATTCTGACAGTGACTATGGTGGATGCAACATTGACAGAAAATCCACAACTGGTGGATGTCAATACTTAGGAGCAAGATTGGTCTCTTGGCAATGCAAAAAGCAGATAACTGTGTCCACATCATCCACTGAAGCAGAATATGTAGCAGCTGCAAGCTGCTGCTCCCAGGTAATGTGGATTCAAAATCAGCTAAGAGACTATGGTATGAATTTCTTATCCACTCCTATTTATATTGACAGTTCAAGTGCAATCAGCATTGTGCAAAACCCAGTGAAATTCCCAAAAACCAAGCATATAGAAATCAGGTTTCACTTTATCAGAGATTGTAATGAAAAGAAGCTAATCCAAGTTACCAAAATACATACTGATGATCAGTTAGCTGATCTATTTACAAAACCTTTTGATGTAGGAAGGTTCACTTTCCTGGTATCAAATATTGGTATGGTAAACATGGATTAATTTGTTTTCATTATTATCTAACTAGTATGCTTATTTAAGGGGGAGTCACTGTTCCATTGAAAAGATGCAAAATTTCCAACTAACAGCTTGAGTATTTTCTCAAGCTGCTAGTTCATTTTCTCGGACTGTTAGTTATTCACTTGATCTATCAAAATGTGCAGGGTAGTTAGGTAATTTTAAAATGTGTGTGCGCGGACCTTTAAAGGTCCCAGTTTCGTTCAGTTGTAACTACCAGTTACCAAATTTCTTCCACGGCCTTTCTTTTCTCTCTGAACGATTCACACACACTTCTTTGCAAACCCTAAACCCTTCGTTTGATCATCCATGGAGTTTGTCAAAGAACACAACTGTCTTCCCTACTCTCTAAAGCACTCAGACCTTCAACCGTTCCATGACATGATGGACTTTCTTCGTCACTCCCATATCCATCATGCACTCATTATAAACCCCACCATATACATATCACATATCGAACAGTTCTGGAACCATGCCAAAGTTCAATCCATAAATGGAATTTCTTCTATACTATCAAAGATTGATGGCACTCCCATAACCATTACTGAGGAATCCATTCGGTTCCATTTGCATCTTCAAGATGCCACAGGTATAAATGACCTATCCCTTGATGCTTTACATACTGGTCTTTTTAATATAGGTTATAGGGGTCCTGCTGATTCTTTTACTTTCTTAAAAGCCCATTTTTCTCCTAAATGGAAATATCTTGTACATATTATTCAGCAGTGCATGAGCCCCAAAAGAACTGGTTGGTCCGAATTTTCCTCTAACATTGCCACTGCATTAGTGTGCTTTTCAACAGGCCAACGATTCAATTTTTCTAACATGATTTTTCAGGGGATGTTAAGGCATCATTCCCTAAAGAGTGGGAAATTTTTTATGTATCCCAGATTTTTTGCTGAAATCATTGCACACACTTGCACCACTGCTCATTCACATAAACGGATACATGTTTCCCACAGGCACTCACTACCCTCTATAAAAAGACTTTTGAAACATAGTGCCAATTTTTTGAGTGTTGATGTTCCATTGCCTTCTTCAATGATGAACATCCTTCCACAAAACAGAGGAGAGGGTCCTGAGCAGGCTCAGCCTATCATCACTGCTACACCCCCAGGACCCCAACCCCCTCCTCATGATACACAAATTCCTTCTGATCCTTTTGAACAGCCAACTCGCCCACTAAAATTTTTATACAGAAGGAAAAAGGGACCAGGAGCTCCTTCCTCCTCCTCCCTAAGAGAAGAGCCATATATCCCTGTGCAGGAGGACACTTCTGCACATCATATCCAAAGGGAACCAATTGAGGAAACTCCCATCCTCACTCAGGAGGTGAACATCTTTTCAGAGATTGTTCATATGGGTTCTGTGGCTGGCACTACTGATGTTACTGCAAAAGAGGCACAGGACAGTGCCAACATCTCTAAGACCACACCCATGGCAACAGCCAGTGTGCAAACACAAGCTGGAAGTCCCCAGAACCAAGAACAGAGGGGCCCTGAGGTTTCTACTTCTGGTATTAATGTCAGTGATAGATCACAAGCACCTCAGGTGTTTTCTGATCTTGACACTAGTCTGCAACTCATGCTCTTAACGGATCCCAAGCTGAAACCTGTTGTAGCCATGTTGGAATATCAAATGTCCATCATTGCTGCACAGGGAGCTCAGATTTTTGCACTCAAGCAGGCAGAGGCGGCTCAAAATAAAAGAATGGATTATCTCCACAAAGGGTTTACCCTTTGTGGAAATAAAATCATGAAATTAGAGCAGATGATTCAAACCCAAGGGGCAAAGGTTGTAGGTCCTTCTGACCAAACCAATGCTTCCAAAAAAGGGGAGAACCAGGAGGTTCCCAAATCAGTCCAAGCAGCTCCAACAACATCAGTCCAAGCAGCATCAACAGTTCCATCTTCTAGGCTAGCAGTCCCAACAGCTTCTCAAGCTGTTAGCCTAGAAACTCAAGCTGCTGCCCCAAAAGCAACTGGAGTTGTTCTAAGAGAAAGGGTTCAAGCTCCATCAAGTACAGTCCAAGCAACATTCTCTTCTGCAAAAGACAAAGGCAAGGGTATCCTTATTGAATCTCCAAAGCACAAATTCTCTTCTAAAGAAGCCCAGATTGCCTTTGATGCTGAAGTTGCCAAGAAATTAGCAGAAGAAATGGACAAAGAATTAGATCAGCAAGCCCAGCCCCCAATAGATGATGATGAGACCTTAGGTGATTACCTAAAGGGGTTTGTGGGCAAACAAGGCGAAAAGAAGAGAAAGATGCCAACAGGGCACTCCAAGGCTGAGCACAGAAGATTTTTAATCAATTTTGCCTTTGCAGCAGGTATTCCAAAGAAAATGGCTCAGTCCATGACTACTGAAAAGCTGCAGGAAATACATGACAAAGAGATGGAGAAAAGAAACAAAACAAAAGTCTCCCAAGAGGTCCAATCATCAAAGGAATCAGTCCAAACTGAAGCTGCTGCCAGTGCACCTGCTCCTACTGATCAAGATGTTGCTTCTATTCCTTCATCTGTGCCATCATCACAAGCAAAGCTGTATCAAGTTAAGAGGGTATTATTTGATCAACAACTGCAAAAGGCAATGGAGATAGAGAAACTGATTGATCAGCACGATTTTACAAAGCCTTTGATAAATTACTGGTATGCCAAGTCACTAGACGACAGAGATTTAAGAGTTAAGTTTGTGATAAGAAGAGAGTCTGGACCAGAAGTAGAATTTGATACTTTTTGGCAGATGGTTCAGAAGTTGACCAGGGATGAGCTAACAAAGATGTACAATATAGGGTCTATTACACAAGTTAGATCTGCTCTACCACAAGTGAAGCAACTTATCAGAGATCTAAACTCAGTTGTTGACCCTGAATTTGCAAGGAAAGAGATAGAGGATGCTGAAAAGAAAGGGAAAAAGATCAAGCAAGTTGATCTGTTTGTCAAGTCAAGGACATACAGAATTAAATTCACAGATGGGTCTGGTATATTCTTCAATCTCGAGTTTTATAATTTTTCAAAAGATATGCTGCTTCAGGTAAAATCTGTTAGGATATCTTGTGATAGAGAAGAGATTTATGCATACGTGTTATTTTAACTTTGGTGTTATTTTAATAACTCATTGTCGTTACTGTAATAATTTTATTAAATTGCGTAAAGTCATATCTACCGGCCTATTTATAATCACACGTTCAGAAGGGTTCCTCTGAAGGTTAAACACATTCTACTTCTGAAAGTTTTTGTATGAAAAAGTTTTGTGAATTTGATTTGAGACATTGGTTGCCGATAGCAACAAAGGAAAGCAACAACCTAAGTAAGTAACAATCCTTCATTATATTTGTTAGTTCTATGGATATTAATTAAAAAGCATGTAAAGGCAAAAACATTTTTGTGCCTAATTTTTTATTTTGAGTTTAAATTGTGATAAAAGAGAATTTCTATACCATTTTGTTGTTCATTGGAGATTCTATAGATCGACATGGGGTTGACAATTTATGCCCATTTAAACAAACGAGTCAAATGGGTTGACGAACAAAAGTCATAAAACTTACGTAAATTTGAAATTCTTTTCAAAGAACAATTTTTTTAATACACCGTATTATAAGTTTTCATTTTTTAAAAAAAAGTTATGTTCTATCTTAATTTTTTACAACGAGTCTATTAAACTGTTCGATCTGTTTGACTCGTTCAAAATTACCACCCCCAGATTCACTACTCCATATCTCAAATATTTGGATATTTTCCCCATCCATCCCTCCATTGGAAGAAATGTCATCCTTTAGTTGGTGTATCACAATTGAGACGATAAAAACGAATACATATTGTTCTTGTAATGCATTCCTCAAGTAAAAAAATATTGTATCTATTAAATCCCTCATTCCAAGAGCGCTTTTAAAAATAAATTGAGTCTAGAACTTATGCTTTAGCTTTAAATATGTGTTTGTATCGCACGCACATGTGTATATTCTTTAATTCATGATGATTGTTGGGAAATAGTTTAAGTATGTTCAAACTGTTAGTTAGACTTCTCAAACTGTTTGTAGAGTTTATATGTAAATCCAAAGTTCATGCTGCTAGTTAAAGAAACTCGAGCTGCCAGTGTAAAAGTTCAAGCTGCCAGAGTAAATCAACTCGAGCTGCTCTGTTCATACTGTCAAGTGATTCAAGCTGCTCAACAGTTTCATAAACAGAAAGTGCTGATTTTCAGGAAAAGATATCTACATGAAGATTCCAGCATATCTACTATCAGAGAAGTCATGGTTCGTCAAGGAAACATATCAAGAAGCAATATAAATACATAGAATAGGTCTTTCTATTGTATAGGAGTTCTTTCTGCATATTTGAGTCTGTAATTGCTTTGTTGATTGAGTTTTCATAAGCCTCTAAGGTTGTAAAACCCTAAGAACAGTTTGTGTTCTTCGTCTAATCAAACAGATTAGAGGTGATTGTAATCATTGAATTCAGCAATACAAACAGTCTTTACTACTTCTTGTGTTTTATGCATTGTTGATTCTGAAAGTTTTTGTTAAAATAATTAAGTGTTATTCCGCAAACTTCTTAATTAAACTTTGATTCAAAGCAAGATTATTGATTTATACTCTGATAAATTCAAATCAAATTAGTCTTGGTTAATTAGTTTTAGATCCTGACATCACAATTGACACATAATAGGATTCAATACGTGCATGCCATCCCATTAGCTTGGAGGCCATGTGCTTGAGATTACAACATAGACTCTTAAATATTTTAAACAATAAACTGATTATTTTGATACTCAATTTAAATAGGTAAATTGGAAGTCGTGAACAAAAAAATAAAATCATTAGTGTGAAATTAATATGAACAAGGGCGGACGTAGGGTTACAATGGGGTCAAATGACCCCTATAATTTTTTTTTGGATATTTTATATTTGGGAGAATTTCATATATATCCTTGTAAACATCCATTATTACATATATATCCTTACAAAATCCCTTATTACATATATATCCTTACAAACCTTTAAAACTCACTAATATATCCAAATATCTAATTTATAATTATTAAATCATTTTAAAAACATAAAATATCATTTTCTTAATTTATTTATATGTAAATCACTAAATTACCCTTTTCTTCTAAACCTTCATTATTACATATATATCCTTACAAAATTCATTATTACATATATATCCTCACAAACCTTTAGTCAGACAATATTGAAAAAGAAAAGACTCGAACTCAAAATTATAATAATTTGATTAATAAACTTTAAAAAGTTAAATATTAAATTAAACTCGACAGATTAAAAATCTTTAATAAACAAACAAATAACTTTATTAATTAAAATTGTTAAATATAAGTTATATAAGTTTCGATTGCCATATTAAGCACATCATGATCACATAAGAAATCCCACATGTACAGCCATATAAGAATCCTACATGTACAGAAATTCTTCAACAGCTCATCAGAATTTTAAACAGCAACTCCATTTTTCGTTAAAAGTTTAACTTTACGATCTTTTCTAGGCAAAACAATTTTTATGTTACCTTTATTGTCAAATTTTAAATTTTATGTTAATTTTCTCGACAATCTGTCTCTCTTTTGTTACCGTCTGTTCCTGAAATTTGGTTTTGAATCAGTTCTCAAGTCTGTCCATATTTATATATATATTTTTTGTCACGTTGATAAGGTCGATTATGTCATTTAGAGCGCCAATTCTGTGTAGTTTATGTGATTTAGAGCTATAAATAAATCCAACTTTTGATGTTTAGAGGAACTCATGCAGTTGTGACATAGGCAAAGTTCTGTAATTCACTCAGAGTTGTGACCTTTCTTATGTGTGTGGGAGAGATTAATTGGAAAGTATAAATCTGATTAATGTGAATGGATGCTTGTTTATTTTGCTTTATATATCCATACTTAAAAAACCGTAGTAGATTTCAAACCCCAAATCAATAATGGTGAGACAATCAAACAGAATCGGATGGACATTGAAAAACACGAAATTGAGAAACATAACTTACCGGTGTGGAGTCGATGTCCATGCCAAACTCAGACAATTCTCTAAAAAGCACACACACGAATAAACAGGAATGCGAGAAACATAACTTACCGGTGGTTGACGTTTGTGCTACCGAGAATGGAGTCGTTGATTTTGCGAAGCTGTGAAGCGATGAACGAAAGTCATGGAGGACCCATCGGCGATCGACAATGACGGTGTAGATGAATGAAAATCACAAACTAAAAAACCGAGTGTGGAGTCGGAGGCGATGAACGAAGGTGTGAACGGAGGAAGACGTTCATGTGTTGAACAATGAAGAAGGTCAAGGAATGAGACTTTTGCAATTGATTTTGTTTCCATTTCAAATTAAGGGTATTTAGGGAAATGTAGTTAAATGAATTACATAAATAATTTTTTGATATTTTTAAAATGATTTAATAATTATAAATTAGATATTTGGATATATTAGTGAGTTTTAATGGTTTGTAAGGATATATATGTAATAAGGGATTTTGTAAGGATATACACTACAAGAAAATCACCTTTTTGCGGCGACAAATGTCGTCGCTAAAAGTGACAATGTCGTCGCAGAAGACCTATTGCGGCGACATGTCGTCGCAAAAAGGTCGTCGCTGTAGCCTCGTAGCTAAACATCTTTTGCGACGACATTTTGGCCCTTTTGCGACGACGGTTTCCAGCAATATCGGCTTGACACGTCATCACTTTTTGCGACGACAAAGTCGTCGCAACAAGTTTTATGAAAATTAAATCAAAATTAAAATCAAAACCTTTTGCGACGACAATGTCGCCGCTAAAGGGGACATTCTGCGACGACATTTCTACTTTTTGCGACGACATTTTGACTTTTTGCGACGACATGTCGCCGCAAAAAGTCAAAATGTCGTCGCAAAAAGTGACATAAAATGCACAGAAATAGGGATTTAGCGACGACATGTCGCCGCAAAAGGCAAAAATGTCGTCGCAAAAGGTGACATAAAATGCACAGAAATAGGGCTTTAGCGACGACATGTCGCCGCAAAAGGCCAAAATGTCGTCGCAAAAAGTGACATAAAATGCACGAATTTTGGCTGTTTTTTTTGGCCCCCAATCGGGTTATAGAAACCTGTTCGCTGCATTTACAATTTGATATTTTCCAACAAACTCAAATTTAATATATTTCAAACCAACAATAGTTACAAAAGTTATCAAATAAGCATTTACAATTAAAAAAACATTACATAATATAAACTAATAATCATCTTCGTCTTCGTCGTTTTCCTCGTTTTCGTCATCTTCCGAGTCTTCGTCATAACCAGGAACGTCTATATTCGCGGCTCTTAACGCATTGTATAAAAGTTCTTGTCGAGCTATTAGTTTTTGTTGCTTTTTTGTTTGTCGAGCAACTAGTTTATCAACTTCGGCTTTTGAATACGTTTCTGGTTGTGATTGAGACTTTGAACTCGAAAAACTTCCTGGTAACTTTCTCCCAATTCCTCGATTATGACCTCGGCGTTCTCCCAACACTTGAGACAATATATGTAATAACGGAGATTTACAATGATATATATGAAATATTCCCTTTATATTTAGTCAAAAAAATTTAACCCCGATTTAATTTTAAAGTTCGACCCCCCAATTCTTAATTATCTTTTATAAAATTTATATATGGATAATTTTCTATTAAAAATCTAAGAAAAACGTACAAACTTCATAGTTTGTTATTCATTTAGTAAATATTAAAAATAATACATAAACATGTGTATGAGTTTTATAATTTATTAAACTCTCTTGGCTATTATTGAGTTTAGGATATGATAAATTTTATGATTCATTAACTTTTTTTTTTGCTCTTATCCTTTTATTGTTTAAGTGTTTAATTTATTATCAAATGCAAAATACTAGAGTAATAAATTGTTATTTGTTTAACACTAAGTAAATGTAAGTCAAAATGTTAGATTAGATTGTTATTGTTGATTTGTAACATAAATATTATTATAGTTTTAATTTTATTATATAATATGGACCGATTTTGAAATAAAAGTTATTAAGATTTAAAAAAGAATTGTTTGCCAATGTTTCAGACGATGGCCTGATAACTCGTTTTCAAATTATGAAATCTCGTAGAGGATAATTATAAAATCTAACTTTTTTGGGTTTGTAATTAATTTGTAGCTTTCACTTATTTATTTTTTATTTAATCAAGATAAACCGATTCGAATTTTCGAAGTCTGGAAATTTTTAAAGAACCACAAATACTCGTAGTTTTGTAACGTTGTTAAGTTCCGACCCCTATAATTTTTTTTCCTGGATCGGCCACTGAATATGAATAATATACGAATCAAATTAAATTTGACTTGTATTCCATTTTAACGCACACCCTAAAAGATGAGACCCTACGAAATGCAGAAAATTTTTATTGACCCGAACTTACATCTTTATTATTACAGTGAGACCCTGCGAAATTTGGGAACCTGTGTGACCGAGCCTTCCGCACACCCTAAAAGATGCCCCTAAATACGTGGTA